>BTPG01000008.1:145689587-145781289 GCA_036245525.1 Semisulcospira habei
GGCTGGTTTGGATTCAAGATAGTGTTGCAGTGTTTGGATAAAGACACGGACACACACACAAACAAAGGGGGAGCTGGGTGGGTCTGTGGCAAAGCGCTTGACTCTCGTCCGAAAGTAGCGGGTTCGAATCCAGCCGAGGTCAACATTTGTTCAGACTTTATTCAGTGCCCCGTCTTTGAAATCACTTTCGTGGTGAACAAAAGACGTTAAGCCCTAAACGTTTCTTTTACACATAAGCAATATGAGTGATTGACGCCAGAAGCGCAGATATAGTCGGATTGTTTGCAAAATGTCTACGTATAATTAGTACTGCTTCGATGTAGATGTTTTTCCTTTAGAAGGTAATATCAAGGACAAAGTAGTATGTCAGAACCGACCTTATTTATCGAAAGATCCGGAACCCTAAAGTCTGATCAGTTTGGTAACAAAACAAAAATATACATGTATATGAAAGAGGATTTCAAAACAAGGCTTGTTGCAAAACAGTGCATTTTGTTTAGTGTAGATCGGATGCTGAGACTTGCAAGAAAACTAAAGCTTAAAAAAAAATATTTTGAGTAAAAAGTCTTGTTTTGATATAATTTATACGATTCTTTTGTTGATTTGAACAATGTAAAAATGAATTATACAGAAAGAGGGTTGGTCGTTTATGAAGCGAGCTATTTTCAGCAACGTCCGAAAAAGACTGGCTTGTCCTTTTAGCTTGTCCGTTAATATGTACTGGTAAATCAGTGTGGCACAGTCATTGCCGTGCACCTGAACTGATCAGTGTCTCCGTAGGCAATATCTGTACCTGTCCCCCCATAACCTGCCCCTAAGGCGTTCATTCTCACTCAATTGGCATAAACTTTAAGATAAGATAAGGTCAGTAAGATACACTTTATTGTCCACAGAAATGAAATTTTGTTGTACGGGTGTGCACGTCAACAAATATATATAGGCATCCTTCTGTCTCGGAAGACAGTGGAGTATGTGCTTGCTGGGTCAGTCCATTTTAAGATTTGCAGTGCCTGCTGTGAGTAATCATCAGTCCAATGTGAGAGCGGCAGAGTCTCTTGCATTTGCTACTGGTGAAGCCTGTGATTGTTGCTTGTGGGCACTGGCTCTTCTTTCAGTCTTTCGTCTGCGCTGCCTCCTCTCCTCCCAGTGGTTTTCCGCTCTCCTTCCCTCGCTCAGCTTTATGCTGGTCTTTACTGCGAGCCCGCGCCCAGCTGGCACGATCTGCGGTGACGCCGGGCTTCTAAGTCTTGCGGGATTCAGGCTTCAACAAATATATCACATGTAAACTCCCCCGAATTAACCCGTTCACTGCCGAAAAAAAGCGAACACCATTCAACTGCAAGAGGTATCGATCCTCATGAGCCCCCGCAGTTGCGGGGGCTCATGAGGATCGATACCTCTTGCTCAAATCACTTTTGCATTTATGTTATTTTGGCCCACATCCTCAATTTTTTACGTTGAGTTTTAAAAAAAATAAATACACGACCTGCGCCCACTGACAATAAACTGGTTAGCCAACCAATCAGCAACCGCCAGAAGGTCGAGGAAACACCGAGGACATGTTTGTCGCTAGAAGCATATCGCCATGGAAAGGCAAAGTGTTTACTGATGTAATACACAGTGTGAAATCAAGGAAACACGTGGCGTGCGAAGTACAACAAGCCAAACATTGTTAATGACCAAAACTGTCGCGATGAAATTGCATACGATGTGGTTTAATTAATCCCTTCACTGTCGAGAAAAAAATGACCAACACCCAAACTGCAAGAGGTATAGATCCCCATGAGCCCCACCAATTGCGGGGGCGCATGATGATCTATGCCTCTTGATGACATCACTTTGTATCCATGACGTTTTGCGATCTTCGACGTTGAATTTACGATTATATGTATTTATAAAACGCACCCTACCTCTACTGGTAGTGAAGGGGTTAAACCTAAATGGCGATAACCTGATACTCAGGTATCCGGTTCTCTACATTTGTTACAGAAATGTATGATCTCTGGCCGAGTTTTTTTTTGGGCCAAGCAGAATTAACAACGGGACGAATGTGTGTAAAGAAACAAATGCCTACAACACAAAGCAAACACTCAACAAAACAAGCAAAAAAGAATGCAGAACAGATGAACAAGAATAAATCCAACAACAACAACAATAACAGCAACAACAATTTGTGTTGCTGTTGTTGTTAAAGCATTAACTCATTCGAGACGTGCCGCCTCCGGATACGCGGCTTATAGCCACGTATCCGGAGGCGGCACGTCTCGAATGCGTCAATGGTTCAACAATAGCATCAACAGCAACACTGGTTTATTTGAGTTTCTTCGACAAAGCGGATAAAAATAATCTACTCTCACGCAGTCTAGCATAGGCCTATCGCATTATTAGTATTGGCACCACGGTGAACTTTACTCGCATAATACGTCACATGAGTACTGCTCTGTAATTTTGGACCTTACGGCTTTCAGCTGTAAGGTCCAAAATCACAGTCCAGCACACACATTCAGTCATCCGGCGCACGATTCATTTTTTATATCGCCGGAATAAGACTGATGACACGGTGTCCAGTTTTCGACTGATGAAGAATACGGTCCGACCATTTACTAGAACGACAACAAAGCCGAGAAACCACGCCACCCCATCCACCCCACCCACCCCCACCGCCACCCCACCCCTCCCCATCCTCAAGAGCTAAGCAATTCTTGCACCACCCTTGAACTACCGTGACCAAACTGTATCCCGAACTGCAAAGCAGTCTTGAGAAATGGCTGAGAATTTTAGGAAATTCAACTCATGTGGTGAGGGAGGTAGAGGGATGGGGAGAAGGGGGAGGTTAAGGGGGGTTGAGGAAGGGGGTTGGGCGGGGGGGGGGGGGTCTGTAGACGTGCGGTAGTAAAGACAGGCAGTGGTAGTTAGTGTTGCTAATTCTGGGCGTTTTACGATAGCAGGACTAGCTCCACCTGTGTAGTGTTATACGGAATGAGTATCGGTGGCGTTTAAACGCTCTGCTGAACCACTACCCCACACACTGCACAGAGGCCCCGTTCTCACAGGTGGTATGCTGTTCGTTTTTAGAGATTATTCAAAAAACAAAAATAAATGTAAATGAAAACGTGGTGTCAAGAGTATGAAAGTGATGGAAGTTTGAAAGTAATTGAACTTAGTCTATTCAGCTCTGACAGAGTGCGGAAAATGTCATCGGGCTGACTTCGGCCTCAGTTGGCCTGCGCACAGCTGTGCGCGGGACAACTGCAGCCGACGCGGTCTGACCGTTGGGGAGTGGGGTGAGCACTACTACAGGAGATGGATTGACAATATTATGGTTGTACTGCGCCCACGGCTCCTCGACCCTGCCGTACAATCATTGTCGTCATCACCAGCAACTTGTCTGATACGCATTTACTGGAAGGCGTCACCCAAACTGAGCACTAACCTTGAACTGTCATCGTCATATCATCTCCATCATAACGGTGACATAAGGCGCCTTCCGCAGTTGATAAACGCCATGGACCACATCAACTTTACCGGAAGCCAGCACCAGACTGCGTGGAGACCTGATAGCAGGACGACACAGACAATTTGTATGGAACGGGTACCATATATTAACCCTTATCATCCTGATACACCGGTTGCTTGAAATAAATTGGACTATGATAGTTCAAGGGTAGTGCCAGAATAGCTTGGCGCCTAAGGCGCCAAGTTATTCTGGCACCACTCTTGAACTAAAACGGTTGATCTGTCTCCTAATCTGTAATGCAGCCTTCATAGGACAATGAGCATTTTTTGTTGTTGTTGTTAAATTCAACCTCAGGATGTCAATGGGTTAGTATATCTCATTATTTATACTCATCCATTCCGAGGACAAGTACTTTGTGTTCATTAAAAAAAAAAGTATCTGTGTAAAAATAACTGAACTCTACCTTTCAAGGCGTTGTGCCGAGTCTATTTTATTTTGGGTGCCCCCGTGGATTTGAGCACACAGGGTATTCTTTTGTAGGCCCATAAATAATAGTTGTTGCCGCCCTAACCAAACAGTGTAACACGCACTGCCTCTTGATGTGCCGTTGTATCAAGTGTGTGGTCCACTTTGAGTCAGTTGTACGGGAGGGATTTCTCTGTTTGGGAGCAATTTTCACACCTGCATTCCTTCCATACACACGCCTCGCTCGGGTGACGCCTCATCTGTGTTGACCAAGTGTCGAAGGGTGTCCACAAAGTATCCATATTAGTGGCTAAAGCGCTCCTCTTCTACATGAGCATTCACGCTGAGTACATTTACATGATCATGTAAAAGCGTACATCAGTCGTGAAACTGCTTTTAAAAAATCTGGTCGTGATAGTCCTGTGACAAGATGTTTCACACTTTAAGTGTCGGTGGCGGTTTTTGTCGCGATGATTCCTGTAATAATCATCGCGACTAAAACCGTTACCGACACGCAAAGGGTTGAAACACAGTGTTTTGTGTGCATTCCTCATTGCGTAGATTCACGTCTAAGTATAAACTTCATGCTTGACAGATTTACGCCAACAAATTGTGAAGCTGATCCATTCAGCCTATTGGTAACTGTATGTGTCTAAAGTATGCTGTACAGTGACTATACAGTTTGAAAGCGTTTGTATTTGAATTAATTAAGATCATACCTCTCTTTGTCACCAAGGGTGTCAGCACATTTGGAAACAAATTTATCGCACAAATTAGAACATCAAACAATCAGGCAAAATCAAATTAAACCAGATCAGAGACGCGAGTGTCATTGAGGGGGTAAAGCGAGACATTTGAAAACTACTGATTAATTTAATAAATAAAAAAAGAAACACGTGGAATGGGACTAACTGCTATCACGCAGGTGTTGTCAGGTCATTGATTGTGACCACTGCGCTGTGCCGGGCGATTTCTCACGCATATTATTATCATTATCATCAAATGCAAGAACATATGCACAGTGTTTAGCTATCACCATTGCACTGCCGAGAGAAATTGAAGACCACCCAACTACAAGAGGTATAGATCCTCATGAGACCCCGCTGTTGCGGGGGCTCATGAGGATCTATGCCTTGCTGAAACCACTTTGTATCCATGTTTCTTTGACGTCTGTGGACCTTTAACGCTGAAGTCACAATGATTTCAAAAACACAATCCACGACCACTGGCATGGAATGGTTACTGTTGCGTGGACCTGGTGGTGCCCTTAGAGAAGAAAAATACAATCGCTGATTCTTTGAATGACAAACGAAATAGTCAAGCCACCGTCCAAGGCAACGTGGATACAAACTGGTCTCAGCAAGAGACATATATCCTTATGAGCCCCCGCTGTCGCGGGGCTCACGAGGATCTATGCGTCTTGCAGTTGGCAGTGAAGGGGGTTGGTTAATTGAGTAATGAAAGAAAAATAAATTGTGCGTGTCGTTTAACTCGTTCTACCCCAGACACACCACAGGAAGATAAGGATCGACCATGATAGTTCAAGGGCGATGCCAGAACAGCTTGGCGCCTATGGGCGCCAAGCTATTCTGGCATCACTCTTGAACTATCATGGGCGATCTGTGTCCTGCACTGCAATGCAGTCTTCAGAGGACAACGACAAACCCCCAAACCGACTCGAACACCACAAGGTCGCCAAGCTCTCCGTCAATACTGTCAGAAACAAACCACATACTGATACAGAACGCATTTTATAATACATCTGTTCAAGAATTGTTCAGCCCCATTTTCGGGTTACAACACTTCGTGAAAATAACAATACAAAATATTAATGCAGCTATCTTTTTCTTCTTCTGCTTGGGTTGAAATATTTGCAGAAATTGTGTGGTGTTTGCACAAACTGTTTAAAGGCGCCTTTTAGAGCATAGATCTTCCTTAAGAACATTTTTCTTATTTTGTGAAACAGGAGACTCCTACACCCGAGGCCGTTGAAGAACGAGAAGATGTGCATTCAGCAGATACTCAGACTAGACACGTTAAAGAAAATAAAACTCTGTCGAGTCTGGTGTCTTTCACACTGTCGTATGTGAGCGTCGGTGTCGTTATTTAGATCTGAAGATACCCTCTGCTGAGAGCTAAATGCTTTAAGCTTTAGATCGTCTTTTCAAGGTATTTTCGTAAAAGTTGTAGAAGGCCGGTGACCTACTAAGATCACTCAAGGGTAGTGCTTGATTGGCACGGCGCCTGGAAAGGCGCCGTGTTAATCAAGCACTACCCTTGAGTTTTTTTAGTCGTTTCCTCTCACATTGCTGGTTCATGACAGAAACTGGAAAAATTCACACTAAAGTTGCATACCTAGACAAGAGAGTCTACGCTTGTACTTGATGGCAATAATGCTGAGTACAGAACGTTAGTTCAAATGCCAGGAATACGTCGCAAAGCGTTTGTGGTGTACCCACTGTGACTTCCGAATATAATTATCCCTGAACGAGACCTGTAACTCCAGGTCATTTACGTGTGTTGATGAGGCAAATTTAAAATTAGTGGTTTGTTGTTGTTGTTGTTTTAAAGGGATATAATAAATCAAGAAACTAAATGAACGAATGAATGAATGAATAAATGAATGAATTAATGCATTGTTAAACGTTACTCGTTTAGGGCTTAACGTCTTTTCTCCACCACGATTGTGATTTCAAAGCCGGGCACTGAATATGGTCTGAACACAAGCTTGATTCGAACCCGGGACCCTTCGGATGAGAGTCGAACACTGTACCATTGAGTCACCCAACTCCCCTGAATGAATGAATGAATGAATGAATGAATGAATGAATCTTCATCCGATAGGCGTCGTGGACGATTAAAGTGTTGTTGTCTTTTTTTGGGGGGTGTCTCTTATTGCCTCACGCGTCACCCTACCCATATATCTAGCAACAAAAACAACAACAGACAAGCAACCAAACCTCCAAATACCTTATAAGGAGAAGTGGGTGAAATGATGTCAGATGCGTCCTTGCTCTGGCAGTATATTCCCATTTTCAAAGGAGCAACATGTGACATTTTTTTTATTTCAAAGGGTTAGACAGAGTAAACAAAAAATTACTGGTACTTGAGAAAACCATACGGAAGATTTTTTTCGGACGAAACGGTTAGCGAGTGTACACATACACTTGCCTGGCGCTCATCGATTTATCTCAAAAGAAAAATAAGAAAAATACAATGTCACATAATTTTTGCTTGAACATGACGTACAGTATTTGGAGAAAATTGTATTGCATCATCAGACAATGTCAGAATTCTAAATGGAGAAATGGACGTTCTACCTCTTCTCGGTCGAATTCAGTTGTATCAGACAATGCCGCAGATTGGTGAGACTGTATGCATGCTTGCAGTCTCACCAATCCGCGGTATTGTCTAAAAAAAATGAATTCTGAAATTATGTGAAGAAACATGACAGTTGTTTGTTGAAGACATTTAATCAAAGAGGTTACCCCTTTGATTTCACGTGCAAAGCTCTGTGTTGGAAGAAAACGTATTCTCTTACGTGAACAGGATCCAATACAAATGAAAAAAACGGCTCTGTTGAAACATGGACCCAAGCGCCAACACTCTGATGGAACAGTTGGTCAGACCATACTAGACTCTCCAAAAGAAAACGGGGCCAACCTAGAGTGCACTCGGACAGAACACCAGGAGCAAACAAAGTGCAAAATGATTGTGGAAAAAATATTAAATCCAGGGTTGAACAACTTAAACTTTTTTCAAACAGTTTTGTAAAGCTGAACTTTGCGGCGGTTATAGTGACCGGGAAAGAGACAGACGCACTCATTGGCTGAAGGGTGCGCATGTCCTTTCGAGTGGGATGTCACAGCCAATCAGCATTTCGTTTAGCAATTTGAATCGTAGGTGGTGAGAAGAGAAATTGCAGGGTTTGGTGAAAGAACGCTGGGAACGCCAAGGGGAGACTATTCTCGTTCAGGGCAGTAGTAAAAATAGTTAGCACTTGACATTTCACTTTTACGTCACTTTACCGAACGCCTGCCATCTGCAAGAGGCATAGATCTTCATGTACCCCCCTTATGCGGGGGATACATGAAGATCTAAGCCTCTTGCTTCCAACACTCCATTTGCGTCTGTTTTTCCTCAGGTACAGACGTTGTGTTTGCGTCTCCAGCGTAGACTGACTCAGTCCTCTCCAATTTTTCGAAGACGATATTGTTTGTTTGTACGTAAGAATTTTTAGGTATTGGCCATGCTAAACATAGGACTTGCACGTGTTGTTTACCAGCGAATTTACATCTGCACTTTTATAATTAAAAAACGATCACAAACAGCTGAAATAATTTCCATGGCGGCTGAAAATTAAAGAGACCGAATGGTAAGAGGTAAGATGAATCGGTCCATTTCGCAGTCATTTGGCATGTGTGCACACTTTTCATTCATTAGCCACCCAGAAAACGCAGTTGCTAATAGCAGAGTGTCTTAACCCCTTGGCTGTCGGTAGCGGTTTTTGTCGCGATGATTCCTGCAGGAATCATCGCGACAAAAACCACTACCGACCAGGCCAAAGGTTAGCCCCTTATGAATTCAGCCACTGGTACTGTACACAGCACCGTTTTAGCCGCATGTGCAAGAGGTGACTCGGCTTTAGAGTTTCACAGTAGGTCATCTGTTTATTGCGTTGTTTGTTCGTTCACCAATATCTCCACATAAGCCAGTGTGTTTGGCCGTTTGTCCATTTCTCTTTCTAACATCTCTTCCTGATGATATACTGACTATCAAAAGAACTGCGACATTATACGAATCATCGGAAACAACCTAGTGTTTCCGGTGATTCCAATGATGTTGCATTTCTTTTGCTTGTCGGTATATGTATCAGTGACCGATGATGGTGATGGTGATGATAGTGATGATTTGTCTCGTTGTTCATTTTGCTCTCTTAGCTTGTTCACGGTACTTTTTTTCAAAAAATTAGCAAAATGAAATACATCAAAATAAAAATAAAATATGAATAAAGTTAACAAGCATAACAAACCGATTATGATATGTATTCCCTCTCTCACACACACGCGCGAACACACACACACATGCCTACACGCACAGAGAGAGAGAGAGAGAGAGAGAGAGAGAGAGAGAGAGAGAGAGAGAGAGAGAGAGAGAGAGAGAGAGACGTGGGGGGGGGGGGGGGGAGAGAGAGAGAGAGACAAACAGAGACAGAGAAAAAGAGACTATGTGACTGTGTTGTTAGCCCTTTGGCTGTCATTAGCGCTTTTTGTCGATGTGATTCCTGCAAGAATGACCTCGATAAAAAGTGCTACGGACAGCCGAAGGGTTAATTTCAATTTAAATCTCAGTTTTCCTCGCCAGTGTTTACATAGGCATTACATACCAGTGCGTCGCTGCAATCCCGCATGTAAATATATTTCTGGCTCGGCGCATCACACAACATGTAAAACAAACTCGGCAACTATGTAGGAGAGTAGAGCCACTCATTCTCTGTGCATGTTTGATTGTAACAAGTGGTATTTGAAGGACGAGTGCCGGTTACAAATTGAAAAGTGTATGTTCTCTTCAGAGAGCTTTCAGTGTATCAGATAAACAACAAGGAAAAAAAAAACATACACCTGCACACACACAATCCAAAAAGTAAACCAAACCAAAAACAAACCAAAACAAACGAAAAGAAAGAAAACGAAACAAGACAAAGCGAATTGCGGAAATGAAACGAAATAAAACAAAACAAAACATTACAAAACAAAACAAAACGAAATGAAACAAAACAAAACAAAACGGCAGAAACAGAACCAAAACAGCAACAAAACAAAAGAAATATGAAACCAACACAAAAAGGTCAGTCGCATGGGCTCATTAGAATCAGTTCCTTTTCCTGACCAACCTTGATTGCAGATGACTGTCATCTATATACGTACTATAATATATTATTATTATGTCTTGTTGTGCGTGACTGAATAAGGAGATATTCTAGCATCTAATTCCGGTAATACACAAAACCGGTTCTATGAATAAGAAGCAGATTGCAATTTGTGCTGGACTGTGATTTTGGACCTTACGGCCTATGGCCGTAAGGTCCAAAATCACAGGCCAGCACACACTTACATCCCACGTGCGCATTCTTCTGTTGTGGCTAGACGTCATAAATTAAATGCCTATGCCATATTACCCTAGCCTGTATTTCATTGGACCACGTCAGTCGTGCCCACACGACGCATGCGCCGCCAGGGAGGAAACGCAGGGTGCAACATGCCATGAGCACGTGTGCGGACAATTCTCTCTTGGGGCCCGAGTTTCAAATGTACTCGTCTTTATTCGAGCGGAGGTGGGCATTCTTACGACTCTTACTGTGTAATGCAGTCAAACCTATCGAGGCGGCCACCTGTTTATGACCTGTCTAAGCAAACCGCTCATTTTTGTTCCATGGCCTTCTTTCTGTTACTTAGATGACCGCCTGTCCGTGTAAGGAGGTCACCCGGCTGTCTAAGGCGTCCAGTTTTTGTTTGTCCCTTGAATGGTCGCATTAAGCAGGTTTGTCTGAGGTTGTTTTGAATTACATCAAGGATTACTACACCGCTTGGCAATATTGCGAATGCAGTCTTTGATCTGTTGATCTAATTATTTATGCTTTTAACATACTGAGCCCTAGCTGAAAATGGGCGACGTTAAACAGTTCCGACCATGTCGTGTCACAACGACTTAGTAGTCGGGCACCACCCTTGAACTATTATTGGTCTTTTTATCTCCGGCTCCCGTTATAGTGTCATGTCTAAAACTGGGACTGGAAAGTGTGACTGGGGGGGGGGGGGGGGGGGGGGCTTCGACGTGATAGTAATTCAGCCATAACTTATGTGGGTGTAGGAATGGTTAGGTTTTTGTGTGCGGGCCTGACGGGCTTAGCTGATGTTAATTACGTCACAATCGGCGTCGCACCTCTAAACTTCAAACGTTAAAATGCATTCGTGGACAGTGGAGCGGATTGCGTGCCTGTGTGCGTGTTTGCGTGCGTGCGTGTGTGCGTGTGTGTCAGTGTGTGTGTGTTTGTGTGTGTATGTGCCTGAGCGTGTCTGTGTGTGTGTACCTCGTGTGTGTGTGTGTGTGTGTGTGTGTGTGCGTGCGTGCGTGCGTGTGTGTGTGTGTGTGTGTGTGTGTATGTGTGTGTGTGTGTGTGTGTGTGTGTGTGTGTGTGTGTGTGTGTGTGTGTGTGTGTGTGTGTGTGTGTAAATATATACTTGCGTGACGTTTCGTGGGTGACATCATAATTCAAGGTGAGTTGCATCCTGGTAAGCAAAATTTCCTCGGACCAGCGTCGGCCGCAGTAAGCCCGTGCACAACTGTGCATGGACCCACTGTAGCCGAGGTCGGCCCTAAAGTCTTTCGCTTACTGGGATGTGCGCTCTAAATTAATTAGGAACTGTATGTTCCTTCTCATGTTGTGTTGCATGGTGTGGGCCTGTTCAACGATTTTGCCGCTTATTTGTGCTTTGACTCCTTGTGCCCGAGGTACAAAATACCCACATTTTAGAGTTATCCTCAGAGAACTGCATTTCAACTCAGGAGACAGAACGACCATGACAGTTCAAGGGTGGTGGCAGAAAAGCTTGGCGCCTATAGGCGCCAAGCTATTCTGCCACCACCCTTGAACTATCATGGTCGAGCCATATCTTGCTGTGTTGTGTCGCGGCAGAATGAGTTAAATACCTTTACAATGAACAATAATATTGTAACCACTTATTTCACACAACAGTGTAGTCATTGACTGACTTTTTGTTCACCAATTCAAGGAAGTTCAAGAAATTAGCTTATAATTCAATTGCGTTTTACTACTGTACTTAAAAAAACTCATGCATTTGTTACTTTGAGTTTTTGCTTAAATTTATCACTGTTCTTGTTTTTGTTTTCGTGTTTTATTTATGTTATATTATTATTGTTGTTATTACTAGTGTTATTATTAGTATTAGCATTATATATCATATATCGTATTCCTCGCCATCAGGATTTAAACCATAATACTACCACTACCACCATCACCACTACCAACACCAAAATCAATAACAACCACCATCGACACCACCATCCCAGCCATCATTAATTAGTGACGGAGGCATGACTGAGCCACGACCAAATACTTTCCTGAGTGCACCAACTGATTATTAACTCTTAAACTCCCAGAACTAAATGACTTCTATTCTATAGAATGGAATTCATTTAGTTCTGGGAGTTAAAGAGTTAGACTGGGCCTACTATATTACAGACATATTCTTTCACATGTCCTCATGCCTTTATTCCTTTATTACCTTGACGTGGTCGGCCTGTGGGAGGCATTAACCAACAGTGTCCTCCCTTGTTAACAATGACAGGACACTTGAAGTTGTAAACGCTACCACTATCTGCAAGAGACGCAGGTCCTCATGGGTCCCCGCAAATGCGGGGGCTCATGAGGATCTACGCCTCCTGCGTGGGCCCATTTGCATATGTTTTTCTCCAAGTAAGTCGTCGGACGTTGACAAGAAACTAGTTTTGGCACACCTGAAGATGAAAATATACGTCATCTTACGCACGCCTAATACGCTTGAAGATCTGGTTTATCGGGGCAAGCCCTCAGTAGTTGCAACAAACCTCTTCCGTGAGCACGGGGCGCAGATCTGTATGGGCCCTTGCAGGCGCTTGAAGAACAGGTGTACATTGTTCATAGTCCACCGTAAAGACAGCACGCACAACTTGATGGGAGAGTAGATTCTAACGCCCCCTTGTAGTCGCAGGGCTGGCATAAGAAATTAAGTTACGTTCATGACTGATGTGAGGACCATTTAGGTCTACTACGACAGAAAAGGTTTGCTTTAGAAAGTTTTAGGGCATCAAGCATTCGCTATCATTATCATCAGTAGTGCGTTGTGCTTGGTTAAGATCAGACCCGATGATGTATGTCTATTCTCCTGAGAGGGACGAGGTCAGAGCCTGCGGTTTAGGCCTCTGGCGAACGCAAGCGGAAATGTGATAGTTCCGGGACCTCTTTACTGAAATACAGTCAACTGCTGCAATAGATAACGTGCGTACGGTGACGTTGCCGCACGAGCATACCTACATCCGTTGACGCTCCGACCAGGCGACCACAGGTCCAAGAAACCGAATGTACGAGTTATTTCTCCTGATGGGTCCGAGCGTCAATTGACGCTCGAAGCCGTCAGGAGAAATAACTCGCACAGCCGGTTTCCCGAGACCTGTGCTCATAAAACCGCAAAGACTAACCAGCCGCGTCAGTGTCAGCGTGCACGTTGCTCCCTTTATTTTGATACAACCTTTCAAAATTCGCTTTTCATATTTCGAAATAGGCACTTTTGTTATTAAAAGTACAGTATTTCAACAATGAAAATAGCTTAATCCCTCTACTGCTACTGACGATACCGTTCGCCGGAAAAGATGCGTAGTTACCCGTCTTTCCGCCGCGTTGTTTTGTTCATCAGTAGCAAACAAATGGAGGCGTTCGGAGGGGTGGGGGAGGGGGAACTCGCCAGTGGACCCAATTTTTGCTGTTGTTGTATCAGAAGTTTGTCATAAGCGAAGTGATTTACATGCACAAAGAAAGAGTTCTGTCGGAACCTCTGAAAAAGTGTAGTTTTATCCGAATTTTGTTTTATTCGACCTTGTTATAAGCGAAATAGACTGAACATACTTATGAGGCTGCTTTTCTTGTCACGATCATGATTCTGAACCAGCCAGACTTGCTGTAGCGAGCTGAGGTATTCGTCTGGTTTATGTTTACTTTTACCATGCACTTTTGAATGGGTGTGTCCTCCTAGGTTGGCTTTTGCTAATGTTTAACTCATTCTGCCCCAGACACACCACAGCAAGATATGGATCGACCACGATAGTTCAAGGGTGATGCCAGAATAGCTTGGCGCCTATGGGCGCCAAGCTATTCTGGCATCACCCTTGAACTATCATGGCCGATCTGTGTCCTGCACTGCACTGCAGTCTTCAGAGGACAACGGCACAATTTGGGGATTTCGGTCTTGGGGTACAATGAGATATAACACTGTTTGTTTTCACCTACTTCTGCGACAGTTACAAAATGGTCTATTGCCATACGACCGTCGGACATTTTGTAACCGGTCAGCCACATAGCGTAGCGAAAGGAAACGAAGAAAAACAATTGGTTATTGGCTAAATCCGTGAAGACAAACGATTGTATTAACATCTTATGCGATTTGGGCTGGTATAACCCGTTCAATGTCGAGAAAATGTAAACACCACCCAACTGCAAGAGGTATAGATCCTCATAAGCCCCCGCAGTTGCCTAGGCTCATGAGGATCTATGCCTCTTGTTGACATCCATGTAGTTCCTGGGACAGCTAGAGGTTTTTGGGTGTTAAATTAACGAAGAATATAGAAACACAAATTGCGTCAGCCGGCAAAGAACGGGGTCATTGACATCAACACATTAACTGTGAGTGTTCTTTTCTGGAAAGTTCGTATTTTTTTGTTGTACGGTCGCGTCAGTGGTACACATCTAGGCTTGTCTCGTTTGATTTACGCGACATGCTCTGGTGACAAGACAAGAGGTCTGTAACAAAGCACAAAAAGCTGGACTGACAGAAGGATTGTGTTCTGAATGATTGTGTTCTTGATTAGGTGAGTGCGTTTTCTCTGGTGAGATTTCTGCCGGACTGACTCATGCTGAGGACATGAGCGTGGCCGGCGGACCACGGAACCGGCAAGCCGAGGGATGAGCACGAGCGGCCCGGACCAGGGATGATCACAGACGGGGGCCGCCGCGGCCCGGACTTCTGGCGGCTTCCTAGTGCAGCCACTGAGTCCATCAGCACTGAGGCCTGATACCCTACTACACAAAACGTCATTGGGCTGAGGTCGGCCCGAGGAACTTTATGCTTCCTGGGTCGTCAGGGAATACTCTTGAATACGCACGTTATTCCAGGAACGGGACTGTAAAGGAATTCCTTCAGGTCGGACGTTAACCCAGTTAGCCCCGATGCCCCGACTGCAGAAGATGGATCGACCATGATAATTCAAGGGTAGAGCCAGATAGATAACTTTGCGCCTGAAGGCGCCAAGTTAAGCTGGCTCTACCTTAAATTTGTATTGTCGATCCATTTCCTGCAACTGGCACATAGTTCTTTGGACACACCTCCAATTTCTTTAATAGAAATGTGGTCGTGGGGTTAAATGGGTTAACCTGGTTCAGTAATGCGAGCGTGGACGACCGGCATAGAGCTGGACAGGCTGTATTAATACCGTATACTGACGAACAAAAGAAATGCGACATCGCTAAAATCAAAGTAAGCACTTCATTGTTTCCGATGATTCGGCCAAAGATGTCGCATTTCCTGTGCTGGTCAGTATAGTTCTCGCCGCGAAATACGCATTTCAATTCTGCCATTCAGTGTGGTGAATATACGATACTACAGCCCAGTGCGCAAAGGCCATTCGGCCGACGTCGACTACCGTTGGCCCGCGCACGGTCGCCGTGCGCGGACCAACGGCGGCCGCCGATGTCGGCCCGATGGCCTTTTGCGCATTGGGGGTCTAATTCGCTTATAACAACACATTTTCACAGGTTCCGACAGTGCTCTAGTCTCAGTATGTAAATTGCGTCGTCAAACAAACTTAAGTAGAAACTGAACTGGGCCCAGGCCCTGGCCATTAATTTTGCCACTGATATTCGAAGTTTCAAGTTCTGGTCTTTTGTACACAAATATCTAAAATGATACTTTTACGGGGAGACTGTGACTGAAATTAGTCAGTACTTGTTAGAACCAGGCGTCACGTTTGTGGCTTGTATTGCTTATTCATAAACTTTTCTCTTTATTTATTTTATTTATTTATTTATTTGTCTTTGCAAAGTGTGTCTATAACTTTTACAATATGTACTCACATTCATCCAGTAATTGTTATAGGATCATTATGCTTTCGATAGGCACTTTCAAATAGACAAAATGCGGCACCGGCTGACCGTTCCTCAGTTCGTGTGTCGGCGGTCAGACGACTAACAAGCCTGTAAGCACGTGCTGTGGTCTGGTATCAGAACCGCTACTCTCTCTCTCTCTCTCTCTCTCTCTCTCTCTCTCTCTCTCTCTCTCTCTCTCTCTCTCAGTCGCGACGGGCCCCGGCCGGCATAGATGGTCAGTTATTCAGTCTAGTGCCGTTCAACCCCTAGACTGACTGAGTGGCCGACTAGAGTGTAACAAGTTTTTTGCAGGCTATGACTGAGGTTAAACACTGACTCTTTCGCTAAACTTACATTTGCGACACCTGTTCAAACTGGCTGAACGGACTAAGCATTTCCAACAACTTTTTACTTAAAGTAGTTAAAGCCGCTGGTCACAGGCATACATTTCTGACGGAAGAGGCCCCTCCCCTTCGTAGTAGGCGAGTTCCATATTTGGCCAAACGCTTAATATTCATGAGGGCTACGTATTATCGCCGCAGAACGCCGGATTGATTGACAGTCTTGCTCTATACTAAAAGGTCCTGGTAACTCAATGCGGCACATTTTAAGTGCGCCTAAATTGGTCAGTTTTCAGGTCGTACGGCTTCAGAGCTGACCGGCCTGTCCCCCATAGTGACCCGCCCCCGTCCAGTCACTTGAGTGCCGCGGACGTTAAACCTCGAACTAACCACCTCGATCACAAGTTGGCTGCGCGAAAGCTCCGCCGCTTGCAAGAGGCATAGATTCTCATGAGTCTCTGAGACAGCAGGGACTCGTGAGAATCTATGCCTCTTGCTGGGAGTAATTAGTATCAAGCAATGCATTTATACCACAGATAGAGGAGGTAATGTGGGCTAGGTTACGAGCAGTGCGGACGGCTGCGTGCGCGGTAGTGATAAGCGAAAGACTGACGAAGACGCGGCTCCGAGCAAGCATTTACGTGTGGGACCGCTACTGTAGCGGGAAGTAAAGGCGAGCAGGCCTGGCGTACGTACGCAGTGTGTGTGTGTGTTCCCGGCGTCGCCAGTCAACTTTTACCACGCTGGATCAGTCCGTGAAGTCGGTATACGGTGTCAGTAGTGTCAGTGGCAACCTGAGGGCATGATTGAACGCCGGTGTAACATTCACCGTTTAGTAGTAAACTTCAGAGAAGAAATACGGAGAGACCTACGACTGTTGTGCAGTGAGAGTTGAACTACCAGTGGAGTAGATAACTGAAGAGAGCCACCACCGGCCCAATGGTGTTACAGGGTGAATTTCAGTATGAGGTGGTCTAGCAGTCACCTGGTCGCTCTCTCCTCGCTTACTCCGCCATGGCTGGTCCTTGTGTTTGTCTGCGCGTTCGCTCGCAGCTCGACTGCTGCCCCTGTCGTTGTCAGTGTGACTCAACAGTGTGGCACCCAGTTCACGGATACCGCGTCCAGCGCGCTTTTAGCCGACATCGTCCTCGAAGGCAGAGTACGCGAAAAGGTTCCCATTCATCACCACAACCACAACCCGCACAACAACAGCCCTTTAGGGGAGGGGGAGGGCGTGACAGGCCGGCGGGACATGTACAATGCCGTCATACAAGTTCGCAAACATATCTGGAAAGGCAAAGACCGCATCCAGCACAAAAAGCTTCACATCGGCAAGTTTTCCTCGTCACTAGACAATTCAGACCAAACGCCGTCAAACGTTGTCACAGCCCTCCGGCCCGAGGGCGACAGTGGGGCTGTCCGTGATGGTGATTCCTGTGTCGGCGACGTCGCTGACGGTGCCACGTATATTTTCTTTTTGCGGGATGTTGGGGATGAAAAGGGGAAATACTTTGAATTGAGTGCGTTACCTGTGAAAAAGAGCCGCCGTGAAGCAAGAATTGTGGCCACGGTTCTGAAGGATAATGGGGGTAAGTACGTAAGGCGAAAACGATTTTGGTTTTGTTTTAGTTTTCAACCCTTCGGCTGACGGTAGCGGTTTTTGTCGCGATGATTCCTACAGGAATCATCGCGACAAAAACCGCTACCGACAGCCACTGAAAGGGTTAACACCAGCATTCAGTCGTGTGCCGCTGGTCTGTGATTTTTTTTGGATATTACGGCGGCGCCGTTAGGAGGCTTAAGGTCCAAAATCACAGACATAAGCACACATTTGTATATTTCTTATTTATTATATTATATTAACACCATTTGCTTTATTTTAATTATTTACTTTTTGTGCTTAAGTTAACCCTTTGCCCGCTGTCGGTTGCGCGCTTTATCGTGATCAGTTATTCCTGCAGGAATCATCTCGACAACTGAAAACGCCGGCGCTACCGACAGCCCGGCAAAGGGTTACAGACAAATATCCGTCACGGGCACAGCTGCCCAAAGCTGACCACTGACATGCCGCGTGTTTTACCTTCAAAGTATCACTTGAAGTAATTGTGATGCCAATGGACTCACCGGCCTTGCTTTCACCCCAAAAGCATGTCTCACATTTCAGATCGTCTCCGCAGTCTAAAGAGTATGGCCCCATGGACCACAGGTAAACGGGAAATCGATGTACCGTGATAGTCGCTATGAGTGTTCGGCCGGGTAGTAATCAGTATTGTTCAGTGTGCCCGGCACTCATCCGGCACCAGCTTTCGCCGGCCACCATGGTTGATACATTTTTCCGGCGCCCGTGTCTTGACTGACGTGTTAACACCTTTGAGACGTGCTGCATTCGGATACGCGGCTTTACGCCGCGTATCCGAATGCGTGCACGTCTAGTCAGTCGAAAGAGTTTTCAGTCAGTCAGTTGTCAGTTCTGATGGCCATTCCGTCCCGGCTGTCGCTGAGTGTTTCGATGTGGCTGGTATCGGCAGCATTAGTGCCATTCTCTCCATCAACACCATTGATAAATCAATTCGTTTTCTCCAGTTTAGTTTGAACAACAGTTCAGCTGAGCATGCATGCTATGGCAGGGTAGAAATTACGCGTGAACAGCGTCGGCACAGTCTGTGTGGAAGCCGATACACCACTGAGCAATGATGAAATGTAATTGTAACACCCGGCATCATACCTTCTGTCTGGCCGTGTCACCCGTATGTCTGCTGGTCCATGACTCTGGACCTTACGGTTGTAGTCGCAAGGTCCAAATCGCACACCCGGACACGTATTAAAGTCCGCACTACAATTCAGAAGCTGCAACGTGAATAAGACGCGTTATTCAGATAAGAGTCGAGTATGTTTACTCATTTTAACCCCTTGACTGCTACTGACGATACCGCTCGGCGGACTCACTGAGTGAAAAGGCGCGTATCCACGCGTCTTTTCCGCCGAGCGATATCGTCAGCAGCGGTCAAGGGGTTTAATTATCCCTTACTTAAACTCCCAGAACTAAATGACTTCCATTCTACAGAATGGAAGTCATTTAGTTCTGGGAGTTCAAGAGTTGAAGGTTGTTGCATGGTGCGTGCAGTCAGTCGATACTGAATGAAGTTACTGGGACTATCAGTCCACGCTTTCCTTGTTGGACTAAAACGTCCACCATGTGCTGGGCTCCTTAACACAATCTACTCAAAGGGTCGAAATCCCCAAATTATTACCGCAATTCTAGAGACAGATCGAGCATGATAGTTCAAGGGTGGTGGTGCCAGAATAGCTTGGCGCCTCAGTATGGGCGCCAAGCTATTCTGGCACCGTCCTTGAACTGTCATGCTCGATCCATGTCTTGCTGTGGTGTGTCGGGGCTGAATGAGTTAACAAATAATCAGGTTGCAATATATCTAGGATTAAGAGACTTTCAATTTAAGAACACGAATGCACAGCGCCTAAGGCAATCGTGCAACAGTTTAGAAGTGTTGGGTGCGTTGTTCTGCGTAATAAGTCATGTTGTGTAACACGTGAGTTGGTTGTAACAAAACAGTGCTGTTAAGTATCACAGGAGCGTTGACATCCACTTTCAAATACCGTATCGTATGAGTTACAGGAAACAGATCGGGCATGACAGTTCAAGGGTAGTGTCAGATGAACATTGCGCTATCGTGGTCTATTCATCTCCCACAGTTTTGTGAAGGCAAAAGCCAGTAAGTACAGTTTTTTGAAAAGCAAGACTTTCATTGTATTACAATGAAAATCTCGCTTTTTACCAAACAGTCCGTGATGGTCCGTGATGGTGATTCTTGTGTCGGCGACGTCGCTGATCTGACGGTGCCACGTATATTTTTTTCTCTTTTTCTTTTTTCTTTTTTTTTTTTTTTTTTTTTTTTTTGGGGGGGGATGTTGGGGATAGAAAGGGGAAATACTTTGAATTGAGTGCGTTACCTGTGAAAAAGAGCCGCCGTGAAGCAAGAATTGTGGCCAAGGTTCTGAAGGATAATGGCGGTAAGTACGTAAGGCGTAAGGAGAAAATGATTTTTAGTTTGTTTTAGTTTTCAAAGTAAAGTAAACTGCGAATGAGTTAACCCAATCAGCCCCGGCGCACTACAGCATGAGATGGGTCGACCATGATAATTCAAGGGTAGTGCCAGATTAGCTTGGCGCCGACACTGCCCTTGAATTATCATGGTCGATCGATCTCCTGCAACTGGTGCATAGTCATTAGATGACGCGGCCTCCAACATTTGGGAAATACGGCCGTCGGGCTGAATAAGTTAATCGTTGAGGCACAGCGGTTCGTATGCACTCTACCGTGTGTAGATTATCCCAAACACTAGGTTGTCAGGGTGGGACACCGCATGGGCTGGAGTTTACACTGGCGTAACGTCCATTCAGTTTGTCTAATTAGGGGTAGGTAACTCTAGCTGATTGGGTTTAGAGTTGTTTGTGGCGGAGATCGACTTAGCTTCGGTGGGGAGCCGCAGTAGGGCACTGCATGTAACTCGAATTATTCATCTCAGTGTTGGGGGAGTTGTTGTTGTTTTTTGTTTGTTTGTTTGTTTTTTGTGGGCTTTTTTTTTTTCCTTTTACTGCTACTCACTATACCGATCGGCGGAAAAAACGCGTTCACGCGTCTTTTCCGCCGATCGGTATCGTCAGTAGCAATCAAGGGGTTAACGGTAGCAGAATGAGGATATGCCACTCGACTTGTTTTTATTGTGCTCCGAGCCACGTGTGCGGAAAGTCTGTATTGATTGTTTCGTTAGTCGTCTTGTTTGTCTTTAACCTGGTGATACAGTTCAGTTCAGCGACCTGCCAATAACTGCTGTAGTACTGCGGTACCTGTGAAGACTTTAGTGATCGCTGGAATGGAGCGCGCATGGGCCTTTCCGCGCGCGACTGAACTGGACTGAACCGCATGTCAGTGTGATGCCGCCAAACAAATGACGTTGACAACAAACGAGATTGCATCAAGCCGTAAGGTCCAAAATCATACACCAGTTCACGTTTGTTGTCACCATCATTTCTTCGACAGCAGTTGGGTACAGACCCTCGCGACACACACAATTTTCAATGACCGACAGGAAGTTCTGACGATGGTGTACTACAATAGATTTCTGTTCTGCGCAAGTCTAAATCGGCGGACAAGTGACGATTCCGTAGTCGGTACTTACATCACTATGTACTGCGGTACACCGCACACCAGTGAGTAAAAGGTCCTCGGGCCGACGTCAGCCGCAGTGGGCCCGCGCACGACTGTGCGCAGGCTCACTGCGGCCAACAATGGCAGCCCGAGGGTCTGTATCTTACTGGGACTGTTCTTAGTTTGTAGTTGATTTATCAAGAAAGCGGAAACGTCCGCACAATAAGCTAAGGAGTGACTGCCAGCCTTAAAATATCACCCTGCCTTAAAATATCTCGTTCATGCCCCCCCTGAACGACCACGATACTTCAAAGAGTAGTGGCCTTGTTTTCCGTCTTTGGACCTAAGCTAAACCGTACTCTTAAACTAATCATTGTCGATCAAAGATATTTTCCGTGTTCGTGTGACATGAACAGTATTGCCAGAAACATTTATAAACATCTGAGTTATCGGTGCCACTGAAATGTCTACATAATGTCCACAATAAGTGTACGGAAGACTCAAACGAGTTGTAATATAGGCATGACCGGTTGTAAACTAGCGTGGGACAGTGTCACCCGTAGTACCTGAAGCAAAGCTAAGGATAGTGGCGTTACGTGCAGGTGTAATTTTCAATTACAGGTGTGTGTTACAGGCATATTGCTATGTTTCTGAATCACTTTGAAGATGATCTGTGGCCATACTGAGTCGCTTGCGACTTTACACAGCTTAGAGTTTACCTTTGACTAAACGTTTGGTCGTATCTTTGAACTGAAGACACCAACAGGAAAAGAAAGTGGGCCAGTTGTCAGCCTTTGTTGGCCCGCGCACGGCGGCCGTGCGCGGGCCAACTATGGCTGACGTCGGTCCGAGGACCTTTTGCTTGGGACAGAACCTTTCGCGAGGTAAAGAGCCCGCACGCTTTGGCCACTCACTCCCGTTAGCTGAAATCATTGTTCTTGACTGTGTTATTGTCTCGTCAGTTCGAGTCAGTCCGACCAGCTGAGTGTTTTACAGTGCGGGTCCCTCCCTGTGTGAAGTGTGCCTCCCTCTGTGTGTCACCTGGCTCGGCCGAGTCACAAAAATGCGCCTTGTCACTGTCAAAACGAAAAAACAACACAAAAAAACCCGCAGGAATGTAATTCATTTCAGTCACAGGTCCTCTGCGCGCGTCATAGCTCGTATTTTTAGAGCGATGACTTTTTCTTGTTCCACTTTGCGGATACCCTCCCCTCCCCCCCCCCCCACCTCCCTCACCCACCACAAACACCCACGCGATCACTCACACTCACACTGAAGACGAAAGCGATAAAGCTTCACTACAATACGAATACAGTTTGACATTAAGGAAAACTATCTCTGACAATAATTATGTCCTTGCTAGACTAGAACACATTTTATAGTCAATGTAAAAATGTTGCTATAATGACAGAAATCACGCTGGCATATCACGTTCATCTTTAGTGCCTAAATTGAAAGAAAGGTAAATGAAATAAAATCAGATCGAACGATAAGAAACATTATTTCTCAAGGCAAAATTATTAGGTACAGAGACCTCTCTCTCTCTCTCTCTCTCTCTCTCTCTCTCTCTCTCTCTCTCTCTCTCTCTCTCTCTCTCTCTCTCTCTCTCTCTCTCTCCCGAGAGAGAGAGAGAGAGAGAGAGAGAGATCTAGGTGTAGGGTGGTGTTTAGATAACGGGTCAGTGCGACACTTTACACTAACCGGCGTTCCACTCCGTCCGCCCAGGTAAAGGTAAAAATACAGACCACCTCTCACGACGACCTGACATGGCTCTCTGCCCAATGCAAGCCCAGTAAGCATTAGGATCTCGGTCCGACGTCGCCGCGAGAAACCCTTGCTTACTGGGGGTGACGGTGGCTTGTTTGCGTGTATGACGGCCTGCAAGTACACTTTGTCAAGAAATACCTTGAAGAAAAGTTGAATGACGCCCTCGGTCTGAAACGGCAGTGTTAAATGAGTACGACCTAATACTGCTAGCAAGAGGCATACATTCTTATGAGACCCTGCAGTCGCAGGGTCACATGCCTCTTGCAGAAGTAGCAGAGACTGCGAGAATTGGTGGGGTCTGGTACGGGGGAGTTAAAATGAAAAGATCTAGCGAGGAATGGATATGAATGAACAGTAAATCTGTACGCTGCATTTGGCCCCAAGAAGGTTCAGTTCGGGTACACATGCAGGGTCAGTCATGGTTTACCAAGAGCACAGCAGTTTCGCTGTACATGTGCCAATAAAGTGTGCATAGATCGTTCAATGTCCTTAATACGTTCACACGCCGTTCTATCAAAGTTGACATACACCATCAGCTACTGCACTTTACCAAGCCGAATAAATTACGATCGTTCATTGTCCAGTTTATTGGGACGTTGTGACACACAGCTGTATGAATTTTTCCCAGAAGGACATTTGCCCTTTTGCCCAACTCAGCCCTGAAAATTTGTGACAGCTATGCAGCCCTTCTAGTTCTTCTTAATATGCGCGACTGGTCTTAAGCCAACGTCAAGAAGTGTTTTTCACTAGGATTAGTAGAGTATGGAAGTACAACATTGATCTCTTCAGTTGCACCATGCACCCACAAAGATTAATTTTTTTTTATAGTATTACCGATGAGGTCGATTCGTAAAACGTAAAACTCTCTCTCTCTCTCTCTCTCTCTCTCTCTCTCTCTCTCTCTCTCTCTCTCTCTCTCTCTCTCTCTCTCTCTCTCTCTAATGTAGGCACACGTGCTCGCGCGCGCGCGCGCGTATGTGTGGGTGTGTGGGTGGGGGGGGGGAGAGGGGGGAGAGGGGGGGGGGTGCGTGCGTGCGATTGTAAGGCATCACTCGAGTAACAGGCATCATGCGTTACCCTTGTGCTGCCTTACATCTGACCGAATCTGTGTCTGTGTGTCTTTAATTATTATTATTATTATCTTTTTAAAATGTAATTGTATTTGTCTTGTTACCTTTTCTGATGTTATTTTTAAAATGTTATTAAGGACAGACGTGTAAAAAGGCTGCGTGCGCTGCCTTCATCCTTACAAAATAAAGTTTCAGTTCAGTTCTCTCTCTCTCTCTCTCCCTCTCTCTCTCTCTCTCTCTCTCTCTCTCTCTCTCTCTCTCTCTCTCTCTCTCTCTCTCTCTCTCTCAACGTCACCACATAACTAAGTCTACTTCTGTTCGGCGCAAAGAAAGCAGTCTCCTTTCGGACGTCTTGCTCAGAAATGACAGATATCATCCACGTTTAGAAGCAATCCCCGTCCCACCCTTTACTGTCCATGCAATCACTAAACCCGGACGCGTATATTTAGCGCGGTGACATTTTAGAGTTGACTGAGGTCGACGACAAAAGGAATGAAACAAAACAGTTCCTCTGCATCTTCTTACCGTGTGCAAGAGGCACAGAATCTCATCAGCCGCCGCCAACACAGGGGCGGATGAGATTCTATGCCTCTTATTGGTAAATATTTCATTTACATCAGTGCCCCTCAGTCGACGGAAGTTTATGGTAGTTTGAAGCTCATGATATGAACATAAATTTACTCTTTTGGTTTCTTTTTCTTCTGGCTTCAAAAGTATGAGATGGATCGACCGTCACGGCTGACGGGTTTCACCCGATTGACTTTCGGCATCACGCCAGGCGTCAAGCCGATCTGGTGTCAACCTTAACCTGATCTGCTCACGACTTAGACTGACGCAGTTGAGCTTTGCTGTTGAGACGGGCGTTGTTGTGAAAGTATTGTATGATCGTCCTTCAGAGTATGTTGTTGGCCTGCAAGCTGGCCGGGTAGAGCTTGCACACTCGTTCAGTGCTGAGTTTTGCATTGAGGACATGCGTGTTGCATTGCAAGGTCATGTCTGTCTCGATGCATGGCGTGCTTACGAAGTGTCACAGCAGAACGTTGTGGCTCGAGCATTTTCTCCGCTCTGTTACGGAATCTGTTTACCTCTGTGCGCGCGCACACACACACACACACACACACACACACACACACACACACACACACACACACACACACACACACACACGCACACACACACACACACACACACACACACACACACTAACACACACACACACACACACACACACACACACAATCGAAGTACATTCATGGCGTGTTTCTTGTTTCTTTCGTTTCAATGGCATTTCCTCAAGTTGTTTAGTTCACTGTACATTCTACCTTACCTACAAGCTAACAACACTTTGCTTTCTGCGTTCTACTTTTGTAATATTTCTTTACACACTGGGTTGACTTAGAAGCACTGACAAAAGGACGCATGCAACGTGATAGAGGTCGCCGCTATTGAATCCAACCCTGTTTGTTCAGGGCGGGAAGACAAGGTGTACACGCTCATTTATCTATAACACTTGGCTCACAGGGTACATCCAAGCCATTTAGTCTGAACAGGGCAGTTTGTTCGGGGTGGAGGCTTGGGGGTACATTCTTTGCCACCGCAGAGTTGATGTGAAAGCATTGGTCATCACACTGGCTAGTGTCTCCATCGATTCGCAACTGCTTGTCAGCGGTAGCGAATCGAGGGAGACTGTCATTGTGAGCATTGGTCTGTCTAAGATCCTCTAAAGTTCCTTGGTTTTTCATATCGTTTCAAGGGTAATTGCGCCGAGCTATCAAAACAGTCGACTCTTTAACCTGGAAAAGATACATTGCATCAGTGGAGAGCTGGTGGCATCTAGGGTAACAATAAGCTTACATTATCTGTTCGAACGTTTCAACCTCACCTACATATAGAGCAAAGCTGATAACGTGAAGATGATACTGAGACATTGTCATATGAAATCAAACGCTAGTTGATGCAAGTCCTTTGTTGGCTGTTGTACCTTTATCCGTGGGAGAAATCCCGCGTGACTCACACGATAATGAAGTCAATTCTCCGACCGTGACTCGCTCGGACGTTATCAGTTTTGTCAATGAACTTGCCTTCATTGTCCACTAACATCTCAGTAAAGTTATGATACATGTGAAGTCATGCCACGTGTAAAGTTATGACAAACAACGTTATTAAAATTGCTTTAGCTTGTTTAAAGTTCAACACTGACAGAGTTTGCCCTTTCAGACCTTAGGTCATTAAGACTGAGGCGTCCTCTGATACAAAGTAGGTAAATATTCATTGCTGCAGATTAGGCGCCAGTACATTCTGACGGCATTTTACAACCATCACGATCGGGCCACCCTTAGACATTGCAGTTGTCAGTTTTTCTCTCCAGCTGAACGAGTTAGCTCATTCAAGACGTGACGCATACGGATACGCGGTATGCCGACTATTCATAAACTCCTAGAACTAAATGACTTCCAGTCTATAGATTGAAGTCATTTAGTTCTGGGAATTTTAGAGTTAAAGTTACAGCAGTACCAAAAGGGCTTGGCAGCATGTTAAAAACGGCCATCTCGGACTTCCCATCCTGCAATCTTTAGAACTGGAATGTTCCCAGCACTCGCAGCTGCTGCATTCATACCTTATTCCTAAACATGATAAGTTCAGTGAACCACCGATAGTTCTGCGGCCAGCCCTTTACAGTCAACAAGATGCACAGATCCTCGCGAGTCCCTGCGGTCTGCAGGGACTCGTGAGAATCTATGCCTCTTGCTGGTATAGGTCGGTCCATTTTTCACTTCTCTCACGGAGGATTTTTTTTCAGTGGAAATTCGCGACTGCGATTAGAAGTTGTCAGTTTTGGCCAAGGAACTGGATCTCCCCTCGCATATCTTTCTGAACACTATCTTGCATGGTCCCCCGCCTTAAATGAGGCCAATAACTTTTCTGGAACCAGTCGCAGAGCTCGACAGCGATGACTTCTTCAGTCTAGAAGTCTGCAGAGATGAAAGTATGGAGCTCAAATCGCAGTTAGCAAGGAACAATAGATCCTCATGAGCCCCCTGCTGCCGCAAGGGGCTCATGAGAATCTATGGTTCTTGCAGATGGTACTAGCTGACCATGAACTTCTGGCCCGAGTCGACTTTAAACCATCAGGACGTTGGCCGCCTGAGGAGCTACGATATATTGTAGATTATTATTACCAGCAGCCGACATGGATTTTTATGAGCCAGGCGGCTGCAGGGTCTCATAAGCATCTATGCCTCATGGAGCACGGTCGATCAAAGACAGTACCGTCTGGGGTGTGCCTTGGGATGAATCTCGCTGCGGCACAGTGGGGCATCTCATTGGAACATCAGTCTAAATTTCGCGCCTGTTCGCTACAAGATGGGACTTCAGTTGTGGACCAGTTGGGAGACCCGTGCTGGATGCCCGGAATATTTCAGCAAGGCATTCCTAGACACGTTTCATGGCGCTCCACTGCAAGCCTCTTCCGCGTGAGGAAGATCTGGGTGAATATGAATGATGGATATGGGATGAGGGAACAACGCAGAGCTTTCATGAATTTCTTCATTATGACTGCAGGTCAGTCCGGTCCAGCCATGCCGCTCACTTGAAAACTCTGACTGTTTTGGTCGAGACACAGACTCTGACACAGTGCACCTACGCTTCGGAGCACGGCCAACACGATCGTCAGTGTTGTCTGCAAGAGGCATGGATCCTCATGAGCCCCCGCAGATGCGGGGTCTCATGGTGATCCATGCCTCTTGCTTGACCTCTTGATATCTGTATTCCTCAGACAAAACAAGCGTATGGTGTTTCGTCCAAAATACCAGACAAGCCACTTCAGTGCTCAGCTTGCAGGCACCCCAGTGCTAAGAGCAGACCATGTTCACCTCTGTTATCAGTCGTGCTGGAATCTAGTGGGGTTAGAGTCCTCAGGGGATTAGGAGGCGATAAGCTCTAGACGGCGGGCGCTGACAGGGGATAAGGGTGAGGGTTGGGGTGTCGTGGTGGTAAAGGGGCAGGGGGTGGAGGTATCTACGAGAGGTCACTGCAAACAGATTAGGAGGAAAGGAGAGGTGGGAATGGAAGAGAGGTCAGACGAGTTTGATTCAATGATTCAGTGAAGCTTTATTTATCAGCGGTTGAGGCATTGACATCATCATAGACATAGACATTTTTCAAACCTGCCGTTGCTACAAAACTACGAGGTCAGACGAGTTGAGGGAACAAGCCACACCATGGACGGGATCGCAAACAGAAAAAAAGCGGGACTTTCATAGTCATTCTTTTCCTGAGCCATACCGGAATGCTTTTGACTGCCATGAAGCACTACATCTTCGGCGAGGAGTGATTTTTTAACAAGAAATATCCCTTCAATGTGCAGATTTCAAATTTAAATTAGACTGACTACCTAACTACCTAATATGACAGAGGCCGAGGGTTATAAACTATTGCGATGTTCTGTTCAGTTTGTACACTTGCTGCAAAATATTGACACCAATGGGCGCGAGAGGAAACTGCGCATTTCATATCAAACTTCCGCAGCAGAAAGCATTCATCAGAAAGAAATCTCAGTCTGCTTGGATAAGCGAGTTAAAAAGAACTGTGGTCATGTAACGAGATTTGTTGCAACCAAGACAGATCTGGGAGGACTTATCAGTCTCGGCATGTAAGCCATGTGACCCGCAACCTTCTTGCCGGCGTCGGCATTGAGCATCCTTTGGTACAACCAGGGAGACCTCTTAGATCTGTAGAAATAGATATAAATCAGGGTGAGTCCAGGAAGCAAGAGGCATAGATTCTGGTGAGTCCCTGCGATTGCAGGGACTCATGAGAATCTATGCCTCTTGAAGATAGTTGTTGACCTTCGCCTCCTGAAACAATGATGTCAGCCATTTTCACGGTCTGTAGATTCTCATTTGTGATCGGACGCGGGAGATCTTTTCCTCCATCAGATGAAGAGAATCTTCAGCGTGGTTTTGTTTTCGTGCAGACCCCGTAATTATAATGGAAAATGACGTCATTACACCTCGTGCGCCCCTAGATTGTACCAGGACCCGCAACCCAGGGGATCCCCACCTGTTCGTTGATTCTTCTACAGTCTTCCAGTTTCTTCCGTCTGCAAGAGACGTAGAGACTCCTGAGTCCCTGCAGGTTGGAGGGGCTTATGAGCATATGTTCCTCTTGTCGGTGCAGACCGACAGCATTTGAATCGTCAGATTGTAGGAAATCATCGGGGTTGAGTTACGACGTCAGAGATGTTCCTGATTTGCACAATTTCAAACTCCAGCAGAGAGCTTGTCACCGTTCCACCTGCAAGAGGCACGGAGACTGCAGCGAATTGTCAGATTGTACTGACTGGATGTTTTTCTGGCAACACTGTTGTTCATGAACAAAAGTTGGGTGCCGACTAGCAATGGAAAGTAGACTGACTTTCTGAACGTTTCCTTTTTCATTGAATCCAACCTTAGCCCCAGACTGAGCGGTACAGCACATGCAAATCAGTCACGTCTAAAAAGGACAGGTATTACATGATTCTTACTTACTTACTTACGCCTGTCACCCCTCCCAGGTTATAGGCCGTCGACGAGAGACCTCCAGCGACTGCTGTCCTGTGCTTCTCCTTCGACTTTACTCCAGGTGGTTCCCAGTCTTGATGTCTGCTTGGAGGTCTCCACGCCAGGTGTTTCTCGGCCTGCCTCTTTTCCTCTTTCCCTGGGAGTTCCATGACAATGCCTCCCTAGTGATACTGGAAACTGGCTTTCTCAGACTGTGACCAATCCATCCCCATCTTCTTCGCCCAATTTTATTCTCTGCTGTTATCTGCTCTGTTCTCTCCCAGAGTCTGATGTTGCTGATCTTCTCTGGCCAGTAGATTTTCAAGATTCTTCTAAGGCACCTGTTAATGAAGATCTGTACTCTATTACATGATTCTGCAGAGATTAAAATTAATCAGGGACTGATGATAATCTATGCTTTTTACCGGATATCAGTACTATTTACATCCGATCCTCAGGCCTTGTGGGGACTAGGATTTAAAATAAGGTCAAGTACGCTATTCGGTGTACCAGGTCAGATTAGTGAGGTTTCATTTGCAAGTTAGCTTTCGTTGTAAACAAAATCTTCATTTCATAAATTCAGTGCCTACCGGACCGAGGTCGGGTGTAGTTGAATCAGTCGCGCTGGCGCCGACTGGGGCCAATGTTGGCTCGAATACCCCTAGTGGGCCTAGTGATGCTTTGGGGAGGATTTTCTGGATAAGACGTATACATGTACACACAGTCGACTTCACTACAGGTCGCATATAACATAAATCGGATATAACAACCCTTTTTCCGACAAAACGTTTTGTATACAAATTCCTTTGCTCATAACAAACTTCGGATATAACAAAGAGAACATCTCCAAGGTGGTTTCTTATGATTATCCTAAGTTCACTGTAGATAGCCATCACCTTTCAAAAACACTCCTTTTCTTTCCAGATCAGATTAATCCAGTGCCGATGTGGTTAAATGTTGTTGGTCTCAACATTATTCAGGACGTGCCGCATCCGGGATACACGGCATGAAGCCGCGTATCCGAATGCAGCACGTCTTGAATGTGTTAAAGACTGATCCACAAGTTTTCGTTTCCAGTTATAAGATATGTCATAAAACTGACTACGACCTCAAATGTGTGCGATGATCCCCCGGCCAAGCCTTCAGTTCCGAGTACTCTCACGTAACTCATTCATCCCGACGGCCGTATTTCCTAAATTTTGGAGGCGTCATCTAACGACTATGCACCTGTTGCAGGAGATGGATCGACCATGATAATTCAAGGGTAGTGCCAGATCAGCTTGGCGCCGACAGGCGCCAAGCTGATCTGGCACTACCCTTGAATTATCATGGTCGATCCATCTCCTGCTGTAGTGCGTCAGGGCTGAATGGGTTAATGCACGCACAACCTAAATGCCTCAGTTTCCAAGAAATAAAATTTGATACGAAACTCCATGCGATTCCTTGTCTCTTGTTGTTTCTTTATGCACACCTGACATATCTTACAATGTATACTGAGGAAACAAAGCTTAGAGACATGTGTACATATGTTCACCTTGCTGCTCAGTTGCGGTTAGCAAAATGTTCTACTTCTCTTGTTAATACCTTCTTATTCACGGGGTAGCCTTAAACCTAGGTGATTACCTCAATGTGAGGATGTAAACAAGGTGCATTTATGCCAGCTACAGGAATAGATACTCATGAGCTCTTATTGCTGCAGAACCTGCGGGCCATGAGCATATATGCCTCTTTCAGGTGGAAAGATTGGCAGAAGACTGTCCTTACCTGATCCCCAAACCAGATGGCTCATCACACTTTTATTACCGTACAGACTTCGGGAGCCAGACTCTTGTTTCGATGGTACTATAGATCTTCGTCGAAAGAAGCCACATAATTGTATGCCAGCAAGCAAAGGTCATCGGGCTGACATCGCCGGGCGCCGTTGGCCCGCGCAAAGGAATAGACATGGTTTGCTTCTAAACTTAATCATCGGCCGTGCAAAGCTCTGATCGGTCGCTACTGTCTGCCACACATCAGCCTATGATTTCTAAAAACATTATGCCGGTGCTAATCAAACGCCCGACAACCACTTTGTCTTGAGAAAGAAAGATAAAAATGGAATCGGCAAGATGCTTAGATCTGTGTTAGTCCTTTCGTTTCTTGCAGTCTTCGCTTCATAAGTCTGCGGTATGTCGCCATACTGAGAGAGGCCTGGTCTGTCTGTAAACTGTAGCTGCCCAGGTACAGTTGCGTGCTTTTTAAACCCGGAAAATCAGCGTCGTTTTGAGAAACGGCTATAGCCGCTAAGTGGCCAGCTCTATGCACAGATTCGCATGAGGACACTGCGGTTGCAGCGTGTCATGAGACTCTGTTCCTCTTGCAAACAGAGCAAGCTAGCTGAGGGACTGGGGCACCGCCGAGGTGGTAGAGGTTAAGCAAAATCACCTGGATTAGAAAAGCAGGTAGGGGCTCGGGACCGCCGCACCGCGCTGAGGTGTTCATGCGCCGAGACTAACCCAGATGGCTCCCTTCGTATTTGGAGCAACGATTACAATGAGCACGACGTGGGCTGGATTCCAGCCAGCATGACTTTCATGCATATATTCTCATGAGCCCCCTGCGCATTCAGCAGGGGCGCATGTTAATCTATGCCTCTTGAAGACCTTATATCTTGTGCCGGGACTGGTTCAGTATGAGGTCCTCATGAAGGCAAACCGGCCTATCGGAATATCATGTCTTCTCAACGCAAATTCTGAGTTGTTTCGACGAGGGGTGCCCTGACAATAATGTAAGATGAATCACATCGGTGTGACGTACTCAGATTCGGCTAAGTCAAGTCAGTCTATAAACTGGAGCGAGGGCCGCGGAATTAATCGCTTCTGTGTTGCTTCTGTAAGTCACGAGGTTTGATAGAGTTACTGTCTTCACTATCGTGCTAAATCATAACACCTATATAGAAACTATGAGTACATCATAACCTGGGATACTCAGAAGTCCCAGTGCGCTTAAAGTCCTCGCACAGCAGTGCGCCGCGAACCTACCGTGGCCGCCGACATCCGCCCGATGGCATTTTTTGCACTGGAAACCAATGTGTAGAGATACATGAGGTGAGAAGGAGGTGCAGCAGATCGCAGACCTGACATGTTGTGTATTTACTCATTCAGCCCGACGGCCGTATTTCCCAAATTTTGGAGGCGTCATCTAATGACTATGCACCAGTTGCAGGAGATGGATCGACCATGATAATTCAAGGGCAGTGCCAGATTAGCTTGGCGCCGACAGGCGCCACGCTAATCTGGCACTACCCTTGAATTATCATGGTCGACCCATCTCCTGCTGTAGTGCGTCAGGGCTGAATGGGTTAACCCATTTCGCCCCACGGCTGCATTTCCTACATTTTAGAGGTGTCACCTAACGATTATGTACCCATTGCAGGACCATGATAATGCAAAGGTAGTGCCAGATTAGCTTGCAACTGGCGCCACCAGGCGCCAAGCTAATCTGGCACTACCTTTGCATTATCATGGTCTTTCCGACTATATCATTAACTCAGCGTACTCACCTATTTTAGTCTATCACTATGATGCTACCTGTCCAAAACGGCTTCATTCGGCAGCCACCTAGACCGGTCTGACAGAGTGGTGTTAATGGGAGACCACTAGCGATGAAGGGGGAGCCACTGAAAGTCAGGGAGGGCGGTGCAGGTCAATAAAGAACACGTGCTACTCGTGCCCCGCAGCCAATGGGCCGGCACCACCGCTTGTCATTTGTCCTTCAAATCAACATCGTTTCCTCCGTCCAAGCAACAGATATGGAAGTCAAAGCGTCTGTGTCTGTAACCAGCAAGAGGCATAGATTCTCATGGGCCCTGCTGCGAAGCAGGGGCTCATGAGAATCTATGCCTCTTGCAGCTGGTTTGGCTGAAAGAACCATTACTTGTATATCATACAGATACAGTTTTGGAGTCAAACCCCAAATGAATAGTATCGATTTGAGGATGAGATTGTGGTAGACACGTTCAAGCAAGAGGTATAGATTCTCATGAGCCCTTGCTGTCACAGGGGCTCATGTGAATCTGTGCCTCTTGCAGATGAAACGGAATTTGGTGGAGGGACCTAGTACTTGTCTAGTACCTACTTGTGCAGCAGGAAAACCAATTAGGAAGACCCGTTACTATGCCCTCTCAATGATGCTCACATTCAGACGTCAGGAGACTCGTAGCTTTGGTAATACCGTGACGAGGGGAGGAGGGGAGCACTATACTGTTTATCTATATACTAAACGTATGTTACTTCACCTGCACCAAAAATAATCACCAACGTATATAAGGCCTGCAAGTCGCATAAATCTTCATCAGCGCCCCTGCAGCCAACGATGGCCATTTTGGATCTATGTACCATGAGGGCAAATTGAATGGCTTTTGCTCCAGGAGATAATTTTGTGGTAGCGGACCCAGAACTGACTGAGTCGCTCGTTTTTCTGCGCCGCAAGCCAGATTTAGATAAATACCCACATGTATGATGCCGATTAGAAAGAATGGTAACTGAGAGACTTTTATCCGCAAACACTTTTAAAATGTACCCGGGTTAGTTCATTTACAATTTGCAATTCGTGTGGTCTGATTGTTCTTTATTTTTGTAAACACACTTTTTGCGACTATTGGCTTTTATTGATTAGCTGTTATTTAAAGAAGATACGTCATTTTCTTTTCCTGAAGATTCTGTCATAATTAACACAATACTGACCTACTTGTGCACCACAACCGGAAACATTTTTTTTTGCATTGGCAAAATTGAGACACAATTCCAATAAATTGCAGCTATTGCCATGATAGTGGTTATGAACTTCAGTCTGTGTAAACTGCCTCATATTTCGAAGTCCTCAATACCGCGTCGATTCGCATCCTGGGTAGGTAGACAGGCCAGGCCATGTACCCCTCCCCCCCCCCCCCCCCAAAAAAAAAAAAAAAAAAAAAAAAAAAAAAAAAAAAAAAAATAGAAAAACCTGCGAAGTTGACCCCTTCAGTGCCAGAAAGGAAACACCGTCTCCCACCCAGACAGCTGACACGTCTGGGTTGCAGGTAAGGTGCTAGGTGTAGGTCTGCATTAGTCTCACGTACTGCCGCAATCTCTTGGTGTACTCTCTCATTAGTTTCACTTTAACGCTATCGCTGATCACAGCAGGCGAACTAGGCGCCCGACTGCAAGAGGCATAGATCCTCATGAGCCCCCGCATTGCGAGGGCTCATGAGGATCTATACCTCTTGCCCTTATCAGTTTATGTCTGTGTTCTCCAGGCGAAGTGGGTGATCCTGAGCTGAGGATACGTAAACGTGCACATAGACACCATATTATGCTTGTGTGCCGAGCTGAGTGGCGAGCTGTTGCTGTTGTCTAAGTTACAAATGTCATACATGGTGTTGCAAAGCTGTTGATAATGAACAAACCCCCCTACCGCCACCCCACCCCCCTTCCCCCCCGACCTCCCTCCCACCTCCCACATCACTGTCCAGTGCAAACTGCCATAATGACGTAGGTGGCAGAAAATGGGACAGTCATATGTTAACTCATTCTGCCCCAGACGCACCACAGCAAGATAAGGATCGACCATGATAGTTCAAGGGTGATGCCAGAATAGCTTGGCGCCCATAGGCGCCAAGCTATTCTGGCATCACCCTTGAACTATCATGGTCGATCTGTGTCCTGCACTAAAATGTAGTCTTCAGAGGACAACGGCAAAAGTTAAGGATTTCGGTGTTGGGGTAACGGAATGAGTTAAGTACGTTGTCAAACATTCTTTCTAAAATTACTAAGAGATGACCCACTGAACACGGGACTTGGACTGGCACGCTTGGCACTAAGGTCCAAATTTCCAAATTTGAAACGGGTCCTCTTACGACTAAATGGGAGCCAAGACTGATTGATCATGACAGTTTAAGGGTGACGGTGCCTGAAACACCTTGGTGTGAGTGGCGTTGCCAGGTTGCCGCGTGTTCACTTTGTATGCCGGAGAAGCGACTGAAATTCTGGCAAACATCCACCTTTTATTCGAATGTACTATTAGTCTTTTTCCCTAGCATCAGCCAACACAGTCAGTCTCAAGCTCTGATCTTTCACTGAGTTTCCTGTACTGTCTACCTGACTGACGTGTGTACATTAGCCCGCGATGTGTGCGATTTTACACCCCCTTGCCGATAGTACTGACTTCGCCGGTAGCGCTACTAAAAACATCGTAAAAAGCCTGCAATCTTAGGTCGGGTTTCTTCAACATCTCTCTCTCTCTCTCTCTCTCTCTCTCTCTCTCTCTCTCTCTCTCTCTCTCTCTCTCTCTCTCTCTCTCGTGGTTTTGCTGGTTTATGTTTTAGCCGAAGGTAACTTTTTCACCTCTAGCATCGACTGAGAAGTTGAACTGATATCATATTTAGCCGACCCGTGGTTGTCGGCAGAGCTTTTTGCCTCGACACAGAAAGCACTACCGACAACTAAAGGGTTAGCGCGGAAGCTTCTAAAAGGCTATACTGACACTACCCTTGAGATGTCATGGACGGTCTAGCAGGTCTCGCGGCTTGTGGCTGAGCAGTACAATTTGCGCCATTTGGCAATGCAAGTCAAAGGGATGCGGTTACCTTTACCAAACTGACTCCCCACAGAGGTGTTCATGCACTTCTAGGTTACAGTTCTAAACCAGTGAGATAAGTGTGCTAGGGCCGATGTCAGCCCTTATAGCTTCATGGCCATAGACTATAAGGTACCCATTCCTGCAAAGTGATCTACAGGCATTTATGGTGATGGGCCTCCTCGCAAGGGGAGTTCATATCAGGGGGCTTCTCTCTGAGGTTTACAGATCCCATCTCTAGACATTCAGGTGATTTGCTTGCGCTTCATGTGGCTGGAAATTAGCTACACCACCCACCCCACCCCCCACCCCCCACCCCACCCCCACCTCCCCCAGGAACACCACCCCTCCCACATTGCAGACTGAAACTCCAGATAAAGGCAAAATACAGTCGGTCCTTTTTGTGAAAAGCGAGACTGATTTCCAATAAATTACAATGCAAATCTCGCTGTTCACAAAAAAATGACTTCCCGTCTCTTGCCGTAAATAAGACAAAATGTTCCGGAAGGTTCCCTCTGCTCGTCAGGAAAAAGGACGTAAAAGAGAGCCCACAAGAGGCCTAGATCTTCATGAGCTCCCGCGATGCGGGAGCTCATGAAGATCTAGGTTTCTTGCAGATGGTTGGCGGTTGATGCGAGAATGTTCTGGATGCGGCTGCGTCAGACAACCTAGTGCCTGATCTCAACGTTGCGTGGGACTAATGAACCCAGCCACCAGCTACCTGCTGTCCGCAGTCAAATTTAATTTTTACATCTTTATTTTGCGGACACAATTACTATCGGTATATATATATATATATATATATATATATATATATATATATATATATATATATATATATATATATATATATATATATATATATATATATATATATATATATATATATATATATATCAGGGGGTACGCAAGTTGCAAAAATAAAAGTCCCGACAAAGGAAAAGAAGAAAATCATGCTTACAAAGGTCAACTACAACACAATTAAGAAACCGTATTGTAATTGTCATTTCTAATCGTGTTTTATTCTCCTGTCGATATTTTCTTTGCATTTTACCCGCTTGGCAGTCACCTGTCTGGTTTGGGGTTGAAAACACGTCCTGCAGAATCCGTTGATGCTCAGTGGCAGGATGTCAAAGCCAAAGTATAGAAAATCACATTTCTTAAGGGAGGAGGACGAATTCTTACTTCTGCTGGGTCTTCGTATGGCTTCCGAAGCTTTGTGCTTCAGACTGTTTGGAGATCGATCCCCTTTTGCAAATGTGGGCTATGAATGAAAATCACTTCCTCACACGAGTGACCAGGGCATGTTCAGTCTTCTGGCCAATCCGATTCATGCCAACACAGAGATATAGAATGTTGTCATGAGACTTTGCAGCCGCAGAGGCTCATGAGAAGCTATACTTCTTGGTGTCGTGGATTGTCTTACTCATGTCTACCCTCAAAAGGGGACATCAATACAAAATTAACTCATTCGAGACGAGCTGCATTCGGATACTCGGCATTATGCCGCGTATCCCAATTGCGCACGACTCGAATGAGTCAAGTTAATTATGTGACTGTGTGGATGCTCGTCTCCCAGTCCCAGTGTCGAACATTCCCCTGCGTGTAATTAATTTTCGGAAATCCACGCGAGAAGGCGTAATGAAGGCATACCTTCACCTAAGAGTGGTTATCAAAGAAGATCGTAAAATACAACAGTGGTGACACTGCACAGTCGTACGCTAAACCCGCTCCTCTTGACTCAAGAACGTATATGTAAACGGAACCAAGAAATACGTGTGTACCTTTCGAAGATTCATACCGCACAGCCTTCACTGAAGTAAGCCGGGTGCCTGTGATATTGTGGCCCCGGCAGGCCTTGATGCAGCCATAAGCCATTACTTTGAATTAGCGGGAGACAACCCGATATCATCGGTCCTCCCCCTTTCAATGACCTCCACCTGTGACTAAGCACCCGTGGGAAGATCTCGTCATTACAGGCAAGACAAGCTGTTTTTCCTGGCAGACTTGAGCAGGACACGTGCCTCGACCATGGTAGTTCAAGGGTGGTGTCAGAATAGCTTGGCGCCTACAGGCGCCAAGCTTTTATGGCACAACCCGGGGCCTATAATTATCATGGAAATGTATGTCCCTAACCATAACCAGAACTCTAACTCTACCCCTAACCCTAAGGGTTAGCTTTAGGGACAGAAGGATCGACCATGATAGTTCAAGGGTGTGCCAGATCTGTCAGCGCCATTGTCTTTAGAGTTTAACGTGAACCGTACATCTCAGGATCAGACCTTGCCAGTATTTTATCAACCTTTAAACGTGTGGGTGATCGCTAGTGTTTATAAGTTTATTTGGAAGTAGGCTTAGCGTGAAACCGATATCCTTGTCGGTGTGCCTTGCTTTGTCTAGATGTATGCGGGCTGATCTAGCTTAACTCATTCTACTCCAGACACACCACAGCAAGATATGGCTCGACCATGATAGTTCAAGGGTGATGCCAGAATAGCTTGGCGCCTATGTGCGCCAAGCTATTCTGGCATCACCCTTGAACTATCATGGTCGATCTGTGTCCTGCACTGCAATGCAGTCTTCAGAGGACAACAGCAATATTTGGGGATTTCGGTTTTGGGGTACAATGAGTTAAGGTACGCACAACCTGAGAAGTGAGTATGTTTAAGAATATCGTCTAAATTTAATCATCCTGAGGGTCTCAGCGATGTGATCTTCCAGTTAACCCCCGCCCCCCGCCCCCCGCCTTATCCTTTTTATTGACTAGGTTGGTCTTAGGTGTATGCAGTTACAAACCTTTGCTAAACGCCATTTAGCGAGAATTGAGCCGAGTCTAAAGCAAGTGGTAAGAAGTGCATATTTACATTCAGATGCACGTCGGATTTTCAGACTGTACACACTGTCAAGAACCTCTTGAGCCCTTGAAGGCAAAAGACAATAAGTCCATTAAACAATCATCGTTTTACACAACGGAAGTCTCGCACTTCGGGAAACCTTTCTCATTTACAGGGCAGCTCTGCAGCCGCCTCTTCAGACCTGACGCCGGGAAGGATGACTGATCTGGCGCAGTAAAAACTCATGCACATCTGTTAGATCTAAGGAAAATTTTGGAAACGTTTTTGTGAAAGGGCTGAACGCATACAAGAGGAGACTCCAATCTTGATGGCGTGGACCATTGATTTTGCCCTACTTTTCATTCATACCGCACCATGGGCTATAAAATCGTCGGCAAACATTGGCCCCCTAAACTGGCTTTGCCCACAGACACGAGGTTCTAGGCTGGATACCCACGTTCTATCCCGGTCTGAGGCAGCAGAAATGTAGATGATCAGATTCTGGCTAGCGAGAGGAGTAAGATCCTACTACACGAGTTCCCAGTGTTTGGATCTGCAATAGGCATAGATCCCGCGACTAGCGGGGACTCATGAGAATCTATGCCTCCTGCTGACCTCGAGTTTCGATTATTTTGGAGTGTGAAAAAAATAAAATCCCGGGCTCCCCCCAATAAACAAACTCAAGAATACAGACGTAAATGAGTCCAGAAAGAGGCATCGATCCTCATGAGCCCCTGCAATCAGCAGAGGCTCATTAGGATCTATACTATTGCAGATGGACTGATTTTGCTGCTGAACACAGAGTGACTTGGGCAAATCGTGTAGAGAGTTTATCAGAGAGAGCGTAAATCGTGGTGTGACAGTCTCAGTCTTGTTCAGCTGGTCGATAGTGGTCGACAGAGTACCAGTGGATCAATCAGACAGGCTACTGGGGATTATGACTGGAAATTATGGGTTGTTCGCCGTCTTTCTACAGGTTTTTTTATTGATTGTTTGAGAGGACGGTCGAAGCTCATAGTTATTCTCACCCTGTGAAGGCAAACCGATTGTAGTCAATCTTTGTTCAAGAGCTAGATTGTCACTGTATTACACTGACATTTCGCTTTTCAAAAATGGCCTTACTGTATTTTGCCTTTTGTGTTGTAAAGATTTTTTTTAAAAGTTGTTTGATGTTTACATCAACCGTGCTTCATATTAACCCATTCCGCCCTGACGAACTACAGCAGGCGATGGGTCGACCATGATAATTCAAGGGTAGTGCCAGATTAGCTTGGCGCCTGTGGGTGCCAAGCTAATCTGGCACTGTCCTTGAATTATCATGGTCGATCCATCTCCTGCAACTGGTGCATAGTCGTTAGGTGACGCCTCCAAAATTTGGGAAATACGTGCATCGGGCTGAATGAGTTAAACAAACTGCTTGAGTTGTAAAATACACATAGTAGTAGTAGTTTACTAAGCCAATATTCACGTTGAGGAAATTTAATCACCCTGATTGATTATGACAGTTTATTGATAGTGTCTGATTAGTTAGGCGCCAAAATGGCTGTACTAGATTTTGTTGACAGCCTTCGAAAATAGACAGTGCTTGTATTATACGTTGTGTAGTATCTATTGCTATTTAATGTTTGGATCACACTCTGTTTATAGCAGGACTCCTCGATTAAATTAGTTTGAACTGGTATGGATTAGTTGAGTAGGATTCATAGTGCATTATTCATCAACACAGAGATTACCACTCTGATAAGAAGAAAGAAAGGCATAGTGTCTTCCGTTTCTGTGAATGGACAGTGGACAGACAATATTGAGAAAAGTGGCAGTCCATTTATAAAAGTGGCTGCCCTTGCTGAAAGAATCGGGCTCCCGTGGGGTATGACTGGCTCTAACGTAATCACCACAGAAAACGCAAGACATCTGCAAGAGGCATAGATCCTCATGAGCGGGGGCTCATTAGGATCTATGCCTCTTGCTGAACCTCCAGGTTACCATACCATAAATTGATGGCTTAATCTTATTCTTTCAGCCTGGCACACTGTAACTGAATGAAAAAAAAGGCCCGGGGTCTGGTAAGATTTAGATAGAGCAGGTCTGAGTTAGGCCTATTTGCGTCCGTTGTGTGTTAAAAAGGTGAGGAAAGAGAGGTGAAAGGGGGAAGGGGGAAGGGGGAGGATGACAGGGCGGGCTGTGGTGGAGGTTTTAAAGGTGGAGTTATTGTATGCAGTGTGCTGGAGATTGGGGAGGTTTAAGGCCCTCACATTGGGCCGGCGCCATAGGATTGACTTCACCTGTAATTTGTCAATGGGACTGCTGGCGGGCGACTACAACGATCCTCTCTTGTCTCTCTTTGTACAGCTCCACCCCGTACTTCCCAGCTCCCAGCTTCCACCACCAATTCCCCACCCCACCCCACCCCACCCTACCTCACACAGCCTCTACCACCGCCGCCGTCACAAGAACCATCCCAATCACAATCGACTGCCTTGAAAAGGTGGTTCAAGTTATGCGCGCTAAACGACAGACCTTCCCTTCATCGATCTGGCCTGCCAGACTGTTTAACGGACGGAGCCCGACCGGAGTTTATATGGCCAACGGGCTGTGTGTCTGTCTGTCCTATGAAATCGAAGGCATCCTATACTGACGAGCAAAATAAATTCGACATTTTACGGAATTATGATTTCAAAAATGTCGCATTTCTTTTGCTTGTCAGTGTAATGTTTTTGCCCCAGTTGGAAGTTAATTTCAATTATCCTGCAACCCTTGGCCACCCCTTAACCCTTCACTGACACACATAAATAGAACAATTCGAATTCCTACACTGTGCAAGTAAGTCGAGTCAAGGAAAGAATTAGAAATCCGATGTGCTTTACGGATACGGCTCTTCCAGCTGATTAATGACATCAGGCGACTGAAAATAATAATAATAATAATAATACCGGTTATTATATAGGCGCTTTACCCAATTCTGCGAATCGGCTCAAAGCGCCGCGAACTGAACCCAACACGCACGCTCGCGTGACACACACGCATTCACTCTAAAGACAAACACAGTACAAGACAAACACAGGACATTCACGTGGTGCGAAGGGTCAGCTCAGCTATTGAGGTTTCGGGAATTTTGATCGCTTGTATTTGAAATTGATAAAGTGGCCTGAAACCGGTACCAAAGTGGAGGGGGAGGAAGAGCCGGAGTAACCGGAGAAAGAACCCCCGACGGTCCGCCCGAATTAACGGTGACACTTACTAGAGGAGAAAAGTCCGACGCCGGAACCCGGTATCGAACCTCGCACCTTTAGCATTGGTGGCAGGCGCCTTATAACCACTGCGCCACGGACCGCCCTGAGCACCTGCTTAGTGCGGAATGTTTGCTGACATTTAGGAGTCAGTTGCTTGGATGAGCTTAAATCCTGCACAAGCCACTACGCAAGGTGATCCGCTACACAGCAGAGCACTTTAGGTATTGTCTGGCGCAGGAATTAAGTTCACGTTATATCTGAGCATTGACCTTGCGCGTAAGGCGTAAGCTCAGACATATCATCAGAAGCGGAGCACGATTAGTCGTAGTGGCTTGCGTAGGATTTAAGCTCCCCAATGCAACAGAGGCCACACCGTTGGCATGGTTACTATTCCCCGGCTCTAAACTCGAAGACCACGGAAGCAGTGTCTGTAGAGAGAGTTATCCTGAAATAACGCCAACAGTAAACGGAACAAATAGTAGCCAATCTTGTTCGGCAAGAGGCATAGATTCTCATGAGCCCCTGCGACTGCAAGAGCTCATGAGAATCTGTGTCTCTTGCAGATTTAGGGATTTTGATGTAGAGACTGGAAGTGGTTGTTTGTCGCGTGTCCACACCTGGATCCGTTATTAACGGGATTCGTCGTTACTCGCATCTGATGTATTTCCGGCGAGAGATCCAGGGTATGGATCGCCCCTGGCAGGTCAAGGGTAGTGCATGTTTAGTGGAGCTAATTAAACGCTACCTTTCATATGTCATGGTCAACTCATCATGGTCGATCCATCCCCCTGCACTGCAGAATGTCTTGGAGAAAATCTGCTTAGTGCGGTTTTGTACACACTAGTCTACCATGTACAAAGAGCTGAGCAAAGTTGCTTGCAGAACTGTGTGTTCTGCTGTAGAAAGACAAAAGAGAGTAACTCCATTTTTGTGAAAAGCGAGATTTTCATTGCTCTGCAATGAAAATCTCGCTTTTCACCAAAATGGACACTGTATTTTCCTTTCATAGGGCAATGATGTCGCTGTTCCTATTCACGTATAAGTAAGTATATACGTAGCTTACACGCTGAATGAAAAGCAGATTTTTTTAAGTGTGTCGAATGCCGTGTTGACAAGCCTGGGGTATTGTGCATGGAATGTATTTTTTTGTGAGTTCGTCAGGTTTATTGAGGGTTGTTCACACGTGTTTCCCTTTGTACACGTTTAACAAAACAGAGCAAAGTAAAACAAAGGTAGGACGTCATCCTTTTGGTAACGTGTGTTGTGAGACAATTAGAGAAGTATACACACACACACACACACACACACACACACACACACACACACACACACACACACACACACACACACACACACACACGCACGCACAGTGTCACACGCACACACACACGCGCGACTGCATACTGCATTCCTACACGCATAATTATTTTAAAATGCATGATTATGATCATTATAATTATAATATTCAAAAACTAAATGCATTCCCATGCAGATACAAATTTTCTAATTCTATTCTAGACGTTCATGTTTGCAAATTAGTATGTGCAAATCATTAGTCTGCGCAAAGCGTGTGCACTCGGTGTGACCTAGTGAACTCTTTACCTGCACATAAAACGCGCATGCACGTGGAGCTCGGCAGAAAACATGATGACAGAAGGTCAATAATTATGATAAAAGACAGTGTTTGTTTCTATCTTCGCTGTTTACCTCATCCCAGGTAATAGGTCGCAGTGCGAAAGGTCAAGAGTTCCTTTAACTCATTTACACATGGCATCCCTTAGCTATGTGTCGACTGTAATAGTTCAAGGGTAGTGCCGGATCAGTTTGGGGCCTGAAGGCGCCAAGCTAATCTGGCACTACCCTTGAACTAACATGATCGATTCACTAGCTTCATTTGGCGCCTTTGATGATTGTGTTACATACTGCTGGACAACAAATAGTCTTGTTTCCTTAAACAGCGACGATGATTGTCGTTGGTTCTATCATGTAGGCAGGGTGTAGCCAGGCTCTCACAATCCCGGAAGCCTTACTCGAGCCTCCATTTCTCTCTACCATGCACGGGAAATTCAATTTTTATCAGTACCGTATACCCAACTGTACACAATATTATTTCGAATTCAGTGGTTTTGAAAAAAAAAAACACAAAAAAAACAACTTTTACTTAACTTTTGACTATTGTTCTGGACTATCATTGAGTGTCTTCATAAAAGGTTTCACATTTGAAATGGTTCTTGCAGTTATTGTTTATTCTATTATACTAGTTTTGTTTAACCGTACACTCGCTTTTGCGTTGTTAATGCGTGAAGACGACCTCTGGTTAATAACTTCACCAAAAAAGGTGTTCGGATTCCCGTGTCCCTTCTCCGTCCTCCCTGTTGCGGGCATGATTTGTCGGCCACAAAGAAAACGCCAACAAAATACGGGGTACACAAACAGGAAAAATAAACAACAAATGAAATCGAAACACAATGTTCATCAAAATAACATTGCCACAGACATTATTTTAATCAAACCCTGTGTATGACGCCACATTGCCATCGACTGATGGAGTCATCAATCGATGGCAAGATGACGTCAAAAACCGTGCATTTACGTCTGACCCCTTCCTTCTTTTCTACAGCAGAAGATTTCTCCTCTTATCCTCCGCCTGTCAAAACAAAGAAAACACAGCTGATGCCGTTTACACACTTTATTGGAAAATCCTGCGGACGATCATACGCTGAACTGTTCTGGTTTATGACACTCGCGCCTTCTTCAAGAAGACAGGTATTAATGGGACAAGTCAGAGACTATGAGCCTTGTGCAAGAGGCATAGATCCTCATGAGTCCCCGCTGGCGCGGGGGCTCATGAGGATCTATGCCTCTTGCAGATGGTAAACAGTTTGATACAAAAGCGCATAAGGAAAATATGGTGGCCTTTTGACATTTTACGGTAACTCTCTCCGTGCTTTTATAAACCAGTCTCTCGACGAACTCCTTAACTTGTGAGATTGTTAAATGTACGAGTACCAGCAGACTGGCAGGTCCGCATCTATCGGTTCCTATTTCTAGCCCTGATCAGCGTCCTTGTTGTCTGTCTCCCTCAGACTTGGGAGATGGCGAGTGTATAGTTTTGAGACCAATAGAAGCTGGCAAAACAAAAACAATGGAATGCGATATCGTACCGTACCTGGGTGAAATTGAATCTGGTACATGTTTCGTGAGCTTCGCTTTTAGACACAGATCAATATTAAGCGAAAGATCATTGTTTTCTTATAGGACAGAGAGAGAGAGAGAGAGAGAGAGAGAGAGAGAGAGAGAGAGAGAGAGAGAGAGAGAGAGAGAGAGAGATACAGAGAGAGAGAGAGATTCCACGTGATGGCATAGTAAATCTAATTTTGTGAAAAGTAAGATTTTCAATTTATGACAGTGAAATCTCTTGTTTTTCATAAAACTGGACTAAGCTACTGTCTGCCAATGTAAAAGCAGTTCTCCTATATGGAGCAGAGACTTGGAGATTGACAAAAACCACAGTCAACAGAGTACAGACCTTCATGAACAGTTGCCTTAGAAGAATTTTGAAAATCCACTGGCCAGAGAAGATCAGCAACGTCAGACTCTGGGAGAGAACAGAGCAGATAACATCAGATAATGAAATTGGGCGAAGAAGATGGGGATGGATCGGTCACAGTCTGAGAAAGCCAGCTTCCAGTATCACTAGGCAGGCATTGTCATGGAACCCCCAGGGAAAGAGGAAAAGAGGTAGGCCGAGAAACTCCTGGCGTCGAGACCTCCAAGCAGACATCAAGAGACTGGGAACCACCTGGAGTAGAATCGAAGGAGAAGCACAGGACAGGAGTTGCTGGAGGTCTCTCGTCGACGGCCTATACCCGGGTAGGGGTGACAGGCGTAAGTAAGTAAAAAGTAAGCTACTATCTGTTGCTTGCATGGGGAACTGTCTGATGTTTTTATTTTGCTTTTAACAAATGTGTCGTCTCTTTTTTATTATTATTATTATTATTATTATTATTATTATTATTATTATTATTATTAAAGGAATAAAGAACCTACATTTACATGTAATACTGATACATCACGTGACGGAAGTTTTCCCTCAGGTGTAATAAAACGTTCGTCGGATGTTTTGGGTAATTTGAGCACATAATGGTGTACGCTCACGCTTCAACGCCTACACAGGTACAAAACAGTGTATATGTCACAGGTATTGTATGTGACAGTAATGTGCATTAGTTACCATTAACAAATGCTGGTAATGCGACTGTCGTAGTGTTTTTAATTTATACAAGGATGGTTTTGTATCAGTATCAGGACATAATAGAAATCCTCATTGCAATTGCGAAGTAACAATGCAAAATATTTTTTAACCCTGTGGCTATAGTTAGCTGTTTTTGTTTTGATAATTCCTGCAGGAATCATCGCGATAAAAACCGCTGCCGGCAGCCCAAGGGTTAAACAGATCTCACTAAACAAGCCTGAACGCAAGTGCACGTATCAGAAGTAATCTCTCTCTCTCTCTCTCTCTCTCTCTCTCTCTCTCTCTCTCTCTCTCTCTCTCTCTCTCTCTCTCTCTCTCTCTCTCTCTCTCTCTCTCTCTCTCTCTCTCTCTCTCTCTCTCTCTCGTCAGGAGGAAGTAAAACGTGTAGATCAAGTAATCTTGAAGTTTATGCTTACAGTTTTGCGTTCAATGTACCAGATGTAGTCTTAACAGTGTGCAATGTATATGTATGTGTTTATTATGTAATTGTATTTCATGTACCGTGTGTAATGCATATTAGCCAGACGTGGGTCGCGACTGTGCTTCGTCTGACGCGAGCATTGGTTGAAGGCCCCGGACATACATCACGATACCACGTTTGTCCGGGCCTTTAATCCAATGTTTGAGCCGTAGCAGGGTCTTACCTAACTCTGATTTATGTACTTTCGTGTGTGTGCGTGTGTGTGTGTGTGTGTGTGTGTGTGTGTGTGTGTGTGTGTGTGTGTGTGTGTGTGTGTGTGTGTGTGTGTGCAAGCGCGTGTGCGTGCCGGCGCCGGCGTGTGTGTGTGTATGTGTGTGTGTGTGTGTGTGTGTGCGTGCGTGCGTGTGTGTGTGTGTGTTTTCATGTAGTTTGTAGCAAGGACAAGAATGAAATAAGGTCTGCGCGTCTATTCTTTTATCCTTGGAAAATAAAGTTTCATTTCATTTCATTTCATTTCTCTCTATCTCAACTCACACACAGACTGGGATAGGGAAATGTGTTTTCAGGAGATGTTTCAATATAAATAGTTCTAACAGTATTGATTTTATTCTAGTCACTGTAAAATATTGTCATTGTCTTTGTTCCAGTGACTAGAAGAAGTCAATACTGTGAGTTGATACACGTCGTTAAAACGCATCTTCTCTATCCCCGCCCATGGGAACACGATCATTTAAATGATGCCCGGTGGGCGGTGACGGTATATAGTGGAGGATGTAGGTGGTGATGGGGATGTTAGGGCTGTTAACTCATTCTCGGCCATCCACATCCGATGCGGCTGGCCGCGAATGAGTTAAGGAGGTTTAGGCTTACAAGTCAAGCTCTGTGCGATCCCAGATATCATGAAGAGTCGTCTTCCTCTTTGGCTGTCTTTCCACCGAACGCTATCGTCTTTATTAACAGTCAAGAGCTTAAAGTTGCATTCATTTCTTCGAGACACACACCTTGTTTAAGTTATACACCTTTGTATCGTCCTCATACTGATCTCATTCAGTTTGCTTAGCCTTATGTCCCGCCTTGAGGTGGCCTTAGTCGCCTGCTCGGCGTTAAACCCTACTACCTAACAAACTCAGCCAAAACCAGCACCACTGTCTTTGACAACTGACAATATTTTTTTTTTTCCACTTCTGTGGACAATAAAGTATAGCTTATCTTTGTACCCAACATTTTTTTTTAATACATGTTAACCTTTTGGCTTTTGGTAGCGCTTTTTTATCGAGGCGATTCCTACAGGAATCGCCTCGACAAAAAAAGCGCTACCGATAGCCAGAGGGCTAACGTTGCACCCGAGGTTCGTGCCTCGCACACTCCATCCCTAAACGCTTCTTTTTCCTACCACTGGAAAAATCTTTTTCTTATGTTAATCGCTTCACCTGAATAGAGTTTCGGGCTTAACTTTACTTTGTAACCGTTATGCCCACGCGTGTTAAAGTCTGCCCTCCTTGCCTTTCTCTACCCGTGGTTGTCTCAGTGTTTCATGTCCACGTCTTCAAACAGTTGGCTGGTCGAATGGATTGTTGTTGTGAGTCCTTTTTGTTGAAGTGGCTCCCTGCGAGGAGCAGTCAGTTATAAATGTAGAGTCGTGTTGTACGTTCCTTACTTATGCCTACACCCTTAATACATTCCTATCTGCGGTTGCAAAACAGGTATAAGGTGACATGCGATGTGTCGCTACTGTCACTGGGACATACAAGCATACATACGTGTGCAGCCTAGAGATCGCATTGGCCTGGTTTTAGATGTGGTAGTTCCGTGTACGCACATGTGCACACAGCTGCTGCGATCTTAGGATGGAGGTTTACATACTACATTGCACTTTATTTAGTTTGCACACGGACACGGACTTGTTTTCGCGGTTGAAGAACTGCTCTTCGCATTGCGGAGTTACCTGTTGAAGAACACGCCGCCTGTACAAGTTTTGTGTTGTCATTCTGCAGTTGGACTGTGCGTGGCTGTCGAAGCTACAACGCGTGTGTTCTTTCGTAACCTTGGACTTCGTTTGATATCAGCTGATGTTTGAAAAACGACTACGTTTCTAAGATTATACTTCTGAAAAAAATATGTTTTAATTCAACCGAACAAGGATACAACAAGAGACAGCTGCGGGGGTCCATGAAGATCTATGTCTCTTGTATTTAGATCGTGTTCCAACACTTTTTGTTGGTATCTAAAAGGCTGACAGTTCGGGGGTTTCGTGAATGTAACTGTGTGCAGTCAAATGCTATGCATATCAAGTTTTCAAGCTTTCAACTATGAGGCAAATATTTAGAGTGATCCACCGGCAGTAAGATTCGCGGAATGTGACGTAACGGCATACCTGAAGTCGACGTTGACATGCTTGCAACTAGCTCTTTTATTGGAACAGATTAGCTGTATACAGAACTATATACCACGGTGACTTTTAATGTCTAATGTCGTTTTGAAAGAAAAGCTTCGATCTGTATTTTTCGCTGAATATGACTCGTCCAATATCGTATTTGACTGAACTGGTAAGACCGTAAACAAGAAAAGTATTTTAGGAATCTGAAGTGCAGCTTTATCTGGACAGCCAGCTGAGTTCAGTTTATGGAATGATAAAAAAAAAAAAAAAATCGTTGCTCCTCTGTGTTATTGTCGTAAAATTAGCTTTACTTCAGTATGCCAGTTTCATACTGCTTGCCATTTTGTCACAAATTTAAACAGACTTCCTCTGTTTCGTACTGCTTGCGCAAGAGAATAAAAGAAATAAAATAATGTCGTGCCAAGTACTTAGCGAACTTGGAGCCGTGTGTCGGGTGCACACGTGGAATCTTAGTATATTGGCTAAAAACTGCCCCAGTGAACAAAATTATCTCGGGCTGACGCCTTCCGCGGTTGGCCCTAGGACCTCTTGCTCGTCGGGGTAACGTGGTGGTCACTCGGGTGCAATTTATCGCAGTTCTACGGTTCATTAATCCTTAGGCTCCTGTTGTGTTGGACATTGCCGGCCGGCTTTGTTGGAGAAAAGCGGCTTGTTAGTCGGCTGTATGTGTGTGTGTGTGTGTGTGTGTGTGTGTGTGTGTGTGTGTGTGTGTGTGTGTGTGTGTGCGTGCGTGCGTGCGTGCGTGCGTGCGTGCGTGTGTGTGTGTGTGTGTGTGTGTGTGTGTGTGTGTGTGTGTGTTAGGATTAAGTTTTTTTCCAGTGCTGGGACATATATACCAGTACCTGTGTGTGTGCGTGTGTGTCCGAGTGTGTGTGTGTGTGTGTGTGTGTGTGTGTGTGTGTGTGTGTGTGTGTGTGTGTGTGTGTGTGTGTGTTTCTACACCCATGATTTATTTGAAAAATATGCAGTGATTGGATCAGAAGTGTTCGGCCGCGCTGAGGGATATCCACCTTTGCAGCTCTAGCAGCGTTTGTCGTGTCGAGATCTGTTTCGAGCGTCTGGAATGGAGACTGAGCTGACGCTGTGATACACCATCGTGACCGATACTTTCTGTCAGTTTAGAGATGTACTGCCTGTTTTTCCAATCGCTGTCTAGATAACTAAGACACGCAAAGATTAGACAACGCATTTTGTATAATGACTGGTATCCCATGGCGTCTTCTGTTGTAATGTGTGCAAGTGATTTGACTTTGGAGCTGCACACTGAATAGCTTTACACAGAACGGCTCTCAGTCGGCAGATTTGTCAGTCAAACAAAACTTAAACGTGGATGCATGAATTCTAAAAGTGAGGATAATTGATATCTTCATGGAACTTCTTGTCGTCTGTGGATTATGTAAGATCTGCTGTGATTGGACACCCGCCAGGAGTACATTGAGTGATATATATATATACCCCGCTGTACACCGTTTCGTCGCCAAGGTCGGTTTCAGTCTTGCTGCCGCCGCGTCTGGGAGCCGTAGTCTTACACCATGAGTAAAAAGAAATGTGAGTCGCCACTTTTCTGCATCATCGTTCGATAGGCTGTATACTTCATGCCTTCCTCCGCCTTAGAAACATGGATGGAATAAATCAAGCAAGAGGCATGGATCCTCATGAGCCCCCGCAATGCGGGGGCTCATGAGGATCTATGCCTCTTGTAGATGTGATGCCTTGTACAGACGTTACCTCTTGAAACAAGTAGTAATTGCTGTTGCCCAACTGACCCCGTCCAGAATTGTCCTTTGTACAATATGTAGTAGTGCGTGCAGTGCGCCTAAGCCTAGCTTAATTAAGGCGTCTGCATAATGTTGTTTGTCTGTGATTGTGCACCTTACGGCTTGAAACCGTGAGGTCCAAATTTACGGACTATCATACATACTGTGAGCCGAGCACTTAAGTACAGAAGCCATTATAATCCTATACTACTTCATTTTTGGCGATCGGAAAGCCAGGCCACTTGCAAGGAGACGACATTTTAGTTTCGTCGAACACATATGTATTTTAGTTAGTGTGCAATAAATACTCTTTTCTTTAAAATCTTGTATCCTTACTGAATAACAGACTAATTTTGATTCGTGTACAACGTACGTAAACCTAAGAAATATATTTCTTAACGACCAATTTTTTTTCCGAAACAACTGTAATACATGGATTCAACGGCTAAAAGTTCTGCACTTTACCAAAGAGTATAGAGGCTAACGTAACCTCTGTACTCTTTGACTTTAATTTCTTTCGACTTGTCTTGTTCACTCGCCTTCGTCAACGTTTGGCGTGTGGTTAATTTTGTCAAAGTCCACGGACAGTTATTGACCTATATGTCCTTCCCTACGTCAGGGTTATTCACCGGTTAGACAGGCAAAGGGTTAAAGTTTCTAACACCACATGTTACCTGACATGATTTGATGGGCAAGTAAAGACCTCTCTGATCCGACGAACATAAACAATCGTTGGGTAAACCGGAAGAGCAAACTTAGTTCGAGGACGAGCTAAAGTCGATAGTGTATGTCAGCAAGAGGCGTTGATTTTCATGAGCCCCTGCGGCTGCAGGGGCTGATGAGAATCTACGCCTTTTGCAGACTGAGTATGGTGTATGCTGTTGACAGACACCACAATTTGACGGGCGGCTTCTTGTTTTGTCATATGTACTCACAATTTATGCATATGTCGCAAGCGTTTGACAAAATTTTTCAAGTAGGCCTGCGGTTTCTTCACTTAACAGAGTGTTGTCTTTTAAGGACTGCTTTTAATGAGGCGTAATGTTAATGGAGAAGCCATGAAACATCCGGCTTGTGCGGTATTGACTAAACTGTGGTGTCAATTTGTGTGTGTGTGTGTGTGTGTGTGTGTGTGTGTGTGTGTGTGTGTGTGTGTGTGTGTGTGTGTGTGTGTGTGTGTGTGTGTGTTGCCTCTGGCAAGACTTGTACCCTTCCCGCTGTAATAGCATGTTCGTCGGTTAACCTCAATAACTATCGCTGACAAAATTTTGATGTGCACAGTGTTAATCTTGCAATTATTATCTTTGAATATAGAATATTTTCTCAACAGCCTTTTGACTCATTTAAAAAGCCGTCATTAATAATGTACCAACGTTTCGTTACGATATGTATAGTGAAAGGAAATTACCTCAAATGAGAGAAACATGCATTCACTTTGGTAGAGATTGAAATGGCCTCAACGCTAAGGCCAAATGTCAGATTAGGTGAATATCAAGTCTTAACTGTTTTGTAACAACCTTGTCTTGACACTAGAACGATGACAGCAAAAAGGGCTTGTCCTTGCACGAGCTCTCCCTTTCACACTTGCCTGTTGTTGACCCTTTGTTGGGAGCGTCCGTCATGTCATCTATGTCACGTCCCTCTCTGTCACGTGGATGTTGAATCTTGTGTGACAGTAGCTACACGTGTCCCGTTCCAACAGCTGGGACGTGGCCTTGCGACGCTTTTGCTGACAATGACGTTTTTCTCTACTACTAATTTATGTATCTCCGTCTGAAAGCATATATCCTCAAGAGGTCCTGCAGACTCAGCTGACAGTATTTGTCAAGTAAAGTTGAGTGAAATCTATCTCTGTTCGCCAGAGGCACAAACCCTCAGAGCACAGATCCTCAGACTGTGTGCACAAAGCTAACTTTAATTAACAGCAAGAGTCACAGCTCCTCGAGAGTTCCTGCAACCTACGGCTGCAGGAACTCACGAGGAGCTGTGGCTCTTGCTGTTAAAGATAGCTCTGTGGGCAACTGTATTCATCGGAGGCAGGTCTTCTGGTTTGGAGGACAGAGATGTTTTCTGAAACATCTGCATGCGACAGACAGTTGTGGCAAAGGTTGTTGTTGGGAGTATTTTTAGTGTGCTTCGGTTGCATTTTGTCTGACGTTTCTACTGCTGTTTGAGTCACGTATTCGCGCACATGATTTGATTTAGGACATTAAAGCGCTTCTCAACCCCGATTATGATAGTTTTACTGTCGATAATATTACCAAAACTGAGTTAATTGGCCCACATATCAAGCTTGAAAACCTCAAGTGTGTACTTCAGTTGGACACAAGTCGATCATAGCAGCTCAAAGGATTGCGTAATTAATTCGGTGCATCTGCCTTAGAATTGTTTTTCATTTGCATTCAGTCATCGAGACCTCTTCGTTTTACCGGAAGTCAGACATATTTTATCTCACATCAGGCGAATTGACACTTGCACTTTTTTATCCACCCATATCAGTGCAGGTGTAATAAAGTGGGTTTGCTTGAAAGTGTTACCTCCTGATTGAGGTCAAACGTGTTTGTCAGGATGTGACGGCGGTATACCAATTTTTGCGTGTGGGTGGTTTGGGGAGTAGTGTGTATGTGTGTTGGGGCGGTGGGCGGCGGGTGGGTGTGTGGGAGTGGGGGTGGGGGGAGGTTTGAGTTGCACATTAATATTTTATCAGACTACTGGTTACATTACCCCCGGTGAAGGAAGGCGAATGCAAACGAGGTCAACAGTTAAAGAGGTATCGATTAAAATGGCAAGAGGCACAGATCGTCATATCATGAGCCCCGCTTATGGCGGGGGCTCAAGATGATCTTTGTCTCTTGCAGGTGGGTTGTGTTCACTGCAGAGTGTGTTATTATACGTGTTATCATGACATATGACTCCATGGGGGCGAGGTGTGTGTGGGCGGACTCTGGGACACTCAAATTTGTCACTAGCTCTCGGAAAGGACGAGTCAAGTGCAATTGAGGCAAACGTGTGCAGGTCTGTGATTTTGGACCTTACGGCACACATGACAAGCACATGCTGTAGAGAGAAATGTACAGAGTCAAATTCTTGACTATAGGAAATGTAGGTTATGGGTGACCGGAAAATGTGCCACGTTATTCTGTCAATGACACCACCCGTGAACTATCATGGTCGATTTAAACCTGCTGTCGTGTGTCAGTCAAGCCGGAGTGGGTTAAACCAGCGGAAGACACAAGTCAAGAATATCTAATGAGCGTTCGAGCCTGGAGCTGTTGCAAAATTAATTGCGCCATCACGGTGACTGATCTGCTGACCTGGGTGTCTAGAGACAGCCGAAGACAATGCGGTTGCTGTGGAACATGCTTGGTGGTCCTCAAGCCTAGGTCACACACAGTGCAGACCCGGCTGAGGTAGGGTAACGTGACATTCAAGCTACAGTTTGCGAGGGAACCGATTAAGAAATCGATACAATACTGCTAGTCGATACTGACAATCGAGTTTACTTGCCCAAGCCCCTGATTTCCAAACATTCACGTCAGAAAACTAGGCCCCTAGTAGTTCTGGACTTCAGCGTGCGGGTTATGTAGGTTTATTTCACGACCTGCTTGTAGTTTATTAACGGACGTTGCGTACTGTTAACCAGTTTTAAAAGCCGGTCATGCAAAAAAAAATAACTTGAGGGGAATTTCATCTCCCCCGTATAAACGAACGGCGCAAACAAGCGGAATGCTCGCACCTTCATTCACTCCTTCCATTTATTCACTTTTCCCAGGCCGACTTCGACTAAACTACTGACTCCCCGAAATCTCCTCTGTCTCAGGAACGCTAAAATTGTTATCATTCCAGCAAGAGGCATAGATCCTCATGAGCCCCCAGCAACTGATGGGGCTCATGAGGATCTATGCCTCTTGCGCTTGGTGTGTCGTCTGGATAGTCGTGCAGATCCCATCCGGATCTGCAAGGTATTTGAGCTGGCTTGGCCAGTTATAAAGGGAGAGAAAAACGTTCGCCTGTTGTGTATATTAAATAGGAGGCCATTTGAAGGTTTTAATGGGTAATGAGGCGAGTGAATAGAGAGCCCCCACGAGCTCAACTTCCCGTCGGTTTATTCTTAGTCCTGCACCCCTTTTTACCCCGTACCTGTCCCCTCGTTTAGTAAATCCCATACCTGCGGTCACCGTGGTCGTGGCGCGTCACCCCAGTACCCTTGCCGCAACAGAGTGTGAGGTTCTGCTTGTCTGCAAGAGGCATAGATTCTCATGGGTCCCATCAGTTGCTGGGGCCTATGAGAATCCGTGCCCCTTGCTACTACATCCATACTTTAAGGGGCGTTCCGGGATTTAAGCACTTGTGGCTTATCGAAAGTGTGCACCATGCGCGCCTAGCATTCCAAACATGAGTAGGTGGGGGTGGGGCAGTTTGCTGAGGTGACACGATTTGAAGGGGGGAGGAGAGGGTTGCAGATGGGATGGGGTGTGAGGGGGGTTGTGGCGTAAAATTTTGTTCAAGTAACAGGAAGGGAGGGGAGGGAGCAAGCATTTCGTGAGTGTAAGTTGAAGAAGGGCGGATTGAGCCACGAGGTGTGTGGCTTGTGGTTTAACCTTTTCAATTCCAGCGCACGTTGCGGTGGGCGGATAGCCCTCTACGGCAGAAAATGATACAGTACAGTCGAACCTGTTTTGAACAACCATTTTATTTGCAGGGGGAAACAAGTCTTATATACAACACAGATACTCTCGCATGAAAGGTCTTGAAGGGCGAAAAATGTTCCCTGTTATGATGTTATTTGGAGCATCATTTAGGTGGCTACAGCCACCTAAACTCTCTTATGCTGCGTCATGTAGTCTTTGGAGTACAACTTTCAAGTTTAGAAATAGCGACGCAAGGGCTCAACGTGTTAACTGTATGGTCAAAAGGTTAAAGCTGCAGTAAACTATAAGACCCAGGTAGGAGGTAGGGCATTGACACCTGTGTGAGCATGAATGCAGGAAGAAAACACGTGGGAGGTTAGGAGGGTGTGTGCCTGTTTCCGTCAGTGTTGTCGGGGTCGTAATCTTAACCCTTTCAGCGCCCACACCCTACAGCAGGAGATTGATTGACCATGATAATTCAAGGGTAGTGCCAGATTAGCTTGGCGCCTTTAGGCGCCAAGCTAATCTGGCACTACCCGTGAATTATCATGGTCAATCCACCTCCTGCAAGTGATACACAGTAACACTTCCAACATTCGGAAAATGCACCCATGGCGCTAAAAGGGTTAACCTCCCAACTGTGGTCACTTCCGGGCACATGTCTCAGTCGAGAAAGCCGGGCGTTTTCACGCTGTATGTCAGTCAGCGTACATTATTCACCTTTTCTGATAATTGTCAGAAAAAGACAGTGTCTTCTGTGAAAACGACAATATACAACTTTTTTTGTATTTTTTTGTACTTTGGTAACAGTTTATATGTTATGTTTTCATCCGTATGTATGCTGCGATTATTAACTGTGTGTGATAATTGGTGTGATATTATTTGTAGTCTTTAGTAACTGACATTAAGACACATTCCAATATTTTATTGTGTTTTTTTGTTTGTTTGTTTTTTGTTTTTGTTTTTTGTTTGTTTTTTTTTTTGGGGGGTTTTGTTTGGGTTTTGTTTTTGTTTTTGTTTTTTTTACATGAAAACATATAGCAATAAACTATCTTATCTCTTATCTCTTTAGTGAGGAAGACATCGTCTTCTTTGAAAGTGAACAGTAATGATCGATAGCGTACGCTGATTTAACTCATTTGAGACGAACGGCATCCGGATACGCGGATGCCGTTTGTCTCGAATGAGTTAAACGGCTTAATGTCTTTTAAACAGCGAAAAACTTCAGTGATCAGCGCTCTCCATTGACATGCGTATCAGTCTCGACCTAAGCCTGTGGTTACCTCCGATGCCATACCTGTAGATTTATTCTTTTTTCAAAAGTATAGCCTCCTCAGCAAGTCCTGTTACGGGCACGGGATGAGCCCCTAATACAGTCGCGTGACCTTATGAGAATATTTATGCCGCAGTTTTACACTCGCATATTTGCTCCATTCATAGGAGCGCATATCGTCAGGTCACCACCCCTGCTCAGCCTGCAGGTCCTTGATAAGTTGCATGAGAACGAGTGCACACCCTGCGGTAGCCGTGCGCAGAGCTTACGCTCTCTCATGCAACTCAGTCCATTTGCAATCCAGGACTCGGTTGCACGAGTGAGCTTAGTCTTGCGCAGGATTAAGCTAAATTCATGCAACTGAATCTTGGTCTGTGTGTCACCAACGGGTTCTGTGGCATGTTAGGGTGGAGCTAGGATTTTTTTTTTTTTTTTTTTTTTTTAACAAAACAGACTTTGCGCCACCCACTCTCTCAACCCTGAGTCAGCAAAAGGCATAGATCCTATTGAGCCTCCGCAATGGCGAAGGCTCATAAGGACCTATGCCTCTTGCGAACTTGTGAGAGCACAGCGAAAATGGCTCCATAGTGGCCTGACCTAGGCGCCAGGTTATTTTGCATCACCAATGAGCTATCATAGTCGCTCATTTCAGTTGATCCAAAATTGCAATTTAGTTTTCTGAGGACGACCCTTAATATGAGAATTTAGACCTTAATGTGTAAGAAGAGCGCCCAAGACAAGGGCTAAGGAAAAGACTAAAGCAAATAATCATATCTTTTAGTAGTCAGTGTACATTTACAGAAAATTTTCTGTTGTGCATTGCATATTCGGTAATGTCCCACTGAGCGTGCGAAGAAAATGCGTCCCGGCCGTCGCTTGTGACGTGCGCATACACAAACGCTTGAAATGTATCTATTGAACTGTTGTTGCGCGCGTCACGTGACGTCTATTGTGCTTTTCCCAGTCTGATAACGATCGTGCATGTCAAATGATCCACTCCTTATAACGGCCTCATACAGGCACAATAATAATTGAATAGGAATTACCGCGCAGGTGGCCTTTGCTGAAATGTTCTCAGTCTGCCCTGTTTGTTTCAGTATATAGTGCACATTTGCGTGCGTTTCTGGTCGGGATCTGTTAACCCATTTAGCCCGGACACACTACCGGCGCCAAGCTAATCTGGCACTACCCTTGAATTATCATGGTCGATCCATCTCCTGCAATCAATACATAGCCGTTAGCTGACACCTAAATTTAGGGAAATGCAGCCTTGGGGTTAAATGGGTTAACGTTTCCTTCCAAGGACAGATGCTCGGCAAATCAGTGACCCTCGTCATCTAGACCTGCGCTGATCTACAATAACAACGTGACGAGCGCGTCTTAACAGTAATTGTCGTGTTACTCTGTTATTAAAAATTTGTCATATATTTTATGGTCCACACTCGGTCACGCCTTCTCGGTTCAGCTTTCCTAGCCTGAAAGAGCTTAGCTGTCTTAATTTCATTACAGCAGAGATGAGGAAAATGCCAAAGCACAGGTTATTCTGTGTGCTGGTCTGTGGTTTTGGACCTTACGGCGACATCCATAAGGTCCGAAATCACAGGCCAGCGCACCTTTGATCTTAGGACGAAAACGCCTGAGGAAGTTTTCCTCCAAACCCCAGATTAGCACTCTCGCTGTCACGAAGCAGCACGTTACCGGACAGTCGCATGCATCTAACTATGGGGGTTTTAGCGTCGAGTTGACCAACTTCCTTAGAGGGAAATATAATTACGCATGCACAAATTCAAAAGAGCGCCGATTCACGCAATATAATCAGAATTAAGAATGTCTACAGGAGCAAGTGACAACTGTCTAGAACAGATAACATGTCATAAGATCTCGTCCATTTATTTTGCACAACCGAAACTCTTAGGTTTACAACTACATTCATCTATCCTTGACATATGGGCAAAATATAGAGGTTTTCGTTATCGTTATCGCAGAGTCATCTGTATTCTCATCGATTCATTGAAATGTCGGAAGCAAGCAGTCTGTTACACTCAATTATGCGTTTCGTAAAATATGTGCATACCGTGTTCATATTTGTGTCTCTCAGATCCAGAAGGTTTTTGAATTAACACATTCGAGGTTACTTGCATTCGGATACGCGGCTTGATGCGGAAAGAGTTAAGTTGTATCCAGTCATCGATCTATGGCCTATCGGTGGTCCAACGTACGGGGAACAACCGCGGGGCTGTAACTTGTAGCCCCAAGGTTGCCGGCCCACATAACGATCGATGCCTTGGTCCTTTTTTTGTGTATCATCCCTTACCGGCTGCAAGAGACATAGCTTCTCATGAGCCCCTGCGTCCCGCAGGGGCTCATGAGAATCTATGCCTCTTGCGGAACTATCTCGACGACTCATTTGAATCTTCTCTTCCGCTCAGACGAAGGAACTCAGCGTGTTGGTTTAAGACTCGGTGAGCAGAGAGTTTACTGTTACGGCGATCTGACCGCTCGTTAAGTGATCAATCAAGGAATTAAGCGCTGTGTTCCTTGTGCCAACGCCCTCCTCCCAGCACGCAACAGGTCATCGAGTCGACATTGGCTACAGTTGGCCCAATTGCGGCCGACGTCAGCCCGATAGCCTTTGTGCTTGCTGAGTTAGTACCGTAGTTCGTTAGTCCTTTGGGCGGGAAATGTCCATCTGTAGGCAGCATGGATCCCTATTAGGCTCCGGGGGGGGGGGGGGGGGCAGTTGCATAAATGAGCTTAGTCCTGCGCCAGCCACTAAGCACGCGATAGCAGAGCACCTTGCTTAGTGGCTGGCGCAAGACTATGCTCACTCATGCAACTGGCCTCTCCATTCTTGGATCGTCTGACTCGCGAAGACGCATACATGAGTCTTTGCTGGCTAGGTCATCCAGACTGGATCCCTCACTTCGGTCTCCTCCTAGTATGAGAAGTGAGACTGGTAGGTTATACGGAGACGATTACACGAACTACTGCGATTTCGTCTTGTTCAGAGCGACACATCCAGTCACTTCCAAACTGAAAGAGTCGTAGATTCTCATGAGGCCCTGCATTGCGAACTAGCTTCATTTATTCATTCTTGTCTAGGTCGAACGCGGGAAGTCGACTGGTTTTCGTCGGGCGTTTCTGTTCAACGTTCGATGCGGTGATGGACCTGTATGTTACCGTGAAGACGTGGGGAAATTATGTTTACAAGCAGTTAGTCTTAGTCCACAGTCGCGGCACTATGTGCATTCTCATGGACCAAGCCAATTTTCAGAATCCAGACCAAGAGGGTGACCGTAAAGTGCTTAAAATGAAAAAAGAAATTCCCAACAAAAGAAAGAAACACGCTTCGACAGGGTAAAGTACAACGCAATTTATTGATAAATTGTGTTGTGCTTCTTTCTACTTTTCGTTGGGACTTTTTTTATCAAACCAATTTTGTCACACGACTGCTTTACTCCGCCGAACCCACCCTACCCAGAAAGAAAAGGTCCTTCGGCCGACGTCAACCTCAGTGGGCCCGCGCACGACTGTGCGCGGGCCCACTGCGGCCGACGACGGCCTAAATGTGTTTTGCTTACAGGATGACCACTAAATAACCACCGCCCCATCCTCACCCAATCTACATTTCAGCATTGTGCTGGCTTTCTTTCTTGCACACTGAAAAAAAATGATAGCCTTCGAAGAAAAGCGGATGTGACAGTTTTGTCCCAGAACACTTTTCGTGACTTTTTCCGAGCGCCTCTTTGTCGGGTACAATCGACTGCTTCAGACACAGATTGATTGTGAGAGGCCCGCCGTTTGTATCCAATCCGGCCAGCCGATCTAGTCTTAGACAGTCTGCTTCAATTCCGATGATTTCCGCTGTCTGTTGCGTGCACATGCAAATGCAAGTCGAATAAAGCCAACCACTTCTTGCAGCGAGGGGCATTGACTCTCATGGGCCGATGCTATCCGCAGCTGGGGCCCCATGAGAAGCTGTATGCCTCTTGCAGACGTAAGTAAGTGGCTGACTGCTATTTTAGTTCGCTTTCCTGACTTGACTGGAAAACCGCCTGTCTACGTTGGTCTTTACTGATTTTGGTCCTGAGGGAAGATGATTTTACGGATCAATGAAAGAGTATTGGGGTCCTTCCACGTATGTTGATCATTAAGCACTGACTTCTCAGTTCTTGTTTTATCTAACAATCTGGAATTATTTTCCACACTGTGTGTGCACAGAGGAGAGGAAATCCGCGAATTGTGTGCCCCTGGCCGGCTCCTAGCGTCTATAGATGCTCGGAGTCGGTCAGGGGCGCACAGATCGTGGATTTTCTGCCCATGCGGGGTGTGTTTATACGTTTTCAGGCGCGTGCGTTGGCGAATGCTTGAAGCCATGTAAGATGTCGGCCTGATGGCCTTTGCGCACTTGGCAGCGGCCGAAATTGTCGCTGTCCAGCGGCCATAATGGTCGTGTTTCCTTGTGGAGACCGGCGGTGGGCGCCAGTTCCCGTAACTGATCTTTTCTACCTCCAAACTACTTCCATAATTTGCAATAGGGATGGTCCCCTCACGAAGCCCGGCAGCAATAATCTGTGCCTCAGGCTAGCTTTGTTTACATAGGTCTTTCTCAGGCGGAAGTCAGAAGTTCGGGCTCCCCCCCCCCCCCTCCCCCCCCCCCCCCCCCCCGCGCCAGGAGGAACACAGTATAGCCTGCTTTTAGCAGCCATCTTTTCTCTCAAGAGAGGTCTTGAATGGCGAAAAGAGTCACCAGCCATTAAGGGCCATCAATTCTGTAGCCGCACAATAAGAAAGAGCCGCAATGTTCACAGTAAAAACCCTGTTTATAAGGCTACTGCGGTGTTTAATGTCCACGGGCGGATTATGGGGGTCAGGGACAGCTATGTAGCCTATGGAGTACGACCTGAACACTGATGAAATAAGGCGCACCACAACTGTGCCATTTGTATTGCAAGGACATTTTTTTAACGAGCATGCTTTCTGAACAAGCCCGTTGTTTTGCCAGGAAAACTTTTTCATAAGCTTGTCCTATAAGTGCAATGCCCTTTGAAGTCCCACGCATGTTTTGTGGGAATAACCTCCGTCACAGTTTGCTGGCTCCAAACAAGCGTGACAACAAAGCAATTATAGTTTTATCTCCTTCAGGATGTGTGTGGGGGGCTAGCGATGTTTTCTACACGGGCCGGATGTCAAGTGATGTAGATCAAGCATCCAGTGTCTCTCAGTGTCATCTGATTTGTAGGGTGTCTCATCCTTCATTGCTCTAACTTAGTGCCAAATCAAGTGCCGGATTTGGCTAGTCCTTTATTACGTTTCAGGACACGAATCCGCCATGGTTGCTGAAAGATGGCGCCTACTTAACTCATGCAGTCCCGCCACATCCCAGCAAGATATGGATCGACCATGATAGTCAAGGGTAGCCAGGATATAGGCCTATAGACCCCAAGCTATTCTGGCACCACCCTTGAACTATCATGGTCGATCTGTCTCCTGCAATGTACTGCAGTCCTCAGAGGACAACTCCAAAACGCGGGTATTTCGTACCTGGGACACAATGGGTTAATGTAAGTTTACCGGGCTCACGCGACGTGCAACAAGTGCTCAGAAAGTTATTCTAAATTTTTGTCCTTAAATTAGAAAGGGATATCATTTACCCTTCGACAACGGGCCCGGGGCGTGAGAAATGCCGATAAAATGAAGTTATATAGAGATGTGTGGCTTCGATTCAGGATAAAGCCGTTCTCTTTAATTTCGTCGTGCATGAATGACAACTTGCAGATAATATTCCCGCTTCTCTCTTTTATTCGTGAACGGTGTGTCTCACTGTGGGTGATAGGATCTGCACCTGATTTATTTATACTACATGACTTTTGAAATGTGAATGTAGTTGGCCAGAACTCTTCTTATAAAAAATAAATATAAGAGTTGTTTTGTTTTGTTTTTCAAATGCGTGCTGATGCGGCTTGCGAAGCTTGTTTCAGTAACAGGGTTAACTTAAGATGTAAAACATTTTCTTAACCCTTTGACTGTCGGTACGATTTTTTTGTCGAGGCGATTCCTGCAGGAATCGCCTCGACAAAAAAAATCGTACCGACAGTCAAAGTGTTAGTCTGAGGATGTAAATGATGCAAACCCCTGCTAGCAAAAGACATACACTCTCATGAGCCCTGTGGCTGCTACGGGGGCACACGAGAATGTATGCCTTTTGCAGATGGCAGGAACTGGCTATGAGCTTCTATTGTTGTGAAGCATTTGCTTCTTTGCTACGTGTCACCACGACGCACTTGTAACGGCGTTTTTATTTAGGAAAAAAAAAAAGCTATGGTTTTTCAGTTGTAAGAGGTATTGTTTGCAGTGCCATTCTTTGACTAGGTGCTTCTGCTTAATTGTCACGGTTGGTCTTCCGGGTGAATAGGTAGAATGACTCACTGAACAGTTCAGTGATCTCGTTCTTGTAGCGCGGGAACGATGAATCATTCACGCAGCTGTCCATACTTTAACCAGAATCGTAGCGGTGCTGGCCATTTTAGACACCTCGTGTGCAGTTAACGCCACTAACTTGCCATTAAGTAAGGATCTTCATGAGCCTCAACATTTCGCCTGGGTCCATGAGGACCTGTATCACATCTGGAAAATTTACACCTGCGTTCCTAGCGTGCAGGGGATCATTGTATATGCAGAATACGATAGATTGTTTTTTTGGGTTTTTTTGTGCGGCCGTTTCAATCAGCGATCGAAGACTAAAACAAGTGCGTGTTAACTTTTCATGGGACATGTTGGCCAGCGCAAGATGTGTACCTCGCACTGCTGAGAGGCTCATGTACATCTGTGCCTCCCGGTTCAATTGAGTACATGCAAGAGGCATAGATCCTCGTGAGCCCCCGCATATGCGGGGGCTCAGTCAGTCATGACTGGGGATATATGCCTCCTGCAGATGTGTTGTATTCGGTGACTGTTGATGGTCGCTTCCAGGACACCTTTCTTGCTGGGGTTCTGGAAGATCTTTAAGTCTTGTAGATAGATCTATCTGGGTGACGTGCACGGCTGACGTGCAACTTTCTCCTCTCCCGCCTGAAAACTATCCGTAACGTACGACAGTCATGCCTGTGCTATCAGGCCTGATGCCAGTCGGCGCGGGTTTGTAGCGAGATAACGGTGACTTAGAGGCGAGGTCTTCACGGTTCAGTTTCAGATACGTACGCCCCCACAATTGGAAGAGATAGTTCCTCATGAGCACCCGCAGCCTACGATGACTCACGAGGACCTTTCTCTTTGCTTGGGTCATGGACGTATGTGCTGAGTTTACAGCCGAGTCTTCAAGAGAGATTAGGATGTGCTGCGGTGCCGGCAGGTTCGTAGACTAAGGAGAAAATACTTTCTATCACACCTAACTGCTGGAATAAAGCAAACGTCAACCAGATGCAAGAGACATAGATCCTCATAAGCCCCCGCAGACGCGGGTGCTCATGAGGATCTATGTCTCTTGCTAAAACTACCTTGTACCCACTTTTCTTGCACGGCTGGGGCTCGATCTTTTGAAATGAACAAGTATTTCAAACACAACCTGCATCCACTTTTAGTGAAGTGGTTAGTACAGATGAAGCTAGTTTTCGTCTGTCAGTCCTGAAGGTGTTGTAGAGGTTTTAACTGTCGTCCGACTAGTTTATTTCAGTCAGCAGGCGGTAGGTCATTCCCAACCGAATAAAGAAAGGAATACACGTTACTAGAAAAGGAACAAGAAAGAGAGGTAAATACATTAATAATGGAGATTTTACGACTCAACGCAAATTGATAATCGTCTTTTTTTCTGTTTCCTTTTTCGCAGAGTTTGTGTTTCTTGAGCATAGAATATATTTTCTAAAAAGAAAAACTATCAACAACATACAAACATGGTGTCGGGGGGAAAAAAATCCCCTGCATATCTTGCAAGAAACGCGTAGCAGACAGATGGTCTAGTATAACTTCTTCCGCCCAATCACTCCTTCCGTCAACCGAGGAACGCAGGTAAAAATAGTTTCAGAAAGAGGTGTAGATCCTCATGAGTCCGCGCAGAATGAGGGGCGCATGAGGATCTATGTCTTTTGCAGATGGGTTAGGTTTAGTTTAATGTATAAAAAATGAAGGCTAGACATGGAAGGAATGGGTACAAAATCAACACGCAGAAGAACAGGCATGCGCAGATTGTCTGAGGTATTTTTCCCTTACGCATGCCAATGCAGAGAAAATGAAGCTAATAAAACTCCCCGAACTCGATTTAACGCAAGCATGTTACGGCAGTGATTCTGTGATTCTGTTTGTGATATAGCTAGCTCTCCCGCGAAGATATTCGTGTATCCGAAAGTCTATCACAAAGCTTATCTTAAACTGGCATTTTCCTCCCAGCAAATAAAACACATCTTTGTTTAACTCATTCAGCCCGGCGCACGTATTTCCCAAATTTTGGAGGCGCCATCTAACGACTATGCACCTGTTGCAGGAGATGGATCGACCATGATAATTCAAGGGCAGTGTCGGCGCCAAGCTAATCTGGCACTACCCTTGAATTATCATGGTCGACCCATCTCCTGCTGTAGTGCGTCAAGGCTGAATGGGTTAAGAGAGAACTTTGCATCGGCGTGTCTGTCTTGCATTTTATCGCATACAGGTATTTCCTCGATGACGTCTAGGTACGTTTACTATTCTGTGATCCAAGAGGGGGCAGAGAAAAGTATTTGTAGTCGACACGGTTCCGCCTCGGAGACCAATTTTCCACACCATTACAGCCATTTCTACGAGTGATTCTTCAAAACGTGAAAGAAGAATGTCACAGAGAAACACAAATATTGGCCGTGTATGTGATGGGAGTATTTGATTTGCAAGAGACAAATAAGCTCATGAACCAGAGTTTCATGAGGATCTGTGCCTCTTTCAGAGGAAATGGGAACGCCTTCTGTTTTGTCATTCCGAAGGTTATTTCAAAGACGGTTACGAGAAAGAACGAGTATAAGTTTGTTTATATCAGGGCTTTGCTCAAACTTCTTCATATCGGCGGTGATGATGATGATGATGATGATGATGATGATGATGATGATGATGATGATGATGATAGCGGGATACGCTCCATTTACTAGATGCACATAACCCCTTCACTACTAGAGGTCGCTGATGATGCTTCTGAATTCTTTGTAGTTCAGCGTAAAAGAGGCTCATTGGTCGATGGTGATAGTGATGATGATGCCGATGATGATGTTAGCGGGATATACTCCATTATTTTATTAGCTGCACATAACCTGGCCCTTAACTAATAGAGGTCGCTGATTGTGTTTCTGAATTTGTTGTTCATTCAGCGTCAATGAATCTCAATATTCAAATGCATATGAATACACTTTTTTCAGCAAGAGGTATAGATCCTCATGAGCCCCCGCATCTGCGGGGGCTCATGAGGATCAGTACCTCTTGCAGCGGGGTGGTGTTCAACGATTTGACTCATGAAAGTGAGCTGAACATGTTACGCATGCGACGTTGGCAAGCGCAGGTCAAGATGGCACGTGACGTAGGTACATCGGAATCCCAGCGTTGGATTGGCTGTCGTCTTGTCTTTCAAATGGGACCGTGGAGGTGAACGTTTATTGCGTGTGTGTGTGTTGCTTTGCCACCTGCAGACAAGAGTATAAGTTTTCAGTCGTAGCTTTTTACATGCAACGCATGCTTGGCTTCTGTCGGGACGCTAAGCCGCGAAAACAAACAGACAATTTCCTGTTTAGCCTGATTTTTATGCTTGAAAATTTGACACTTGGTTACAAAGATTCAAGTTGGGGGTTGTTGGGTTGTTGTTGTTTTTTTGTTTGTTTGTTTGTTTGTTTTTGTTTTTTGTTTTGTGTTTTGTTTGTTTTTGTTGTTGTTGTTTGTTTGTTTTTTGTTTTTGTTTTGTTTTGTTTTGTTTTTTTGAGGGGGTGTTAATTTTTTCTTTCCTGTTTGTGTAAACACTTTTAGCCCCAGAACAAATTGGATCACATGTATAACTAAATGTTAAAATCAACAGTGATTTGCAGGCGCTGGAGATGGTCCCATAATTAAAGTGCAAGGGCAGTACTTGACTTGCTTGCCGTCTGGACAGGCGGCAAGCAAATCAAGCAGTAACCGTGAGCTACCAATCTCCAATAGTGTGCATTAGAAGGGAAAGTTTCAAGTGCCGAGCCTTTCGTCTGATCACCGCACATCAAAAAATAATAATAATAATAAAAAAAATAAAGCACTCAAATGAGGCTCCACGAGTTTGTTTAGCATTTAGCTAAGAATGACACAGTCAGCTCGTATCAAGTTACCTTGCTTGTTCGTCACAAGTTTGGATTGGCAACGTTCACTGACTCATTCGCGACCTGCCGCAGCCGGATACGCGGCATTCTGCCGCGTATCGGATGCGGCAGGTCTCGAATCCGTTAAAGCTTTGTTGTGAAAACAGGCAGCCAGCACTGACAGAGCTGAAATCGTGTCAAGAAAGCAATTATGATAATCTGCTAATGATAAGGCTGGCACTTCAGTTCTTAATGGTGTTGTGTCTTTGGAGAGAAAAAAAAAGTGATTTAAATGCTTGCATAATTCGACAAGTAATTGATGGTTTCGTAATGTTCTGGTTTAGGGGGGAAAAAAGTATGTAAATAAGAAAACTTGACATAACATGAAACGGAACGAATCACCTTGAAGACATTTTTGTCTTAAGTAAATGCGTTGTTCTTATGCTTTTTGGAATCTCTTATATCACAAGGTTGTTGCTTAGAAACGTTTTGGGTTTTCTTACTTTAATCAACTGGATTACTATTGAAATCGATGCTGGTTTGTGTATACGTTTTACGTTGGTCTACGTCTACATATATAATTACTAAAGCTTTTGAAAAACTGATGTCCACCCATCCACCCACCTCTCGATCACAGCCCAGAGTTTTGTATGAATTGACGTATTTGTTTACAATAGTTCAGTAGAATACACAGTCCTTTTAAACCAAATCCATTCAATGAAAGCATACTATTAGACTACAACGAATAGGTCAACGTGTGAAAACCCATTTAGCCCCAAGGCTGCATTTCCAAAATTTTAGAAGTGTCATCTAATAACTAGTTGCAGATGGATCGACCATGATAGTTCAAGGGTAGTGCCAGATTAGCTTGGCGCCATCAGGCGCCAAACTATTCTGGCGCCACCCTTGAATTGTCATGGTCGATCCATATCCTCCTGTAGGGCATCGGGGCTACACTGGGTTAAGAATTGCGGTCTGAACTAGCTACCCTACTTTTTCACCGTGCAATCAACCCTGCCCCTCTTTCCGTACAAGTCTGGAGGACTCCTTAGCCCAGGCGGCATCTTTTGATGTGATTGCTACCTGTGCCAGCGAGAGTGATGTATTTGCATACGGTACGCACCGCATGGCCTGGCCTGGGGCATCGCTTCTCCAGAGCTTCTTCAGCCACCTAAAGTAGCTGTCGAAACGCACCTAACACTGGAGCGAGGTATTGTCTTGGAGACTCAAGAGACCCTTTTGCAAGAGGCATAGATTCTCATGAGCCCCTGCAGTTGCAGGGGCTCATGAGAATCTATGCCTCTTGCTTATTGCGATGTAGCTCTATTTTCCCTATTTTTGAACTGTATACGAGTACAAAACTGATGATGGTCTAAGGCTGGGAGAATTGAGATCCTGATCGCTGATTTACCTGTCTTGAATCACACACTCTGGTCTTATAATTCTGGATTGACACTGTGATCGATTGACTGTATCGTCTATAAGTGTATTGTTATACTCCACTTTACATATGCTGAGCCAAATGGTTTGTCCGTTGGGCACGCAAGTTAATGCGCCACATGATTGGTCCACACCATGATGGCTCGTTTGTAATGCCCGATTTTCTGAGAGCCGGAAGGCAGAGTTGACTTGCCAGACAAATCAGCCAATACCATGGAGATCTCTTGATCACTGAATAGAAAGAAAAAAAAAAACAGGACTGACTCTGAAATAGCACAGACAATCGTTCCAGTCCAAACACGACCTCTCTCATGAAAGCTTAGTTTACGCTTTAGTTACGTAAACTAGAACTAACCAGATCCTGGATCAAGTGCATCCAGACCAGACCACTTCTTGCGGCATTGTCGAGTGGTATCATCGCCTTTCTGCCCAGCAAATTCCCTCCATCTACACTTACCCCGTTCAGCCCTGAAACCCCACGTCATAAAGGAAATGAGTTGACCGTGATAGCTAGCTGGCCCCAGGTCTTCGCGGTCTCATCAGAAGCCTTTCACGCCGTACTAATTATTCGTCGATTCTTCGTCATGCTGAAAAAAAAAAAAAAAAAACTTTTTGCCGTGGTTTATGAGGATCTGTATGAGCTACAGTTATCTGCTGGTCTGTGACTTTTAGCCCTACAGCTAAAGGCCGTTAGGTCCAGAATTGCAGACCAGGAAACGATTTACTTGTGTTTCTGGTACACTTATTGTCGCTGCCGTATGGCGGCAATACGTCTTCCCGAAAGACAATTTGCGAGAGCAGCCGTAGCGCATAAAAAGTCGAATCCAGCGCCCGACCTAACCGCCACAGCAGAACCTGTTTTGAGCGACCACCCTTGTATCGCCACCTAAATGATGTTTTTCATGACAGGTGACACTTTTCGCTCTTCAAGACTTCTTTTTAGAGAGCACCTGTCTTTGAAGATAACCTTGTGCTGCCCCCCCCCCCCCCCCCCCCAAAAAAAAAAAAAAAAAAAAAAAAACCGTGACTGTTCAAAACAGGTTGTATTGTGTGTACATCTTGGATCCGAGAGAGGAGCAGTTGTTCTCGGCTGCATTCACCTTGCACTTCATCAAGCCTCTGTTTGTCTACCCGCCATCTGGGTGTTCTTCCTAACCCTTTCACCTCCACAACCGAAAGACCCACAGGCCATTGCTACAGATCGCAGTGTCTGCGTACCTTTCTCTCTTTCTCCTGAGTTGTTCATCGTTGTTTCTTTGTTTCATATACCGACGAGCAAAAGAAATGCGACATCATTGGAATCGTCGGAAACACTGAAGTGTTTAGTATGGCAGCACACTGAAGTGTTTAGTATGGCAGCACACTGAAGTGTTTAGTATGGCAGCACACTGAAGTGTTTCCGACGATTCCAATGATGTCGCATTTCTTTTGCTCGTCGGTATATTTAGGAATAAACATCTTTGAGTATTGCAAATCGTATATTAACATTATTAATGCGGAGCAAAACTGACTGTATTTATGATTTACAATAAACATAAAGGAAGTAACAGTTTAGAACTGCCGCCTAGGAACTCCTTCAAAACGCAGGAGTTGGAAATTTTCGATCGTAACGTCTTTTTCCACCTCTAAGGTGATTTCAGCGACGTGCACCCCGTCAAAACGTCTCCTCTTCCGGTATCCAACTTGTGACTTTCCGGACAAGGCTTCAACGCATTGTTACCAGTCACTTGGGGAGGTACTGGCAATGAAAGCAAAAGCGTTTGTTGCACAATCCGTTTTTTGTTTTGTTTTTTATTTTAGAAAAGAGAGATTTTCAATGTATAACAGTAGAAATGTCGCTTTTCTCACAAATGTACTTACTGCCTTTTAGCTCCCGTCAGATGCAACTGCAGCGGTTCGTGAGAATCTATGCTTCTTGCAAATCATGAGAATCTGCGCATTTTTCAGATCTTGGGAAACATTCCGGGGTGAGGACTGAGCCGCATCTCTATCACCCGTTTTGTCAGTCCATAGATGTAAAATGAGCAGCCTTCTCGTCCCGCTCAACCCTTAAATCCTGATGCACTATCGCTTGAAATAAGTTTTGACCATGATAGTTCAAGGGTGGTGCCAGAATAGCTTGGCGCCTCAGGCGCAAAACTATTCTAGCACCAACCTTGAACTGAAATGACTTATCTATTTCCTCATCTGTCATGCAGCCGTCATAGGACAACGTGCAAATTATTATTATTATTAGTAGTAGTAGTAGTAGTAGTATCAACCTCAGGATGTAATGGGTCAGTGTGCTCACGAGCACACGGCTACAGAGGCACATGACAATCTAGATCTCGTGGACGCAGTGACATCTTTTTCACATTATATTAAAGGCCTACGTTGTTTTATTTCCTGGTAGAAGGGTTTAGCTGGTGGTTTGCCCCGTAATACAGGTAGATCGGAAGTCAAGCGCGGCCCCGCCATTGTGTTTGCGCAGCGTCTCACGGGGTGGTGTTCGCTATTACAGATGGCAACACATGACAGCGGTTCGGCTTCTTTTCTCTCATAACATTTTCTTCTCTTTTTTTTCCCCCCCGGTAGGGGGTGGCCTCCTCGTTTGGGTACAAGTCCCCTGGGTGATGATCTTTTAGTGTCTGCGTATCTCAGCCCGATGCAGCGGGTTTTTTTTTATCTCTCCGGTTTCTATGAAAACAGCGCGCAGTCGGCGGGAGTGTCAGCAGTCGGTGGAAGAGCATGGAAATAATCTAAATACTGCAAGATGCATAGATTCTCATGAGCCCCTGCTTCCGCAGGGGCTCATGAAAATCTATGCATCTTGCAGGTTGCCATATAGATTGATTTACATCACTGCTTTTCAAATTCTAGAGGAAGTTAGGGTGAGTTGCGCCAACGACTTGTGGATGTCTTGTTGCCGCGCTGATTTTGATTATGCATCTGGTGCCGATTAGTTGTTTTGTCTTGTGCTAACAATCCCCCTACCGCTTCCAAACGAACCGGCTTTTTTTTCTCGGTAGGGCGAAGCCGGGGGAAAAAAATCAGAAAGAAAAACTGCTTTAGCAGTTGTCTCAGATAAACATTTACATCGATATATGACTTCATTTTACGGGTTCAATGTAAATTCAATGTTATGATGTGGTATTAGCCCCTTCACTGCCGAGAAAAGGTGAACACGATCCAACTGCAAGAGACATAGATCCTTATGAGCCTCCGCAACTGCGGGGGCTCATGAAGATCTATGCCTCTTGCTGAGACCAATGTATATCCATGTTTCTTGGACGGTGTTGGCTTTTGGTCGTAGGATGAACAAAGATTTCAGAAACAAAAATGTACGTACAGCTGCAGGGGAGGGGTAACAGTATGAAAGTCATTTGCTTCTATAACCTGTTTCTTTGACACCTCTGGGACGTGATGCATTCGGATACGCGGCTTTGTGCAGCGTACCCGAATGCGGCACGTCTCGAAAAAGTTACAACTGCAAGGCTTAATTAATTTCTCTCTACCTATCTGTGTGTGCAGCGGAAGCTCCCACGATCCAGCAGCTCAAGGCACCCAAGACGGTGACAACGGGCGCCAGCTTGACCTTGAGGTGCAAGGCCAAGGCTAAGCCCAACCCAGAGTTCCAGTGGTTCCTCAATGGGCAGGAGATCGCGTCAGGTCGACGGCAGCGCATCAAAAATAGCAAGTGAGTACATTTCAAAATGTGAATTACAGTGTACTTATTACAGTGTGGAAATTACAGTATGGGAATTACAATATAGGAATTTTTGTATAAAAAATTACAATATGGGAATTTGTAGTACAAAAATAAAACAGTGTAGGAATAACAGTACCGGAATTTCATTATAAGCACTACATTGCAAAAATAACAATATAAAACTATGAAGTACAGTATCTCAGTTAAGTTATCTGCATGATCTATAGATTCTCATGAGAGCCTGCAGCTGCAGGCTCTCATGAGAATCTATGGATATTGCTGGTTTAGACCTACACACTCCATTGCTGATCCTCAGACAAAAGAAGTGATCTGGGTTTCAGCCTGAGAGAGATTAGCTGAGAGCCCGTGAGAGAAAGACAATGACACAGACTACAGACAGAGAGAGAGAGAGAGAGAGAGAGAGAGAGAGAGAGAGAGAGAGAGAGAGAGAGAGAGAGAGAGAGAGAGAGAGAGAGAGAGAACAATGAACAATAAAACTTAGAGAGAGAGAGAGAGAGAGAGAGAGAGAGAGAGAGAGAGAGAGACAGAGACAGAGACAGAGACAGAGACAGATCCCGAACCAATTAGCCAATTTGTGCCTGCATGGTTTTGCTGTTTATTTCCCCAGCCTCCCAACCCCCAAATCCCCGTGCAGCTCCTCCCACTGCCGAACGAGCTCGTTCTGAATCAGGTTCACCTCCGTCTTACCTGCCCTCCCGCTCACCTTCCGCTGTCTTTGAAGTGTTGCAGTTCGTGAAGGTAGAGGAAGGGAAAGAGGCCTCCTAACTCCCACCCTAGACCAATCCATCTGCATGAGGCGTAGATTCTCATGAGCCCCTGCATCCGCAGGGGCTCGATCATGAGAATTACGCCACTTGCTCACTAGAGTCCGTTTCAGCTATATGTGCCTCACATCTAGGACGTCCTTCCGGGTAAAGCGTTCGACGAGAAGGAGGTGTCAACACTGGAACATCGTGTTTTCGCTTCCAAAGCCAAAATGGCTTAGGCCTACTTGTTAAATCGTGCGGCGGCGAGCACTGAAACGCATCACAACTTAGTCGTGGGAACTGGATCGACGGACCGTGCCAGATACAAGGTTAAATGTCTTGTTGGTTTGGCGTGTCTTCAGTGTCGATTCATCTTTCGCACTGAGTTGCCGTTGAAGGCTAAAGGGTTAACCTGCAGCAGACGCACTCGCAGAATCAATTCCCGTTGTCTGAGACAGGGGGTGATTTTCGCAACCTCTCGCTCGCCCGCCTCTCGTTCTCGCGGACAGCGGGTTGTGTTTACGACTCGCTCTCCGGGCGGGCGAGCGGGAGTCGGTTGCGAAAGCCCTCGTCTCAGAGCATCTGTATGTCCATTATAGACCCGTAAACACACACAGACAGAAAGAAAACGAGAAAACAAAATCTTCTCTAAGACTCATAACACCTGGGTCGGGAATTGTTGGCTAGGTGCAAGAACACCGACGGCGTGTATGACCAAGAGTGGGTGGAAGCTGTCATTGCCATGCCAGACGGTTGTTTACTTGAGGTCTTAACCCTTTCACTGCCGAAAAAAGTGAAAGCGATAGAAATGCGAGATGCATAGATCTTCATGGGCCCCCGCGACTGCGGGGGCTCATGAGGATCTGTGCTTCTTGCGGAGACAACTTTGTGTCTATTTTCTTTGGACACAGTTGTGGCTTTTTTCGTTCAGCGAACACATATTTCGGGGGTTCTTTCTCCGGGTACTCCGGTTCTTCCACCCCCCACACTTTGGTACCGGTCTCAGGCCACTTTACAAAATTTCAAATACAAGCGATAAAAAAATCTCTGTAACTTCAGTAGCTGACTGGCCCTTCGTTTGTCTTGTATTGTGTTTGTCTTAAATGGCGTAAATCCGTGTCTGTTTCGTGAGTGTGTGTGTTGGGTTTCAGGCGCGGCGCTTTGAGTCGATTTCCCCAAAATTGAAAAAAAGCGCCTATATAATAACGGTATTATTATTATTATTATTATTATATTTGAGAAACAGAACGTGTGCGTTGGCAGGGCAGGGTTAATTAAAAAGTACATGCAAAAATCGCCTTTTAGCAAAAATCGCCTGTTAGTATTGGCTGTCTACAGATGATTATAAAAAAAAGCGACGACGACTGCCCATTGTTCCTTGCCTTCCAACGCCGGCCACGCTCGTGACTGAGCAAATACCTTGGACATGTGCAGCTTGGCCTGCTATGCATCCTGCCCATAAATTCCTGTTATTGCTACAGTCATGGCTGCAGCTGTCCCGCTGGGGGGCTAGCACTAAGCGAGCTGTGACCAATTTGCTCCGTCCGTCCTAATGAAGCGCATCCACAGGACAGAGGGAACACCTCTGATCTCCTTGTCTTGGTCAATCAATGCAAGCGCACTGAACTCCCCTTATCCTCCCCCGCCTGAACAATATAGATGCATAGTCTACATTTATATTGATCCGCAAATTGCGGCGTCTTATGGAGATCTATGCCTTGTACATATTTAGAGTGGAGAATCATTAAACGACTTGTGTTCGAAGTCAAGTGTGTATACACTAGGGTTGGTGAACGATGGTCAGGCAGTGGCCAAGTCAGTGTCATTGATGGTTATGCTAGCAGTATATTGTACGAGGTACAGTCGAGCGTGTATGCTGACGAGCAAAAGATGTGCGACACCACAGTAACCATCGGCCGGAACACTTTAATCTTTCCGAGGAATCCCAGTGATGTCGCGATAATTATTTTGTTCGTCAGCATACTAGATGGCCATCTAGACAAGCATATATGCATTTAACTCATTCTACCCCAGACACACCACAGCAAGATAAGGATCGACCATGATAGTTCAAGGGTGTTGCCAGAATAGCGTGGCGCCTATGGGCGCCAAGCTATTCTGGCATCACCCTTGAACTATCTTTGGGGATTTCGGTGTTGGGTTAAAAGACCGGGAAGATGCGAGAACAGACGGCAAATAACAAATTCTGATTCCCATAAAATGTTCACTGAATATGGATAAATATAATCTATGCCCGCCATGAGGAGCTGTCATAAACCTCTTTCAAATGGAAAAGGCCGGCTGAAGAACCCGCACTGGTTTAGTGTTTCCCTCGATTCGCTACCGCTGATAGCGGTAGCGAATCGAAGGAGACAACCAGTGTGTTAATGACCGCGCTGTAGTGTCAGCGTAAACCTTACCCCAACACGTAGGAGCCACTACAGCCTCCTGAAGCAGATTGTTTTGTTGCACTGTTCAGGATAACCTCAGCGGGGGATCTTAAACCCCGATGGGCTGGCTAAGGTCTGTGTAGCGAGCGACAGCAAAAGTCATGGATGCCTGCAGGGGCTCGTGTGAATCTGTGTCTCTTGCAGACTGGAAGAGTTGTGTTGCAGAGGGAGAGGGTAATTGGAATTGCGCATTAGCCCTTAACTGCTTCTAGACCAGTGCCGCACATGCACTCAGTTAACACATAAACCCTCCCAACACCCTAAGAAACAGCGGTGTCTACGGGAGGGGGGGGGGGGTCTGTTGGGGTATGATGGAAATTAAACGTGTTTACTTGAAGGTGCGAATTTTTAATGCAGCCTCTCATGAACCTCAAGTACCGCTAATAACCGTCTGTCTGTCGCTGTATTTCGTCACGTTAGTTAGCAATCCCCGCCTGCCATCCATCGTTTCCAGAACTAAACTGTTGACGTTAAGTTTGTAGTCGTGTTAGTGCCACGTACAAGTCACGGGAAATGGAATGACTGTGACAGTCATTAATTAGACTGACGACTCTTTGGACTCGTGTGGCAACGGCAGGTTTGAAAAATGTCTGGCCAAGTCCATGGCAATGATAAGGCCTCAGCCGTCAAGTAGTTGTGAGATCAAGTTCCACTGATTTGTAAGATGCTAAGTCAGTGTATCATTCGCTGCCTTGAGCTTTCTCAGTCGATCTAGCTACCGCATATGGCACTGAAAGCGAGAGGGATACCCGTGCACTCGTCATCGGCGGCAGACGGTGTGTAGCTTTGATGTTAGTGGCACCTGTTTGAGCCGGGCAACCGCCGGCCGTGGCGTGGTCGCGATGGTGCCGATAGGTGCTCGAGTGTGAAGATTCCACATACCAGTACAATAAATCCATCAGGTCTTTGCATTATTGAAATGGTCGATGGAGGGAAATATATGAAAATCGCGCCTGCAAGTATCATAGATCATGGGCCCCCGCATATGCGGGGGCCCATGAGGATCTATGACTCTTGCTTCTAGAGGAGATGCATAAACTGTCTTTACTCTGAAGAGTGTGTGGTCTTATTATCACTTCTTTTTTCTCTACGACGGAGCAAAGATAAGGACTGAGGTTTGGCCTTCTGTGAGAGATGGTCAGATTGAGAGAGCTTAGACGGAGGCGACTGCACACGGTCTGGTACTGCGTCTACAAATGAGAGACCGTACCCTCAGATCCATGGTAGTGTGCTCGATCTGTTCCTGACGACTCGCTGTATTCTACCTTGAAACTCCGGGTCACTCCAATGGTTTCGGCTTAAAAAAAATTTTTTTAAAAAAGCTTTACCGACCGGGAATTTAAGATTTTTTTTACTGGTAATACAGAAGGAAACAATTCATGAAACAAAATTTGAATTAAGAATTTTTCGGCGCTGTTCATCTGCAATGATGAAAAATAAAGAAAAGTGTTTTTAGGATGCATGGTCTTTTTAAATCGCAACATCTTTGGCAAGCAAAAATAAAAATACAGCCGGACTATGAGTGGGGAGGGGCTGGGGCTGGGAGGGGGTGGCCGGGAGGAGCGAGGGTGAGGGGTAGGGCACGGCAGTATGTTTGTTTGTTTTTTAATTATTATTTTATATAGCGTTCGATTGTAGCGTGCGCACAGCTTAGCTTACGATATTTATCTCTTTGGCAACCGGCGGTACTGATGCCGATTCGCTGGCCGCGATTTCTTAGTCAGAGCCGCGGCGGCCGCGGAGCAGATTTCTTCTGACTTATGCTACCTGGCTGCTACACCTCTCCGCTACGTGGCGCTGCCAGAATACGGGCCTGTCTGCTTATTTGTAGATCGTGCGAAGTGAGAGGTTTTGTAGCAGGAAACCCTCTCAGACCGCGACATTTCGTCTCCGATTTTGAGGCCACACTCACACAGGTTGTTGTGCGCCTTCGCTTCCACTCCCGGGGACTGTTTCTTATGAGGAAATGGGGTGTGAAGGATTTCTGCAAGATTTGTAGGCTTCATGAGCCCCCGCATTCACGCGGTCTCATGAAAATCTATGCCTCTTGCAGGATCAGCGGAGCGTGCGACAAGAGAGTTGGCTTTTGGCCAGGAGACACACGGCACAGCAGCTGCTAGACTCACACTTGGCTGTAACCCCCATCCGAAAATCTATCACCCCCACCAGAGCTTCGATGCTATCCCGCCATATATACCGGCTTACCTAGTGCATAAGGAGGGTGTGGCATCGAAAGTAGGGTGGAGATGTACAGCGCCGCTTCACATCTCCGTCCTTATAAATGAAAAGAAAAGGGGAGACTGCCAGTGCTAATATTTTAGGAAGGTTACAAAGTAAAGTAGGTTATAGCACTGTCAGGGGAGAGAAATGTGCATGATCGACCAGTGATCATAGATCTACTGTGGCCAAAGCACAAAAAAAAAAAAAAAAAAAAAAAGATAGGAAAGAGAGGGGGCGCTAAGAAAGTGACCGAAAGCAATGCATATGGAAGCCCCCCCCCGAAGGGGGGCGTATCACATATCCACTGTTCCAGCCACTCAGTGCATGGAAATTTAAATCTAGGTCCCCCAAGGGGGGTCCAGATATTTAGCCGGTGTGGACAGCTGTTTCGGTCTAGGCGACCTCTTCAGCACACCATCGGCAATACTGGAGGAGGCAGGAAATTCTGCCTACCTGCAATGACAACCACATTTTACTGTGGTGTCTGCAGGGGCATACATTCCATGCCACCACCCAGAGTTAAATCTCCATGCACCCTAAAAGAGAACCTACCAAAAGGGGGGAAGGGGTTGCAGTCGATATTGTAGTGATATTGTAGTGTAGTGTAGTCCTTGGGGGACCTAGATTTAAATTTCCATGCACTGAGTGGCTGGAACAGTGGATATGTGATACGCCCCCCTTCGGGGGGGGGGGGGGGGGGGGGGGCTTCCATATGCATTGCTTTCGGTCACTTTCTTAGCGCCCCCTCTCTTTCCTATCTTTTTTTTTTTTTTTTTTTTGTGCTTTGGCCACAGTAGATCTATGATCACTGGTCGATCATGCACATTTCTCTCCCCTGACAGTGCTATAACCTACTTTACTTTGTAACCCTCCGTCCTTATACTTTTATACTTTCAGCCCCTTTAAAACTTCGATTCAGTGCCACCGCAAAAAAATTTTTAAAAAAGCAGGTACCCCCCGGTTTTCTGTAAATCGACACCCCATCAGTCCTCCCCCCCCCCCCCCCTCGGCCCCCCCCCCCCTCCATGCAACCCCTCCCCCCCCCCCCCCAACACCCCCAGAACTCGATTCCACCCCACTTCAGACAACCTGACATTACCCCACCGGAGTCGCCCCCACCCTTACCTTCCACCCACCCCCACCCCTTACGCCCCACCCCTCCCTTAAAACGACGTCGATATAATTTCCTTGGCCAATTACCGCATTAATGCTGAAACCACTTTGCAGTCTCTGCTAACGTCATCATCAACGTCAAATTATAAAATACCTCTTTAACGCCCAGCGCGGCAGATTGGATCGACAGATATATATATATATATATATATATATATATATATATATATATATATATATATATATATATATATATATATATATATATATATATATATATATATATATTATAAGTTATTGGTCGGAGGGGTTCGCTACACGGACCTTTGTAGGCCTCAAGGAGATCAAAGGAATCAATGTACCCCGAAGGCCGAAGGCCTGAGGAGTACAATGATTCTTTTGACCTCCCGAAGGCCTACAAGGGTCCGTGCAGCAAACCCCTCCGACCAATAACGTATTTGTTTTCATTCCTCCACTATTTTCGTAAAAGAAATCAAGAAGACATCTTGCGACCTGGCGATCACGCCAGACATGACTGACGTCAAAGGAATATACATTTATTCATACTAGACTTATGACGTAATTTAAAATATGTCATGACGTTGCCGTCTCCAGTACTGAGTGTGCTTGCTGTTTCACCCAGTCAAACAACACTAAGTAACTTTGTACTTTAGAACGTTTGGCGATCTTTTCTAGAACAAAACTGGCATCCAAAATGCGTCATCGGGAGGGCTACAAAACGTCCGCCATATTTCGTTACAGGGGTTTTATATCACGGTCACATGGTACGGTTTGCGCTAAAGTGAGTGGTCGTGTGACGTAGGGAGGAAAACAAATATATCTCGGATGTTTTGTAGCCCTCTGGATGACGCATCTTGGATGCCAGTTTTGTTCTATAAAAGATCGCCAAACGTTCTAAAGTACAAAGTTACTTAGTGTTGTTCGAAACAACAAGCACACTCAGTACTAGAGACGGCAACGTCATGACATATTTTAAATTACGTCATAAGTCTATTATTATGTATAAGGTATATTCCTTTGACGTAAGTCATGTCAGTGGTGATCCAGGTTGCAAGATGTCTTCTTTTACGAAAATAGTGGAGGAATGAAAACAAATACGTTATTGGTCGGAGGGGTTCGCTGCACGGACCCTTGTAGGCCTTCGGGAGGTTAAAGGAATCATTGTACCCCTCAGGCCTTCGGGGTATAATGATTCTTTGACCTCCCTCAGGCCTACAAGGGTCCGTATAGCAAACCCCTCCGACCAATAACTTTATATATATATATATATATATATATATATATATATATAATATATATATATATATATATATATATATATATATATATATATATATATATATATATATATATATATATATATATATATATATATATATATACGGCGTTTTACACAATGAATAGTGTAAGAAACATCTGGTCGTTTTCAGTGAAAAGGTAAACTACCCAAAGCGCAAAAGGCCGTCGGGCTAACGGCGGCCGATATCGGCCGGATGGCCTTTCAGTTGCGCATTGGGTAGCACCTGCTCTCTCCTCAACTGTAAACATGTGCACAGCCACAGTCATAATCATTTTCTCTCCGTCGTCCTGATGCCGCTCAAATGAATATTATCAGTGATAAGATACGATATATTTAAGTTCACGTATAATTTCCTGACGCACTTGAGGCGCTACAGCTTTCGGATACGCGGCATCAGCCGCGTATCTGAATGCGGCACGTCTCGAACGATTTGAGTTAACTCTTAAACTCCTAGAACTAAATGACTTCCGTTCTGTAGTCAATGACTAGGCTGCATGCATTGCACCTTCAGTAAACCATCTACTTGTACTGCCACCGTCAACCTTGTTGTACTCCACGCCCACCCACCCCCCCCCCCCACCCCCACCCACCCCCAACCCCCGTGCCCCTCGACCCCCACCCCCAACCCCCTCCTCCCTCACTTCCACTGACTTCACTCGTTCTCCCTTACCTCAGTCCCCCCCCCCCCCCCCCCCACCCGCTTGTCTGTCAACGCTAAGGTGCCATCGCCTTTCCAGTATCTGATCCACCTTTCAAGACCGGCATTTTCACAGTCACCTCACCACTTGCTCTTTATCTCCGCTTTCCACGGCCATTTTTTTGGCACCGGCCTTTTTATATTTATCTCCAAAGCAAGGACGTTCTACCTTCAAGGGGAATAGATTCTTAGGAGTCCTTGCAGCTGAAGGGCCTTATTAGAATCTGTGCCTCTTGCTGACGTGTAAAACTGGCTCTGTATTTATCAGTCATCGAAGTAGCGGGGGAAAGTTTGACAGTCTAACACTGTAAGCTCCGTTTACCCCCAACTTTCTATTTTCGCCGTGCTTTGATATGTACGTTATAGTTTCATTGCAAGGGAAGATCTCTCAACACGGAAGAAAGATGAATTTCATGAAATGGCAGATATCGTAATTATAGATTACTTCATATTTTTCGCTCGTAAAAGCCAACGCAGTTCATTTCGTTGATGCAAAGTTAATATGACGTGCAATTGTCGTTAAATAAATATCGAAGTACTCTTGAAATATTGACGTTTTGAATAGTAAAGAGGTTCCTTCCATCTTCGTTATGAACTTCTCAAGACATAAAGCCCGGTAGACGACTTAAAAAGTGTGAAGATATATAACATTTCCGACTAAACGCATCGGAAGGTGCGTTAACAAAAACGTTAAATGTTTCCTGCGACGTTTATTTTGCATCATCTTTTTAGCTCATTCACGCCAAGCACAGTAAAACCTGTAATGAGCAACCACCTTTTTTGCATAGTGATCTTAAAAGACAGGCGCTCTCTCAAGACTGAATGGTTTAACTCATTCTACCCCAACACCGAAATCCCCAAATTTTTCCGTTGTCCTCTGAAGACTGCATTGCAGTGCATGACACAGATCGACCATGATAGTTCAAGGGTGATGCCAGAATAGCTTGGCGCCTATGGGCGCCAAGCTATTCTGGCATCACCTTTGAACTATCATGGTCGATCCTTATCTTGCTGTGGTGTGTCTGGGGTAGAATGAGTTAAAGTGCAAAAACTGTCTCCTGTCATTAAAGACCATCATTCAGGTGGCCGCGACAGTTGTCGCCACCTAAATGATGGTCTTTAGTGACCGGTGATCTCTCATTAGAGTTCTCTGGCTGTAATGCGTTTCGCAACTTTGGGGAGTCGAGCGGCCGCCAGTGGAGCGACTGAGGGAGATGGATCGGCCACCATAATTTAAAGACGGCTCTTGAAGTCACTGAAGGCGTTACCGCTTTCTGCTTCTTACTCCCAGTTTTTTTTTGTTTGTTTGTTTTGTTTTGTTTTATTTTGGGGTGGGTGGGGGTGGTGAGCAGAAAACTGCAAAGTCTCGCTAAGTGACGCGGCATGAACACATGTTGCGCCTTGGATTTCCCGCACAGTGATGACAGCTCTAATTATCGCACGAATTGGCTGCCAAGTTTGTCTGTAGACATGAGTCTACAGAAAGAGGCATAGATCTTCATGAGCCCCAGCCTTTGGCGGGGGCTCAGTCATGAAGATCTATACCTCTTGCAGAAAGGCAACAAGTCTAGTCTGCTCCGTCGCTGACTAAACGTCCAACGACTGATGTTCGCTGCTTTCAAAACACAGATGTACTGGATTTATCCTTGCTGAGCATGAACAATAGGCCGACAATAGCTCAAGTTCTGCAGCTACACACGTTCATGAAAATCTTTGCCTATTTCAGAGGCCGACGCTTGCTGTGTGAACTGTTTCAGGCGCGGTTTTTTATTGACCTTTTTTTGTCTCGTCTGAGAGTGCCTCCGATTCTCACTTAAACTTGTCATTGCCAAATTCGTCGATCACTGCCGGTAAGATTTGTTTATTGTTTCCCGTCATTAGCCCGCTAAAAAAAACATCATGGGTAACGATCGTGAGACCTGTCTGTGCTAAAATGAGAAACCTCCGTTATAAAACGATAGACCGTCACGTCAACAGTTGTCTTTGACGTTATTATTCTGCTAATGTTCTACGTCAACATCTTTGCTATCTTTCTGGTATTTTTGCTTGTTCATAGGCCCTGACCATTTAGCTGCTATTTCAAGAGACGCAACTAAGATAAACACTTGTCCACATTAACGTTATTACCCCATTCAGCCCTGACGCACTACAGCAGGAGATGGGTCGACTATGATAATTCAAGGGTAGTGCCAGATTAGCTTGGCGCCTGTCGGCGCCAATCACATCCCATGATAATTCAAGGGTAGTGCCAGATTAGCTTGGCAACTATCGGCGCTAATCTAATCTGGCACTACCCTTGAATTATAATGGTCGATCCATCTCCTGCAACAGGTGCGTAGTCGTTAGATGACGCCTCCAAAAATTTAGGAAATACGTACGTCGGGTTGAATGAGTTAATAAGCGGATTTCTAAATATGTGTGCTAGTCTGTGATTTTGGACCTTACGGCTCTAAGCCGTAAGATCCAAAATCACAGGCCACCAGACATTATACAGTTGTCTAAGACTTCAGTTTTGCGAATAAGAAGGCCAACCCGCGTAAGCTTCCTGGTCAGGTGATATATCCAAATCAGCAGTATTCACACATCCATGAACGCCAGACATCCACCGTCTGACGTCCTGGATGTTGTATGATGATGTTACGTTTGTTCAGTTTCGCTATATGACCTCCAAAATGGCATTCGCGAAAACAAACTTAGAACTAAATTGCCTCAGTTTCGACAAATATGAAAGACGGGTTTGACTGTGCGTGTATTTTCCATAAGATTCTAACAGGTAAAACACTTTAGCTTTGAGATATTTTTTCGTTCTCCTTTCCTTCTTCTGTAGTTGCAAACAAATTGAAGACAAAAAGGCCAATCTATTCAGCTAAAATAATCGCAAGAGAAAAAAACAGCAACCTGTTTTTGTTCTCAAAACGAAAAAGCAAGATCCTTTCTTACAGCAAGTACACCAATGAATCCAGACGGTAGACAGTGTTACCACTTTCTTAACTAGAAACAATCTGTTTTGCGACGCAAATTACAAACGTACATAGTCTGCTAAATGGCTTTCGGCTACCTAGAAAAACCTTTTACTTCAGCAAACATAAAAGTCTGCCACCTTCGCCTCTGCAAAAGGCGTACTTGGTGAACATTAGGTCCCTGGGCCGACGTAGGCTTTAGTTGGCCCGCGCACAGCAGTGCGCGGGCCAACTAAAGCCGACGTCGGCCCGAAGGCCTTTCAATGCAGTCTGTGCACATCATCATCTTCCCTTGGCACAGCACAACCTTAGATATAACTTTAACGCCAGGTCAGTCGTAACCTCTCGCACCGGATGCCGATTAGGATGGATAGGAACGTGACTAGCACGCAAAACAACCGGTCCTCCGATCTGAGCCCAACAACGTGGAAGCCGATGACCTTCTGACACTACTGCTATGAAAGATGTTGACAGCACGTACAATAGAGTGTAGCCAACGGCGTGGCCGTACAAGCCGCTGCGCGGCCATATCTTCCATCCGGAGAAAGAGCCATAGATTTTTCTGAGCATCTGCAGCTCCGTTTTCTTACATCTTAGGTTCATTTTCTTACATCTTAGGTCCTTAAAACGAGGACTTTATTTGAGATCTGAGTCTGTGACTGGGTCAGAAGTTGTAAAAGCTAGAACTGAAAAGAAACAAAAACTTGACATCGAACAAACTGAGACGGCGTCTGGATTTTAAAACTAATGGCTGTGCAGTCAAAGATCTTGATCCGATGTCATCTCTCATAAACCGTGAGGTAATCAGATGACGCGTGCTTATCTGGTTGCGAAGACTGACATCGAGACATGCAGGTAGTCCACTCTACTAATAGCAAGAGGCATAGATTTTCATGAGCCTTTGCGGCCGCAAGGGCTCATGGGAATCTACACCTCTTACTCCCTGAGATCAACCCAGCTGAAATCTTCTGATGATGGACTCATCCTCTACTGGTAGACAGGAGAAAAAAGAGGGGGTGTTTTATTACACGCCGTCGTCGGCTCGCCTTGTTAGAGCTATCAGCACAGTCTGTGCAGACGCAGACGCAATTTTTCTTTATTTCAAAAGATGAAAGAGTGACAGATATATATATAGAGAGAGAGACGTTCTAACATTTTTATGTTGCTTTTACTCATGTTTTCCTTTCCTTCTTCCTTACATGTCTTTTATACTCTTTCGACAGTTTAATTTTGTTTTCAAGGGGATGTTGTTTTATCTGGTATGTGACCAATATATCCGTTAACTCCTTGAATTCCTCCATCGTTCAGATCTTTTTTATTTTATTTTATTTTATTTTTTTGCATAACCCATTATGCCTGGACATACTGCAAAAGGAGACCAGTCACGATACATGCTGAACAGTCATAACATCTGAAGGATTTCGACAGAAAAAAAAATTGTCGCTTTTATGTGCCAAACTGGTCAGACAACGCTCCTGAACTGAAAAATCCTGGTTGATCCGTCTCCACAACTAGTACGACTTCAAAGGACGACTGCTAGATTTGGGATATTTCGACCTCAGCGCGCAATTTGATGTGTTCAACAAGGATACTTGATTGTCATGTATGATTGTTATCAGTAGCACTGTACACATTCACACTATAAACACGTTCACGGTCGAGAGAAAAAAGAACTGAAAACCACCCAACTGCAAGAGGTATAGATCCTCATGAGCCCCCGCACTTGCAGGGGCTCATGAGGATTTATACCTCTTGCGTAAACCACTTTGTAACCATGTTTATTTGACAGATGGTGATCTTTGACGTCGAACTTACAATTATTTTCAAAACACAATCTGCGTCCACCGGCAGTGAGAGTTGTAAGATTATTTATTTGTTATTTGTGTGTTGCAGACGCGGCTCCAGGTTAAAAATCAACAAGGCTGAGATGGAGCATGCCGGTGTCTACTCCTGCGTGGCGACGAACGCCGTGGGGGAGGCTGGCAAGAACATCACAGTCAAAGGTTAGTAATGTACTATTATGGCTGGCGTTGACTTTTGTCCTAGAAATTTCCTCATGACAAATTTTCTGCATACGCCAAGTGCGAATTGTTGAGATGCAAGCCATACGTAAATTGCTCTGATACCAAAATATGATGAGCCAGACATGTTTACTGATTTGTATTAAGTTTACTACGCTGCATGAAAGCTTGCGTTCCTTGATGCTGTTTTTGAGACACAACAAATGAAACAAAATCCAGACATCATTTTGTCTGTCTGCTAATACCCACCAGCCAACGTCCTAACTTTTGCAAGAGGCCTAGATCCTCGTGAGCCCCTGCAACCTACGGGAGCTTATGGGGATCTACGCTTCTTGCTTGCCTGTATTTAGGCCTAAATCCGTAATTCTTAGACGCACAAGGTATTCCGGCGTTCAGGGTAAGACACACTAGGCTCCGTCTCTGCTGGATAGTCGAGAAAACATAAAAAACATGACTCTTGACAATAACTCCAAAGTTGATTAAACCCAAACTTACATCAAACCACCTTCTAACGTAGACTTTATTTTAGCCATAAAGAGACACAGGTCATCGTGAGCCCTTGCAGTATGGGGAGGCTCATGAGGATCTATCCCTTCTGGTGATGGATAGCGTCCATTAATGTGATGGGCCCTACTGTTTTTCCCTTTGATAAGACAAGGGTGGTGATTTAGATGGGGGAACGATGGTTAATAGTGCGACTTGCGATTATTACACAGGGACAGGGAATTGCAGATTTTTATGCCAAGAGTTGTGTGCCCCTGACCTGCTCCGAACGGCGGGGGGCACACAACTCTTGGCAGAAATATCTGCGATTCCCTGCCCCTGTGATTACAAGATTATACCCTTATGAAACGCTGCAGTGCCCATTGCCATGCCACATGCTGAACCTCAGAACAGTTATTCTTTAGGCTGTTCTTTCCACTGAGCTTTCAGTCGACGATGGGTTATTGTAGTCAGGATTTTCATTCATTCATTCATTCATTCATTCATTCAGACAAAGGAAGTATCTGTGTGTTTAATCAATGTATTATACTTGAAGAAATATTTCATTAATTCGGCATTAATTCATTCGTTCGTTTGTTTGTTCGTTCAGGCAGTCAGTCAGTCAGTCACTGAGTCAGTCAATCAAACAACAACAAAAAAAAAGGGGGGGGGGGGCTATCTGTGCATTGAATCAATATAGTACACTTAAAAGGAATCAAGCAGTGCATTCGCTGATTCATCAGTGTTCAGTTTGAATTCCCGCGCTTCAGACCACTTGGAGTCTCCTCCATCTTGTCAGTTTTAGTACTGGCGCCAAAAACTGTTCCGCCACCCGCGCGGCCTCAAGTAGGGGGGGGGGGGGTGGGAGGCAGTTTGTTGGTATGGATGAGGGGGAGGGGCTGGGGGCGGTGCAGGCTGTAACTACCCACCTGTGGTTAGCGGCCGATATACCGATAAACTTTCCGCAGCGGGAAGGCGGCCGCAGTCAGACTTCAAAGGGAGACCACTCTGATACCCGCTACCTGGCGCAGTTATCTTTCTCAACCTCATCGCCATCTCCCCCCTGTACCGTTTCCTCACCCAGACTCGCCTCCTTCGCCTTCCACCTTCTACTTCTCCCTCCCTTGCATACATACGCATTTCTCTTCGCCAACACAGAGCACAATCACATCAATCCTTCTGTCTGAGGGAACAGGGATACAAGTAAGTGAGCTCGGTGGTTATTTGCAAGAAGCATAGATTTTCATGGGTCCCTGCGTTCGCTGGGGCTCATGAGAATCTATGTGTCTTGCAGATGGAAGAGATTTGGTGTGAGGTTTGTGTTCTTTTTACCACCTGCATTTTCTTTCTGGAGCTGGCAAGGTGTTGAAAACTCTCTCTCTCTCTCTCTCTCTCTCTCTCTCTCTCTCTCTCTCTCTCTCTCTCTCTCTCTCTCTCTCTCTCTCTCTCTCTCTCTCTCTCTCGTCTCAAGTTTGTCTCAATTTATTCTGATCTACTTGTAAGAAAACAGAAAATCCGAATTTTTCACTCAAAACACGTACACACACACAACTGAAATCTCTGTGCGCGTGCGTTGCGCGTGCGTGCTTGTCTGTGTGTGCCTACGTTCATCCACGGGTCGTGCGTCAATTTGAAAGCATGCTTATGTGGTCTGCTTGCCAAAATATACCACAAATCCTTCTTTTTTAGACCAGTGGCGTGACAGAACCCCACCTATGGATACAAAAACTACCACCGCCGTTGCTTAACCAATGAAGCTACTTAGACATCCAACGCACGAAGTGACATCATGCCATAGGTTTTACTGAATGGTAAAAATATAGACTAGGGCACATAACACTCAAACTTCAGTGAACGTCGACCACCTGCTAGAGTTGTAGAGAGTTGGAGATCTATATAGACACTGATCTACATATGTACATAGATCTACAGTGCGCTACCTACCTGTGTACTGGTCTGTAATTTGGGATCTTACAAGTGAAAGCCGTAAGCACCAGAATCACAAGCCACTGCACTTGTATCCCAACAACAGTAAATAAATAAATTTTAAAAAAAAATTAATTTAAAAAAAAAATAAATAAATAGTAAATAAATAAATACATTTTTGTTCTAAGTTCATTCACTTGATAAACTTAAGCTGTCAGTACCGTTTCTTGTCGAGGGTGATACTAAAGGAATCACTTCCACAAAAAGCGTTACAGCCAGAGGGTTAACTCATTTGCGGCCAGCCGCATCCGGATGCGCGGCTTAAGCCGCGCATCCGGATGCGGCTGGCCGCGAATGAGTTAAGGGAAAGGTTAAGAAATACTTTTATTTGTTCAGTTGTGAGGTCCACAGATTTATTTTTTTTCTCTCAATTTTGCCAAGAACAGGCATTGCCGATATTTACAGACTTTCTGGATAGAGTGTTTAGAAATGGAAATTTCAGAATGTTATTTGAAGGGAGGTAATAATGCTATTACGAAATTAGGCCGGTTAGACTTTAATTTAACATCATCGTCCTCATTGATGAGGTACAAAAAAACTGAGGTTGTAATACAGATAATCTCTTAGCTTCGACTGTCTGTACAATACACTAGAGAGATATATACTTTTAACTTTTGAAGTTTTTCCACTTTAGCAGTTAATGTTCAACAATTTTGTTTCCCAATTTACCTTTTTTCCATTTGGACTAAATGGGAGCACACTGAAGCTTTTGCTGAATATTTCCTGTCAGCGTGTTGTCCTGTGAAGACTTACGCTGACACAAAAGAACACGACACGTAAATCCGGATCAGAGCAGGACAGCACCATGTGTCGGGACGAACCCAAAATCGAGGCCAAAGTCGATAAAACTGCCTCGGAGTCAGTGCCCTGCAGTTGCAGAGATAATCCTGAAATAATGCTTTATCCGAGGATGTAAATTTAAATGAGGCTGATTTGTACTAGCAAGAGGCATTCGGATCGACATGAGTCCATGCGTCCGTAGGGACTCAGGTAGATCTATGCCTCTTCAAGGTCGGAGAGCATTGGCTGAGTGCACTGAAGTAGATTGGGTTTATCGCCACCTGAGGGGCTTGAAATGTAAAAAAGCGGAAATCGACAGATAATAAACCTTCATGCGCTTGAAAGAGTGTTCACAAACTGCGACCTGAAGCGTCTGATAGCTACTAACAACTCGGATGTGTTGTGTTAGTGTGTCACTCAGCTTTGTGACGGCTTTTTAGTTCATGCATGAGACATTCACTAAGTAACGTGAATTCCAGTTTTTCAAAAAAATAAAATGGACCCGAAGGAATCATTATGCTGTGACAAAGGTACAGTAAACAACGACAAAATCAATGTACAATCAACTTTGGCTATAACAAATCACCAGCTGACACAACTTTTCTTCTTGTTATATCATTAGTTTGTTATAAGCGAAGTACTGTACATGAAAAAATTGTCGCGACATTTGAAAACGTGTTGTTATACCCGACTTTTTAATAGGCGAAGTCGAATGTTCGTCTATGTTCTGTCTCCGCTAGTGTATTGTACAGACAGTCGAAGCTAAGAGATTATCTGTATTACAACCTCAGTTTTTTTACCTCATCAATGAGGACGATGATGTTAAATTAAAGTCAAACCGGCCTAATTTCGTAATAGCATTATTACCTCCCTTCAAATAGCATTCTGAAATTTCCATTTCTAAACACTCTATCCAGAAAGTCTGTAAATATCGGCAATGCCTGTTCTTCTTCACAACGTATTTTTCAGATTGGTGAACCATGTACCCTACCTTCGAAGCCATACAGTACCTGACTTGGTACCTGTGTGACCCAAAGAGCTAGGGGTCTGGTCTGTTTCCAGCCAGAATTAGTGCAATAGGTCCTCTGGCGGCCGGCGGCCGCGAATGGTCCGCGCACAGACGTGCGCGGACCAGCAGCGGCGTTGACTGGCGTCACACCTGTCGCGTCTCAAAAAGTTTACCTTACATCAGGCGGCATAGGTATCAGGCTTCCTGCCTTCCTTCCTTCGTTGAATCACGTCGACATAAATTTATCCGACAAGCCCATACAATATACTTCAATCAGTCGACTGGAAATACTTATTCAACATATGTATAAAAAGGGGCAAAACGGTCGACTGTATTATGATATGCATAATGGAAATTTGAATTTACATCTTCCTTAAGTTTCCCCAATCTTGCTGACTCTTTTTTTTTTTAATATCATGTGAGCATAACCTTTAGGCCGCGTGTCCGGATGCGGTACGTCTCGAATGAGTTAACCCGTTCAGTGCCGAGAAACGTGAACACCATCAAATTGAAAAAGGTATTGATCCTCATGAGCCCCCGCACTTTCAGACACCACTTTGAAGCCACGCCGTGTCTGGGACAGCTAAGTTGTTGTTTTTTTTTTATCGAAATGATTAACTCATTCTACCCCAGACACACCACAGCAAGATGAAGATCGACCATGATAGTTCAAGGGTGATGCCAGAATAGCTTGGCGCCTATGGGCGCCAAGCTATTTTGGCATCACCCTTGAACTATCATGGTCGATCTGTGTCCTGCACTGCAATGCAGTCTTCAGAGGACAACGGCAAAATTTGGGGATTTCGGTGTTGGGGTAGAATGAGTTAACAAAGAACTTGAATGCGAAAACACAGTCTGCGTCAGGTGCAACTGAACGGGTTAAACCTACACTGTCTAGACTTACTCCCCTGAGTCCCCGACCCCCTCGCCCCACCCCTCTCCTACCCCCGCCCCCCACCCCCTTCCGTCTTTGCGTCTTATATTCATCATCTCAACTCTGTCTTTTATACGTCTTCATATCTGTACGAGATCTATCGTCTTCGGCAAGGTATCCCGCATCAGCAATAGCAGTGGTGATGATATCAGGCCACCTCAGACAAAATCAAACACCATATGGGTAAACACAGAGGGGGCCTCTGTATAAGCAATCCTGGCCTCACACTTCAGAAACGGGGTCAGGCTTGAAGTCGGCGTCGCTGACCTTATTTCATTATTTCATCGGGCAGAGTAATTAGATTTCACGTGTGCAATAATATTTGTCTTTCGCTTCCAGGGTCAACTTGCAGCAGTTTAAGGGTAGTGCCTGATTAGCTTGGCGCCTTAGACGCCAAGCTAATCAGGCACTGCCCTTGAACTGTCAAGGTCAATCTACCTCTAGT
>BTPG01000008.1:145781789-145800570 GCA_036245525.1 Semisulcospira habei
TATAGTTTCCTTGCGTACATTGTAGGAAACTGAATCAGAGCGCGGGCGGGTTTCACTGAAAGAGAAGGTCCTAATAAACTACATCATCGCCCGACTGTTGGACGTCCTTGCTTCCAAGCATAAACTCGACCAACCACCAAACCAGCCATGTAGACAAGAGAAGAAAAAAGGATAACGAGAAAACACTTAGCATTACACAATGGGGATTTTATTTTTAATAACAATTGACAAAACAATAATAATAAAAAAAAAATACTGCGCATGCAGTATAGTTTTGTGTATAGTTTGCTTTTCGTTTTAATGTTCAGTATGATGACAATGTATCATGACTTAATAACAGACTACAGCGAGAGACAGGTGACCGATCATGATAGTCGAAGGAAGTGCTTGGTTAGCTTGGCGTATGGCGCTTATCAGACATCACTCGTGAACTATCAGGGTCACCTCCTTCAGAGGTCATTACCCAAATATGGGACACTCGTTATCAAGTAGGTATGTGTGAGAACACAGAAACACCAACACATCCTCGATAAACTGGTTGAGGTAGGCATGGGAAATGGGCTTGACCTTCCAGGCGGTTTCGAATGCACTGTATCTTTAATGAAGAATCAATGAGGTCAGAGTGCAAGATAAAGAAATGGAACACACATCCATTTACTCCTTGATGCAGTCAAGTCATGTAAATATTAACAGCGCTGAACTTTTCCAAAATGTCAAAAGATCACGATGAAAATACATACGAACATGTACACCATAATTATTTTCCAAAAATTGAAAGATTGTATTTTGTTTCTCCCGAATCGGGTTATGCAGGAAATATATCAATTGCAGTCTGATTCATATTCATTGATACACGAAAACACTAAAACGTTTTTTTCAAATGGTTGTTACTAATCAGTCAAAAAGAGTTTGCAGACAACAATGATCATGTCAAAGACAGTTAAAGTACAGGTGACAACATTAACACCTAATACTAGAGGCATAAATCCTCATGAGCCCCCGCGTTCGCGCGGGCTCACGAGGGTCTATGCCTCTCCCTAGTCTTTTTTCGTATCGGTGTGCCTCGGGCGTGCATAGAATGCTATGGTTTCCGAGACATTAGTTCCAACTGCTGATGATGGTTGATAATTTAAAAGCGATCTTTTCCTTGATGCCTACCCTTCTTACCCTTCATTCTACAGCCAATGTGAGTAACAGTGGTTTTCTACCGCCCCTGGTTCCAGTCGGTGGAACTCTTCTGCGTACAGGAGGAAGACGTGCAGAAATGTCTTTCATTTTACGACAAGTAACTTCAGTAAGCTGAGTTAGCCTTTTCGTCCAGGATGATTGTTTGACATACTATAACATTTTTATAGGAGAAACATTAACCCCCTGTTGTCTGTAGCAGGTCTTTTTGTGCAAAACAAGATTGCTTCATGTAAACTAGAACCAGCAGACGCACCTGTTTAACGCATTCAGCCCGACGGCCGTATTTCCCAAATTTTGGAGGCATCGTCTAATGACTATGCATCAGTTGCAGGAGATGGATCGACCATGATAATTTAAGGGCAGTGCCAGGTTAGCTTGGCGCCGACAGGCGCCAAGCTAATCTGGCACTACCCTTGAATTATCTTGGTCGATCGACCCATCTCCTGCTGTATACATCAGGGCTGAATGGGTTAATGTTATCAAACACATACATAACGTACATCGACATTGTCATCAAAATTTCCAGTCATGCTGGTATTTTTCCAAATTCATTGGTAGCGATGACGGATGTTCACGCACTTCATGCATCCTCATGCCTCCGAATGACGTCATTGCACCTTCGTTTCGTCTGTAGGAAAACGTTTTGACTCTATGTCTCCTTCCAGACACTGGTACACGCGCACGTTCTGGCATCAGCCTGTAATACAGAAACATACTGGCACCAATAAACATATTTGAGTCAGTGATAGACAATCATATGGGACAGACATTACCCTAACACTGTCACAGTCGATCCTTTTCGCGCAGTTGGAAATGGAAGTATATGAGATTCTTGAAAAGAAAATGACCATCTTAACAAACCAAATAGTCAATTTGAGAATCAGTTTAAGACTCATTTTCTAAACTTACGAATTGAGGAAGATTTATCGACGTTGATAGTTCAAATGTGGTTTCTGAGTATCTTAGCGCCTCTAGAGGCGCAAAGCTAATCAGGCACAACCCTTGAACTATGAAAGTCTATCTCTGTCCCGAAAGTAAACAGTCGCTGAAAGCACGTTTCTCTCTGCTTGCTTCGTTCATCAAGCCTAGACAGAGACAGACGCGATTGAGGTACAGTAAACATCGGACATAGCAAATCGCCAATGGATCTACTTTTTCTTGTTGTTATAACCGAAGTTTGTTATAAGCGAAGTAATTTACATAGAAAGAGTGTTGTCGGGATCGCTGAAAAAGTGGTATAGCCGGCTTTTGTTATATTCCCTTATATTAACTCATTCGAGACGTGCCGCCTCCGGATACACGGCTTATGCCGCGCATCCGGAGGCGGCAAATCTCGAATGAGTTAGAAGCGGAGTTGACTGTATTAGTAATTTTGTAAATGTTTATGTGACATTACCTGTGTGTGCCGGCTTGGGACCTTTGCACTGTACGGTCTAGAGCAATATGTGTGCCAGTCTTTGATTTTGAATCTTACGACCGGGAGCCGTCAGGTCCAAAATCAAGGACGTACACACAAGCGCAGGGCATCCAACAAAAGCATGCTCACTTTTTCCAGATGAAGAGCTCCAGAAAGGTGAGCAGTCCCAGTGACGTCCCACAGATTGGACCCAGAACCACCGCAGCATGGCGCTCCCACGACGTCTGGCACAGAGAAATAGAGGATATTAACTCCTTCAGCCCGACGGCCGTAGTTTCCAAATTTTGGAGGCGTCATCTAACAACTATAAGTCAGTTGCAGGAGATGGATCGACAATGATAATTCAAGGGCAGTGCCAGATTAGCTTGGCGCCGACAGGCGCCAAGCTAATCTGGCACTGCGATTGAATTATCATGGTCGACCCATCTCCTGCTGTAGTGCGTCAGGGCTGAATGGGTTAACACATACAACGGGATACACAATGCAGCATTCACCCCTTCACTGCCGGGGTTCACGGATTTCGCGTCTGAAACCACTGCACACTGACCGACATTAGCGTGAAGAACACAAATGAAATGAAACCAAACATGGGCATGCAGAACACAAGACTAAGAAGGAGATATAAATCCCCGTAAACCCGCGGACTGCGGGGGCTCATGAGGGTTTATGTCTCATGTTAGTGGTTAGTCCCGTGATTCAAGGGATTAACACCCTTGTGTCTACTAATGCGCCCCACATACAGGACCCAGAGCTACCTACCGCGGTATAATGCTCTGGAGAGCCATGTCTGGTACAGAGTTAGTTATTTAGTTATTTTGGGTTTAACGCCGAGCAGGGGACCGTGGCCATCTCACGGCGGGTCTGGTACAGAAAAAAAACAAAACAAGATGAGGATTTCATCCCAAAGTCTACCGTATTGTTTGGACCTCAGATGCGTTTATATTCAGGGTTGTTCATATTTATAGGCTTATTATGCTGATCCATTTCCCTCCTCTCTAAGCCAACGTCTGATCAACACGCACGTCAGCGCACACAAACAAAGACGGATACACGGCGCTTCCCACCATTAGTACGCTCTGTGGACTCGTGTCGACAAGAATCCATCTCTTTCTACTCTAACTCACCCTCTGATCCACACACACCAGCACACAAAAATAAAGACGGACACACGGCGATTCCCGCCATTTGTAAGCTCTGTGGTCTGGCGTAACATAGCTATTCTGCAGAAGAATAATAGCACGAGCAGAGAAATAACGTCACTTCGAGCTTCACGTCATGGCATCATTAGTCCCAGGACGCTGTGTTCATAGTGACGACGATGTTATGCGTCATTCATCGCAGTACTAACATTTGACGTATCAGAGAATTAACTTATGCAATTTTCTTGCTGATTTTCACGCCTAGGACTTACAGGTCACAATTTGACCTAATCCTACCCCAGGGCCGGGATGAACAGCAGGCTTATGCAAACACTGTTTATGAAAAATCATGCAGGTATTAATAAGAATATCGGTGGGTTTTTTTTCGTAAAAGAAAAATTAAAGTTACGGTACCTGTTTTACAAATGACTCCTAAAAAGTGGTGCAGAACATTGTCTGATTTTCACACCTATGGCACACAGGTCACAATTGACCTAATCGTACCCGACAGCCAAGACAAACTGTAGGCTTATGTAAATACCGTATACGAAAAAGCATGCATTTATTAATGAGAAGATTGGGTTGTTTTTTTCTCGTAAAAAGGATTCAATTGTTTTACGATTAACCCATATAATTCCTGAAATTAATCCCAAAAACGTGAAAATATATTTTTTTCAAAAAGTATTTAATTATCACTCAAAATGTTCTAGAGGTACAATGCTGGTTAACGAACTCATCCAATATCTCCCTTTTATCTAGCTATACGTAAAATATGTAGTAAAAATAAGAAACATTCCGGATAAAAGTGTGGATCAACCGGTTATTGTGAAACGGCCATATTCTCGCCAATGAGCGTCTTAATCAAAACATTGGAAAAAGAGGACCCCAGATAATTCTTTTTGGGACAATAACCTAAAATTTCAAGCTTGTCCGTCCTCAAACGCAGGCTCTAGTCGCTGTCACATACACACACACACACACACACACACACACACACACACACACACACACACACACACACACACACACATACGGCGCTTGGGGCCAAAAAGGCGTTCTCTAACAAGGTTTGCGTAGCTAGACGTGACGCCATTTTTATCGTGTTACTTTTTTGCCAGAATTTCTGCGCCGCACGCCAAAAAACGTCATGTGCATGCTCCGGAATGCCCTCCGACCCAGGCCCATTTCAAAGTCTACCGTATTTTTAAATACGGTAGACAAAAAGGAAATAAAAACAACATAATACAAAAACCACATGCAACATTAACAACTTTGTGTGTGTAGCCTTCGATACTGTAAACATGAAGTGTCGCCCGGCGGCTGGATGTGCAAGGGGGATACATTCAGCTTTTTAAAAAATGTGTTGGTGTATAACGGTGAAAACAGACATGTCCTGCGCAGAGAATGCTAACGGAATGCCCTGCTAACATTATTTTTAATATATGGATGGGGTTTACAACTTTGTCTTTGGTTGGTGTCATCTGTGGAGTTTGTATGTGTTGCAGGAGATGACGCAAGAAAAGGTGACTGTAAATTCAGGATAATAATCGTTGGTCATTGTCATCAGTGCTCAGTAACGCACAATTGGTTGGTTGGTTAGTTCGGGTTTAACGTCCACAGCACCGAGGTGATCATGGACGGCCCTGACGGGCGGGTTATGGGGGACAGGGAAATCTATTGCCTATCGAGTACGACCTGAACACTGATCAACTCAGGCGCACTCCAACTGTGCCACTTTGATTTACCAGGACCTTTCAACGGACATGTTATTGAACAAATCTGTTTTTTTCCCCTGGATTGTGAGTCCAGCTACCGGGGCCGGGACGCGATTCGAACCCACGACCCGGCGATTCCCTTCGCTCTCCTGCTCCGACGTTTAACCGCCTGAGCTATTTCGGACTCTTTTACGCACAATTCTCTCCGTTAACCATTTTATCCTAACTACTTATCCTTGCAGGGCATGGCCTGACCGTGACAGTTCAATGATAATGCCATAATAGCCTGGCGCCTAAAGGCAACAAATTATTCTGGCAATTTCCATTGAAATGTCATATCATCGCATATCCTGCAGTTCATTAGCCATGTCAGAGTAGTTTGTAACTGGCGCTGTGTCACGGACGCCAAGCTGTTTTGACAGTACATTTAACCCATTCAGCCCTTACGCACTGTCGGTGCCAAGCTAACCTGGCATTACCCTTGAACTATCATGGTCGATCCATCTCCTACAACAGGTGCATAGTCGTTAGATGACGCCTCCAAAATATGGGAAATACGTGCGTCGGGCTGAATGAGGTAAACTGTCATGGTCATTCCTTATCCTGGTGTGGCCTGTTAAATGAAGCTAAGCGAGTTATGATCGAACAGTAATTAATGAATACGTATATCAGTGGGATATCAATGGGATATAGTTTTATCAATAAATACGCAACGCAAATTAAGAATGTATTACCGGTTCTGTTGTTATTTCCGTCACGTGACCCTGATGAACAGCGTACGGAAGTGCGTCGGAGAACGAGTTCATCAAGATTTCCTTGTCCTTTGAGACACTGACCTTCAGAGGACTGACTGCACACAACCCCAGACCGACAACTGTCACTTCCTTTCTGCAACATACAGTGAATGCGCAGTGAAGACATAAACAACCACAAAGACGACAAAGACGACAACGGGGAAAAGAAAAACCCGATAAAGCAACGAGAAAGCATCACGCCTTGGAGAAGACGAAGACAATAAAAGTGTATCGATTATTTGCCCTTGTCTCTTTACAAAGTGCTCCTGCTTTGCCGCGTCCTTCTTCCCTCCCCTGACATAGACACGCATGAGTGAATCAATCTAAGGACAAAGGTCCTCGGGACGACGTCAACCGACGCTGGCCCGCGCACAGTTGTGCGCGGTCCCGGCAACGACGATCGGCGTCGACCCGAGGACGGTTGCCTTACTGGGTCTATGATAGCCCGTATTGCATGTTCCCCTTCGCAAGACCAAACACTGGATTGTTGAAAGAAAGAAAGAAAAATGCAGTCAATAGCCATTCCGCAGAATGATGAAGAGTGTGATGCGAGACGTTTCAACAATGTTTTCTAGTATACGAGAACGTGTGCCGATCTAAAAACAAAATTTGTCCTTTTGACCTTCACAGTTTACGAAGGATCATCGGGCCGACATAAGCCGCAGTTGGCCCGCGCTCAGTCGTGCGCTGGTCATCTGCGGCCGACATGGGCTCGAAGACAATTGCTTAACTCATTCAGCCCTGACGCACTACAGCAGGAGATGGGTCGACCATGATAATTCAAGGGTAGTGCCAGATTATCTTGGCGCCGACAGGCGCCAAGCTAATCGGGCACTGCCCTTGAATTATCATGGTCGATCCATCTCCTGCAACCGTTCATAGTCGTTAGATGACGCCTCCAAAATGTGTGAAATAACGGTCGTCGGGCTGAATGAATTAATGCCTTACGGTTTAGCACACACTGGTACTCACAAGTCGTCTGTGTATCCCTTCGTGAAGAACAGATCCAACTCCTCACCGGCACCAACCAAGGTGGGCAACTTATGCTGCAACAGATCCCAAATTGCTACCTTCAGTTTCTCGTTGTCCACGTTTTGCACGGGGACCTCTAGGTTTAATGTCATCTCCACCTTCGTCATCATTATCGCCGCTGTCGTTGTTGTTGAAGTCGACGTTGTCGTCATATTTGAAGGTATAGACTCTGTAGTAGTCACTTCTGAAGTAGCTCTTGTAGGTGTAAAATATGTTCGTGACACGTCTGTTGCTGTTGATATTTTGCCAAGCGTTGTCATCGTTGCTGGCGTAGGTATCTTGCTGAAAGTGGTCGAAGCAGTTGGGGTAGGTATTGTTTCCACTGGCGTTGACGTAACTGATGTATATATTTTATCCCGCGTCGCCAACGTTGACATTAACGAAGGTACTTTGTACAGTGATGTCAGCGTACTTAGTAAATGTGTTTTGTCTGGTGAAGTCCAGGTAGCTGGCACCGTCAGTCACCAAGTCCATTTTACTTACCGTCGAAATCGATGTACGTATTTTGTCCTTCGTTGTGAAGATAGTATGACTTAGCGTATGCATTTTGTGCACCCCTGTCAACGTTGATATCGTTGTAATTATTTTGCCTAGCGTAGTGACAGTAGATGGTGTAGTTATTTTGTCTAACATTGTCTGTGTAGACATTGACTTCGGTATTTCGTCAAACGTTGTCAACTTAGTTAGTGCAGGTGTTTTATCCAGAGTTGACATCATTGAAGTAGTAGACATTGCATCTAACGTTGTCAAAGTTGTTTCTGTTTTTATTTTGTCTATGGTTGTCAGCGGTGATTGTGTGGGTATTGTGTCTAACACTTTAAAAGTAGCGGACATAGTACTGTTTCTAACATTGTCAAGGTAGTTGGTTGTTTCCAATGTCGTCAACGCAATTGATGTATGTATTTTATCCAGCGTCATCAAGGTGGACATTGATGCTGTCTTCGTAGAAGTCATATCAGATGTCATCAGAACGGATAAACGGCGAGTTTGGTTACGTTCTTCGGTTGCCTGTGGTGTCGCATGCATTGTCAGCGCCTCTGCTGTATACGTTTCTGGATTTGATTTCTTTTCAGTCGTGGACGCCTTTGTGCTTGTGGCAGTTGTGAACTCGACGATCTTTTCAAAACGGTTACAGTGCTGAGTCGTATAGATGAGTACAGGTGTGTAGCCGGTGAGCTATAGAGTTTATTGTTTCTTCTGGTAAGGTATCAAGCAAATTTAGGATGCTTGGCACACCCATGCTTGTGGAGAAAATTGTATTCGTTGTTGTTTCGTCCGTGCTGACATATAAAGGTTGTGAAGCTGCAATAACTGTAGAGCTGGTAGTCTCTTGTAAAAGTGGTGTAGTACTCAACAAACGTGAGGTGCCTGGCATACCATCATTTCTTGAGGAGCCTTTATTTCTTGCTGTTTCGTATGTGCTAAAATATAACGTTCCGAAGTTCCAGAAAAAGACATGGGTTATAGGCTAGACCTGATGCATCCTTTTAGGGATGTAGATGATCGTCTGGTTCTATACCTGCGTACTTTACTATGAGCTGACTGCGTGCCTGATAGGAGGGGGCAGGAGATCTAACTGTGTGTCTGTCCAGCGCTGAGTAATTTCCCTTTGAATGTGTACAATTCTACCAGCGCTACCCTCACCTATCTGGTTTGTGAGTATTCTATAACTCGAGGCAAGACTTGTATCGTTACATTGTTGTGTATTGACTTGAGCATCTACTGTGGGGAAATCAGGGTATTTACCCGACCACATTTAGTAGTGCACCTTTTTGTTTGTGTATGTGTGTTTCTCCTGCCTACTTCCTAAGTTCCAGAAAAAGACATGGGTTATAGGCTAGACATGATGCATCCTTTTAGGGATGTAGATGATCGTCTGGTTTTATACCTGCGTACTTTTATGTGGGCTGGCGATTGGGTGCCTGATAGGAGGGGCAGGGGATCTATAATGGGTGTCTGTCCAGCGCTGAGTAATTCCCCTTTGTATGTGTACAATGTTACCAGCGCTAGCCTCACCTATCTGGTTTGTGAGTAATAAATAAAGGCTGTGAAGCTACAGTGACAGAAGAGCTGGTAGTGTCTTGTACAAAAGGTGAGGTACTGAACAAACTTGAGGTGCCTGGCATACTACCATTTGTGGAGGAACCTTTATATGTTGCCGTTTCGTCGTTACTCCCATATGACTATAGCGATGTTTCAATGACAGAAGAGCTGGTAGTGTCTTGTAAAGTGGTGACGTACTGAATAAACATGAGGTGCTTAGTATACCGTCATTTGTGGAGGAACCTTTATATGGTTGTGATTCGTCTGTGTTTTTAGATGAAAGTTTTGAAGATACAGTGACAGAAGCCTCAGTTGTTTCTACTAATGCATGTGCACTTGACGCCGTAAAGTCTGTCAGTCGTTATTTTGGCGCCTAGTGTGGGAATCGACGATGTAGTGATAATATTGCAGTGGTGTGCTATTAGAAGCGGGAGAAGACACAGCGCTGACTGTGGTCTCTGTTGAAATTTCAGTTGAAATGGTCGTGTGTCCTGCCGAAGTTTCCAATGAACTGCAGGTAGCGATGCACCCTGGACAATCGCCAATATTCTGCTTGCAACGCTTCCCCGTACAACCTGGCGGACAGAAACATTCATCCAATACGCAAAAGGATTCTCGGGCTCATACAGACTATAGTTAGCCCGCACTCATTTGTACCCCGGCCAAGAACGGCTGACGGCCCATTAACCTTTTGCTCACCGGTAAGAAAAATTGCTTTCTACGAGTATTGTATATGTTCACACAGAGATTTCTAAAGAAAGCCATGTATTGAATTTTTAATGTTTACCTTAGTGAATAATCTATTTTTGTGCATGTAGATATATAAAACGTTCTTTCCAATGTAATACTATTCATAACTGTTGCGCAATTTTGATTACACAAAAGAATCAGCATATTGGTAGGAAAAGACAGCCATTATGAGCACAATATGTAAAGCCGTAAAGTCCAAAATCACGGACCAACACAGTTTTGGGATTGCTTTCCCAATGCCCCAAAGGCCATCGGGCCGGCGTCGGCCGCCTTTGGCACAGACGTGCGCGGGTAACTGCGGCCGACGTCCTTTGCTCACTGGGTTGTTAGCATGTTTAATGTCACGACTGCTGCAATGCAGCCACATGAGCACTTAACGTACAGGTGCATGGTCAAAACTCCTAACGCTCATAATCTACGGTTGTTCACAGGCGTGGCGTTTTCTCCGGGGGTCCATCTTGACGTTTTGACGTTCGTTGCGTAGCCCATCACCTCCTAACACGGTTATTTCCTATACCTATGTTAAGAGGGGATAGATTACGTAACAACCATCCCATGCCTGTGTGTTTGTTGCCATACAGCCTGAATCAAATATCACCTGCTCAGCCGACACCTACATGTCTTGCAAAATGTCTGTCCAGTAGTAGCGTTGCACAACACGGTACCACTCGGCTTGTATTGGCACCAGGGACTCACTCACGGTAGTGCACACAAGATTCGCAGTATCATCACCACACTGCAACACGAACAATCGCAAACATGACCGACAAGCTGACAAAGACGTATATCATTCGAGACGTGTCGCCATCCGGATACGCGGCCTTATGCCGCGTATCCGTATGCGGCACGTCTCGAATGAGCCACCTCAATCATGCTCGTATGCATGCACAATTTTGTACCGCGAGCCACGTGTTTCTCCGCAGAGCCCAGTCTATATCCTAAGACACCTTACTGCGAACAGCAACCCATCTCGTGAATAGAAGAGTATTTAAACACGACGTAAATGGCGACGTCAAAATGATTGGATGATGCAAGCATGAAGGTCAATAATTAGGCTACTGACATGACAGATACATGCGATTTTGCCAACAACAAGAGGTCGATGGAAACTCACGTAAAGTTGCGTTCCTCAAAAAGTTAGTTAGTTAGTTATTTGGGTGTAACGCCGAGCAGGCAACTAAGGCCATCTCACGGCGGTCCTCAAAAAGGAGGGTGGCGTTTTCTCCGGGGGGTCCATCTTGACGTTTTGACAAGTTTGCTATGGAAACGAACCAGTTGCTTGTCGCCGGTAGGACTGTCCTTACTTTTGTTCCATACAGCGAGACCCAGCATGTACTGCGCCTGCAGAACATGTACTTATCATCACAAAAATGAGGCCAGCAAGAGGAACAGATTCTCATGAGCTCTTGAAGTTGCTTCTTTCTCCTGGCACTCAGTTGGTCTTCGCGTTGCCTGTTAATTCATTCGAGACGTGCCGCCTACGGATACGTGGCGAACCGCCGCGTATCCGTAGGCGGCACGTCTCGAATGAGTTAATGAAAGGGTCAACACCTACATTAACCACTTGACGCAGGTTTGGTTTCTGAAGTTTTTGTTCAGCCAAGGACTGAAAGCTACAACCGTCCAAGAAACACGGACACAAATTGGTCTCTGCAAGAGACATGGCTCATCATGACCCCACCCCTCCCCCCGCGACTGCGGGGTCTCATGAGGATCTATGTCTCTTGCAGTTGGATCGTGTTCAGGTTTTTTTCCGGCAGGGAATGGGTTAAACAAGTCCTACATCATACAATAATGCTTATTGAAACGACAGGATACGTGGACACAGTCGGCTTGGTTCAATCCGTTTAGTGCCGAGAAAACGTGAACACCGCCCAACTGCAACAGGTATAGATACTCATGATCCTCTGCATTTGCGGGGCCTCATTAGGATTGGTACCTCTCGCTGAAACTACTTTGAATCCATGTTCCAGCTAGTTTGTTTTGTTTTGTTCGCTGTTTTGTTGTTGTTGTTGTTGTTGTTGTTTTTGTGGGTGGGAGGGTTATTGAATGAACGAAGATTGCAGAAACACAGTCTGCATCAGATGGCACTAAACGGGCTTAGCATGAATATTTAGCCTAGTGTTAGACTTTTTTTCAGGCCCAATTTTTCAGACCACACTCAAGAATTCAACTGCTCATCACTTGCGCTGTCCGCCTACAGTTATCCCGTGTCTGATGTCATTCTGAGTTAGCGATATCCTCTATTCTATGTGCACTTACTAACCGGAAGAATAGACAACTCTTGAGGCGCGACTGATGAGCCCCATTTTCTCCAAAGTGGATGGCAGTAGTGTTGTAATGGAACTGTGTACTGTTGGAGCAGTGCCTGAAAACAGTACAGGTGTCAATGTATGCACAAACATTGATGCTGGATCTATTGCAGATTTGCCTAAAGAATCTTTTAGAAAGCTAAAAACAAATGCACTTTACATAGAGTGAGCCATGCTAATGAAGGATCTGTCCTGTGCCCCGTGCCGCCCCGGCGAAGAATGATTAGAAAGACGAAGAACAATTTCAATAAGTTTTGTGAACAAAACAAACTGTGTAATGTCAACTTGCCCTTTGTGTGTCGGTAGCGGTTTTAGTCACGATAATTTCTACAGGAATCATCGGGACTAAAACCGTTACCGACACGCAAAGGGTTAATGACTAAAACCAATCTTGATGAAATCGCAACCTTAGAACGTGAGTAAAACTTGTTACGACAACCAAAACCTTTAGCACTTCGGTTTACTTACGCGATTCCGGCAACATACGCGATTCCGGCAAACAAAGCAAAGAGGAGAAACGAGTAATATTATGGCTGAAAACATTTTTATTACAAAGGCGTAATATAGTTTATAAAACGACGATCGTCATTTACCTTTGCGTACCAGATGGCAGTTAAACAGAAAAGCCAGGAAACATGTGTTCGGGCCATGTCCCTCTTAAGACAACAAGTCTTCTATTTGTTTTTCAGTTTTTAAGGTCACTGTACATCTCCAGCATGGTATTATATATTATATTATATACATATAAAGCAAAATCGATCCTTCTTTCCTGTCTTGTATTTCATATCATTGTGAATTCTGCAGCAATCAGGATTCACAAGAAAAATATAATACAGCCTGGGGGTTATCTCTTTTTATGTTCAACGCCATTAGTTGAAGATGAATCGACTGTCAAGGATCCTGCCTTCCGCTGATACTACTGACGGGCACAACACATCGTTGCAAGTGTCTGATATCTCATGAAAGGTTATCAACTGACATTTCTTTTGAAGTGCAACGCCAGTTACTGTAGAACATTGATCGACAGTGAAAGCTCGAGAGTATTGCCTGATTAGCTTGGCGTCTGGAAAGGCGCCAAGTTAATCATGCAAAACCCTTGAAATTCACCGTGGACGCTGTCGACAGTGCTAAGCAAATGATTCTGAGGACAGAACTGCGAAGCATTTTAGCACTGGCATACTAAAGAACTTTAAAGTACCGTCAGTTATCAATTGACTAGTACGAATGAAGGCAATTATAAGGGTCATGGCCTTCCACTGATTCGTCGGTCACAATAGATAGCTTCATATATCCCAGTAAGCAGAAGGATATCGGGCCGACGTCGGCAGGAGTTAGCCCGCGCACGGCTGTGCGCGGGCTAACTGCGGCCGACTTCGGCCCGATAAGCTTGTGCGCACAGGGATACACGTTCGGCGTATTTGATATGCCAAGAAAGGTTATCAGACGACATTTTCAACCTGATTACCCGTTTTTCTGCGCGTTCTCGCGCCTATTCATTTTCTCTTTCCTGTCTTGGAAACGGAGAATACTAGATTACAAAAGACAGCAAACGCACACACACACACACACACACACACACACACACACACACACACACACACACACACACACACACACACACGCACACACACACACACTCACACACACACACGCACATACACATACACACACATACACTCACAATCACACAATCACACACACACACACACACACACACACACGCACGCACGCACACACACACACACACACACACACACACACACACACACACACACACACACACACACACACACACACGTAAGCATCATTCCCTGAACGATGTAAAATGACTATTTTATTATAAGATGAAAATACAACATGCGAATTGTACGCAATGAAATTGATCAATCGAATACATGTGCAGTACATCGTCTTTGGGTGGTATGCCTAATGGGCGATTATGTATTTAAGATATAATTATGAGCTGAGCGCACTATACTATGTTTTTGCAGTATATGTTATTATAGCAACATTTATGAAAACTATACTTAATCAAAACATTTTTTGTCACAGTTTGCGGTCTCGAAGATCACGAATCAAGCTTTGTCTCAGAACAAAGCTGGGGCCCTTAATATTTTGAGGATATCGGTCAAGATGATAACAAGCATCTTCATACTGCCTATCGTCACATTCTGAAAGATTAACGTCGATCTACAAAGCTCTTTTAACTGACCAAGCCACCAAAGTGTCAATGCAGAGAAGAAACCAACAAAGAAAGAACCACGCTTAGAAAAGACGATTTTCATTATTTTAAAAAATACATTATTTATAAATAAATACATAATAATTTAATAATAATAATAATAATAATAATAATAATAATAATAATAATAATAATAATAATAATAATAATAATAATAATAATAATAATAATAATAATAATAAATAGCTCTTCTATAGCGCAATATCCCCACAAAGAAAGGCTCGGAGCGATTTACATCTAGATAATATAACTAATTGAAATTAACTAACTAAGGTACCGACAACGCACAAAAACGAAATCATTCATAGGTCCAAATGCACACTGACACAATACTGAAATAATAAACATAACATTTAAAGAGCCTGGTTAGATATATACATGTTGATGGGAAAACGTAGGGTTTATAAATCCATTTCAAAGGCCAATTGAAGAAAACAAAATGTTTTACTTTTGTAACTGACTTTTCTAAGCGTGTTTCTTTCTTCGCTGAGTTCTTCTCTGCATTTTACACCTTTTTGGTCTGGATTTCAAAGTATCAAATGGGTTGATATAGTCTGGACTGTCTGACAAGCAGAAAAAAAGAACACCGAAAGGAGAAACGCGCTTCAGGACAAAAGTTTAGTATTAACACATTCTGCTCCAGGACCGAAATCCGCAAATTTTTAAATTGCCCCCTGAAGACTGTATTACACTTCTGGAAACAGATCGATCGTGATAGTTCAAGGGTTGTGCCAGAATAGCTTGGCGCCTATGGGCGCAAAGCTATTCTGGCACAACCCTTGAACTGTCACGCTCGATCTATGTCTTGCCGTGGCGTGTTGGAGTTGAATGAGTTAACCCCTTGCTGCCAGTGATCACGAACTGCGCGTCTGAAACGACTACACACTGACACACATTGCGTTGAAAACACCAATGTAAATGCGATCAAAGATATGTATAAAAGAACACAGGACTACCAAGAGATATAAATCCTCATGAGCCCCCAGGACTGCGGGGTCTCATGATGATTTATATCTCTTGCAGCTGAGTAGCGTTCGCCTTGCCCCGGCAGTTAGTGGGTTAATAAACCGTGTTTCTTTCTTGGCTGGTTCATCATCTTATTGACTACCGGAATACAACGAAGGACATCCGAATGCAACAGTCACATATGATAACCTCATGGAGCCTCCGCAGTTACGGGAGCTCATGAGCATCTGTGCATCTGGCAAACATCGTTTGTCTGCCAAAGACGTACAAGGTTTAACTCATTGTGCCCGAGGTACGAAATATCCACAGTTTGGAGTTATCCTCTGAGGACTTCATTACAATTTAGGAGACAGATCGACCATGACAGTTCAAGGGTGATGGCCGAATAGCTTGGCGCGTATAGGCGCCAAGGTATTCTGCCACCATGTACCCTTGGCTTGACTTCGCGAACGAAGATTTTATAGGAGTTGCCCACGACGTCTGCAGGCTTGTTCGTGGCTGCGGAGGCCAATCCGAGACAGGCAGGTTCGACCGCAGTGGCTGCAGGGGAAGGTATGGCCAGGGTTCTGAGCTGCGGCATCTCTGTTTTTTCTCCTGAGCCGCTTGTCCTTAAGGCTAGCTCTGTGAGAGTCCTCAAAGGAGACAGCTGCCTTGTAAATGGTGGAGCGCCAGGTGTCACGGTCCGCAGCAAGCGAAGACCACTGGTGGTGGTCGATTTGGCAGGCACTAAGTGACTTCTTGAGACAGTCTTTGTATCTCTTCTTTGGTGCCCCTCTGTCACGGTGTCCAGTAGCAAGCTCGCCGAACAGGGTGATCTTTGGTAGGCGATGATCCTCCATCCTGGAGACATGCCCCGCCCAGCGGAGCTGTGTCCGCAGCAGCAAAGCCTCGATGCTCACAGTTTCAGCCTGTTCAAGGACCTCGACGTTGGTGACATAGTCACTCCAGTGAATGCCCAGGATGGTACGCAGGCAGCGCTGGTGGAAGCGTTCGAGGAGTCGTAGTTGGCTGCGGTAGAGGGCCCAGGACTCGGAACCATACAGCAGGGTGGTGAGGACCACAGCTCTGTACACGCTGATCTTGGTGCCTGTTTTCAGCTGTTGATTGTGCCACACCCGCTTGAAAAGTCGCCCAAAAGCGCTGTTCGCTTTTGCCAGCCTGCTGTCAAGCTCCTTGTCCAGCTTGGCGTCCGACGTGATAATGCAGCCAAGGTAAGTAAACTGGTGCACTGACTTTAGTTCAGACTCGCCAATGGTGATGTGAGGAGGGCGATACACTGTCTTGGGTGCCGGCTGATGGAGGACCTCTGTCTTTTTCAGACTGACCTCGAGTCCAAAGAGCTGGGCAGCATCTGCGAAGCAAGACGTGATGCGCTGCAGGGCTCTCTCTGTGTGTGCAACGAGGGCAGCATCATCAGCAAAAAGCAGCTCACGAATCAGTTGGTCTAGGGTTTTCGTGTGGGCCTGCAGTCGTCTGAGGTTGAACAGGCTGCCATCGAGACGATACCTGATGTACACTGCATCGTCATCATCGAGGTCCACTGTGGCCTGCTTCAACATCATGCTAAAAAAGATGGTGAAGAGGGTCGGTGCCAACACGCAGCCCTGCTTTACGCCGTTGAGAATAGGGAATGGTTCTGAGAGGTCATTGTTGAGTCTGACCTGGCCTTGCTGGTCCTCGTGTAGCTGGACAATCATGTTGAGGAACTTTGGGGGACAGCCAAGTCGCTCCAGGATCTGCCACATGCCTTGCCTGCTCACAGTGTCGAACGCTTTTGTTAGGTCGACAAATGTTACGTACAGCCCTGTGTTCTGCTCGCGGCACTTCTCCTGCAGCTGTCTCAGCACAAAGACCATATCGGTGGTGCTCCTGTTTGCTCTGAAGCCACACTGGCCCTCTGGGAGTTGGTCTTCAGCGATGGCAGGTACCAGCCGATTCAGGAGCAGCCTTGCAAGGATTTTCCCAGCAATGGACAGCAGGGTAATTCCCCGATAGTTGGAACAGTCAGACTTCTCGCCTTTGTTCTTGTACAGGGTGATAACGACTGCATCACGGAGATCTTTTGGTAGTGTTCCTTCCTCCCAGCAGCAGAGAAAGAGGTCATGGAGCTTGTTGTGCAGTGCTGTGCCTCCATGTTTCCAGATCTCTGGCGGTATTCCATCAATGCCTGCTGCTTTGCCACTCTTGAGCTGGTGGATGGCTGTGAGGGTCTCTTCAGCGGTGGGCGGTTCGTCCAATTCAACCTTTACTGGGAGGTGTGGGATTTGTAGGACGACTGCTTCTTGCGGCACCGCACGCCTTGCATTTAATATTGAACTTTCATCAGAATCAGATGTAAATAGATCACTAGTTAACAACCTTGGCAGAGCAATTATAAAGACTATTAAAGTTTAACTTGAAGGATAGGAAGTGTTCAGTCTTGACGATGCTGATGTGTTCTACTGTTACAAAAATCTTTGGCTCACAAGAGAAGAAAGAGACGATCGTATTTACCAAGGCATACAGTCAGATAGCATTACTAAACTTAGAATCGACGCAGGTGATAAAGTAACCACAGCAGCCAAGGACGTTATAATGGCTGAAACATATGGAACCAGTTTTTACATTCCACTTGAATTTGAAATCCTAACAGCGCATTTGCCTTATTACCAAGGAGCACTGAATGACCGTCTGAGCTTTGAACTAACTTTCAATGACTACTCCAAAGTTATAAAATCATCTGATCCCAATGCAACATATAAGATCTCTAACATTTCATTGGAATACGAAATTGTCACACATACTCATCTAGCTACTCTCATTCAAAATCAGTACCTGTCAAAACTGCCAATTTATTATGACAGGGTGATAGGCATAGTTTAATGCATAAAGACAAAAGCAACCCAATGTGGAACATAAACTTGAACACACCTGCCAGGTCACTGAAAGGCATTCTTATGATGTTTATTGAACCGGCGAGTCCATACAAAAGAGATGCAGAAAAATTCTGCAATCCAAAGATTACACATTTGTCTTGTACAATCGAAGGTCACCCTAATCAAGTGTACGCATCAGGCATGCTACCTTATCAACACTATGATGAAATCACAAAATATTTTACGGGTGGAAGACTTGGAGAAAAACCGGCAAAGATGGCATGCAAAGATATACATCTGTATGACGTTAGGATTGGTCAATACCTTA
>BTPG01000008.1:145801070-145821997 GCA_036245525.1 Semisulcospira habei
AGAGAGAGAGAGAGAGAGAGAGAGAGAGAGAGAGAGAGAGAGAGAGAGAGAGAGAGAGAGAGAGAGAGAGAGAGAGAGAGAGAGAGAGAGAGAGAGAGAGATGATGAAACGTTTTTATTCAGGATAAAAAGTTTTAGGCATAGCAATGCCTATCTTCCAAACTGTCCTGCTACTCTACACATATAAAAATACATAAGACGATACAGCAAAAGATAAAATATATATAAGTACCCATACCCCACCATCAGAAAGAAAAAGAAAAAAAAATACAAAAAGAATTAAAACAATATATGTACGTGTATGAACCTGACATGTTAATGCAGACAGTCAAACTATTACATAATCTGCAGCAATCTGCTGTGCTGGAGCAACATACTAAACAGAAAAATAGGACATTCACATCGACAGCAAATATTTATGGACGCGAGCTCTGAAGATAGATAACTTTGAAATAGACTTTAAATGCGAGGGCAAGTTATTCCATGACTTAGCACCGGAAAATGATATGCTAGATTTGAAGATGTCGATTCTCGGTTTTGGGAGATGGAGTAAGCTGTTCCTCGTGTTCTCTCTATTCGTGTGGGAAAACAGCTCACGGAGATAGGGAGGGGCGGCATCGTTTAGAATTTTTTGCACAAGTAAGCATCTATTAAGTTCCAATTGTTTACTGAGTGGTAGAATATTAAGGGCCTTCAGTCTTTCATCAGTAGGGGACGAACCAGGAAGAATAAGCTTAATACCTCGCCGGTAAAGGGAATTAATTTTTTTCAAATGAATGTCTCCACAGCCGTCCCAGATATTGGAAGCATAATTACAATGTGTCTTGATGTGTGCGTTAAAGAATAGTTTTCGAGCATCAATGTCAACTATACCACTTAATTTGGATAATAAAAATAGATTCTTTGAAATAGTTTTACAGGCAGTTTCTATGTGCGGCTCCCAGCTGAGCTGTTCGTCGACTGTCACTCCTAACAAACGATGTTTTGACACTTGCTCTATGGGCTGAGAGTGAAGGGACAGCTCAAGGGGTTGCAAACCACGTTGATGCTTTTGGCGTGTTGTCACCAACATACTTTTCGTTTTAGGAATACTAATAATCATATGATTTTCTTCACACCAAGTTGACACTTCATCTAAACTATGTTGGAGGACAGCGCTCACAGTTGAAACATTTTTATCAGATACATGTAATGATGTATCGTCAGCAAATAGTTCACAGTTTGTGTCGGGGTGTGATATTGACAGTGGAAGGTCATTTATAAAGATGTTGAATAATAACGGTCCTAGGGTGGATCCCTGAGGAACACCATGGGTCACCAGTCCTTTCGCTGAGTATTTACCATTCAAGAACACTTTCTGCGTTCTGTCTAAGAGATAGGACGAGAGAAAAGCGACTGCATTTGAGTCAATGTGATATAAAGGTAACTTCTTTAATAAGATTGAGTGGTTAATGAGATCGAAGGCTTTTTTAAGATCTAGAAATACTACACCTGAAAGTTTGGACTCATTTATGGCAGTAAGCCATTTGTGGGTTATGAGAGTTAAGGCTGTCTGACACGAATGTTTAGGCCGAAAAGCTGATTGTGCAGTACTAAAAAGGTGGTTTTTCTCCAGGAATTGAAGTAAATGATTATGTATATGCTTTTCAAGTGGTTTGGAGAGAGATGATGATGATGATGATGAAACTTTATTTATCAACGGTAAAAAGTTTTGACAGAAACAAATCGTCATTTTACAAACTTGCCGTTTGCTAACATATACAACATAAAATAGATTAAAAGATAATAATAATAATAATAATAATAATAATAATAATAATAATAATAATAATAATAATACAAAATTATATTTACACATATATTATTTCATGCAACAATAAAATTAAAAAAAAATTACACAAAAAGAGAGATGATGAATCTTTTTTTATTCAGGATAAAGCCATTAGGCAACTCAACGCCTGTCTTACAAGCTGTCCTGTAAATAAAAGAGAACACAACAGGAAAAGAAACATAGCATGCAAATAATAATAATAATAATAATAATAATAATAATAATAATAATAATAATAATAATAATAATAATAATAATAATAATAATAATAACAATAATAATAAGATGAGGAAGCAAAACTACGGGGAAAATAAAAAACACAATAAGGGAATCATCGAAAGGAGGGGGAAAAATGACAATGGAGAATTTGTAACTGCCTCCGATGCAAAAAACAAGAGAACGAAACGCGTGCATAGCATTAATATTATACTCATCTAAGACAGTGTCATAGAATCAGCAGCATCAGTAGCTTATAGTGACACCGACAAGACAATAGATGAGCAGGTAGCAAATGTAAGGAGAAAGAGAAAAATATTTGATGTTTACGTGTTATCAGCAGTATTATTCTTATATGGCAAACTGTGAAGTCACGCTGATTGGAAGTGAGTGTGCAATGCACGTTTAAAATGGATTTTATCGGAAAATGATTTAATGTTTAATGGCAATGAGTTTCAGACAAAACTATCTGAAAATAGAAGGCTTGACTTGTAGAGATCTATCCGTGGGCGGGGTAAGTGAAGCAAGTCATTCCTCGTATGTAGTTGATGCCGAGGGCTGAAGTTAAATATCATGCGCAGATATTCCGGGGCTTGATAATGAAATATTTTGTGCATGAGGACGCATTTGTTAAATTTGAGTTGTTCCTTCAGTGTACGCAGGCCAAGGGATTTTATTTTCTCGTCCGTGGAAGTAGGGTTAGGAATAATTAACTTAACTGAACGACGATACAGCGAGTTTAGTTTTTTTAAAATGAAGTTCACTGCAAGCGTCCCACAAAGAGGACGCATAGTCACAGTAGCTTTTAATGTGTGCATGAAAGAACAATGTACAGCACTTTGTACTAAGAATATGTCTAAGTTTAGAGAGCAGAAATACATTCCTGGACAAGGTCTTGCACAAACTGTCGAAATGCGGCGACCAGTTCAGCTGGTCATCAATTACAACTCCCAGTAGGCGGTGCCTGGATACTTGTTGGATAGGTTTATTGCCAAGTGACAGTTTCAGAGGGGCAGGATGTAGCTGACGCTTTTGTCGGGTTGTTATCAACATGCTTTTGGTTTTAGAAGTACTGATTAGCATGCGATTTTGCGTACACCAATCTGACACTTCATCGAGACTTTGCTGGAGGATGCAATTTAGCGTCGTTTCACGTTTGTCTGATGTATGCAGCGTTGAATCATCAGCAAAGAGTTTGCAAGTAGCCTCAGGATTTGAGATGGAAAGAGGTAGGTCATTGATGAATAAATAAAATAAAAGAGGCCCGAGGATAGATCCTTGGGGGACTCCGTGCCTCACTATACCTTCTTTCGAATACCTTCCGTTTGAGTACACCTTCTGTCGGCGGTTACTGAGGTAGGAGGAGTAAAAAACTATAGAGTTCGAATCAAGCTTATATACTGAAAGTTTCTTTAAAAGAATGTTGTGATCGACTAAATCAAATGCTTTGGTTAGGTCCAGAAAAACTGCACCATTTAATTTGGAATTGTGTATTGATGAGAGCCAAGAGTCGACAATGTGAACGAGTGCAGTATGACATGAGTGTTAAGGTCTAAAACCGGACTGAAGAGATACGAGTAGGCAGTGCTTCTCCAAGAATTGGAGTAGGTGCTTATGAACATGTCTTTCTAGTAGCTTCGATAATAATGATAACACTGAAATAGGACGGAAATCGTTTGGTTGATTGATTGATTGTACATTGCTTAACGTCCCGACAGCAACAAGGCTTTCTCAGGACGTGCCAGCACTGCTTGTGAAAAAAAAACAACAACAGAATATTGAATGTATGTCGCCAGCCGGTCCACTACGTTAAATAAACCTACAACATAAAGCTAAAACCATTTGGCAACACACATCCAATATCAAGAGCTACAGGCAGTGCAGACAGTAGGAAGAGTTTTAAAAAGGCAAATACAGATGAATGGACATCGGGTAGACAGAAACACATGCCCCCAGAATAGAAAGGAAAACCCACCCTGTGGGGCTGACCAGGGTGACCCTGGGAACTAAAAAGTACCTAACCCCACCCAAGTCCCCCAGGGCAGACCCGGGTGGGGGGAAATCGTTTGGACTTTTGGGATCTTTGGGAATGGGGACAACTTTAGCATCTTTCATGGCATCTGGAAAAATACCTTGCTTGATAGAAAGGTTGTATATAAATGTCAAGGTGTCAGCTGTGTATGGAAGGGACAATTTCAGTACCATGTTGTTTATTCCATCCAGGCCACACGATTTACTTGTTAGAGTAGAAAGATATTTACCTACTTCAAACACTGTCATAAGAGGTATGGAGAATGACGCACCTGTTGCAGACTCACAGTGTGTGCGCAGTTTATCAGAACAACTGTAACTATCAGTGCCACTGGAAAAAGACTGTACAAGAGACTCAGCAATATTTAAAAAGTGGGAATTGAAGTCGTCTGGAGTTATGCCGGGAGAGGTAGCAGCATTGATGGAACTCCTCTTCTTTGTAAACAAATTGATTGCATTCCAGACACTTCGGGTATCTTTACCCTCTGCGATAACTTTTTCCGCAAGCGTTTTCTGTGCTTTTCTAACTAAGGATTTTACAAGATTACGTTGTTTCTTAAAATCCGCAATTTTTTTCTGCCGTTTTAAGTCATCTCTTATTTTCATTGCGGGAATGATGTCCTTTGACAACCAAGGCGGAAGGGTAGGGTGTTTAACGCGTTTAGTCCTCAGTGGGGCATGTTTATCGAGGACCCAAAGAAATAGCTTGTACCAAAGTGAGAGGGCTTCATCAGGATCATAAGTGTTATAAATAAGGTGAAAGGGCGTGATTGAGAGGTCGTGAAGAAAGTCATCTTTGTTGAACTTTGTGTAAGACCTGTATGTGATGGTAGTGTGGTGTTTGTGCTGGGGTCTATCACGTTTAACTGAAAGATTAAAACAAGTAGGAAAGTGATCACTAATGGCAACATTCGGCACCTGGACGTTTGTGACAGCAGGTGCATTTGTAGAGTAGATGTGGTCAATCAATGTGGCGGATGACAAAGAAACTCTAGTGGGAGACCGAACCATCTGCTGAGGTGGTGCAATTCCAAGCCGCATTACCAGTCTTTAGCAGGTCAATATTAAAATCGCCTAGAAGGTGAATATCTTTGTTGTGACGTTGTTGCACCTTATCCATCATAGTGACAAAATTATCATACCATGAGAATGTGGCTGAAGGGGTGCGATAAATAAATCCAATTAGTGTGGGGGAAGATTTGTCACATTTCAATTCAAGAAATAAACTTTCAACGTGACAAGACTCTAAATCCATGCGGTGGGTAACGTACTGGCGGATAGAGTTATGAATGTACACAGCTATACCGGTATGACCGGGGGATGATGCATCTCTACGGAATACAGTATAGTTATGAATGGAGATTGAGGCGTCACTAATATGTTCCCTGAGTCTAGACTCAGTAAATCCAAATATATGAAAGGGTTGGGGTTGTGAAAGTAAAACAGTGGTGTAGGGTACTTTGTTGTATAAATGATAAACGTTAAGGTGTCCTATCCGTAAATCATGCTTATTCAGCGAACACTGATGTACATGTGGGCTACAGGCAGGCATGATGAATCAACAAGTGGGGGGAAAATGTTTACAAAAGTCAATTAAGAACAAATGAAAACTTTTGAACGCTAACAAAGTTAAACAAAACCCAGGAGAAACTACAGTGCTGAAAACTCAGCTCAGTCTATTGCTTTCGCTGCAGACAACGTCAATCACGCCCCACGCAGGGGAAATAATAGGTCGTTACGTTTTGTAGGCGAATGAGTCACTGAACGTATACCGTATCTGCGATATATATATATATATATATATATATATATATATATATATATATATATATATATATATATATATATATATATATATATATATATATATATAAACTGGCTCCTTAGCGTCACATCCCACGTAGGGGAAATAATGTTTTTGTTACGTTCTGAAAAGCGAAATAAATGAGTCACTGGTCGGAGACCGTATAATATACGATACGCACACTGGCTCCTTCGCTATACCAAGAAGAGTATATTTCCTCAGTTTTGTTAGAAAGGAAAACGCAGGAAGATAATAATCGTCACCATTCACAAAAGAACAATTCATGTCACGAATTAAATCCAAAGTGCTATTTGATTAAAAAACACACTATATTCAATGTCGGACACTAAACAGTTTGCCAGATTGTCACTTTCAGATTTCACAATTAATGAGAGGTAAGGTTTGTGCTACACTGAGTGACTGTCTTTCCGTATGAGAGGGAAGGTGTGCGCCACACTGGTTGACTCCGTCGATTCACAGTAGAGAAGCGAGGGAGAAAACCCATATGGACTTATAAATACGACATTGAGACATCATGGTACTCGCGCAAGTTGTCTCCGTCGCTCCGCCAGAACGAATCGAGGGAGACATCAAGCGTGGGTTCAGAATGTCACTTCACTCAGTCAAGGGACGAATGATAGACGACACTGATTGTGCCCGTCGAGCCACTGGTGAGAATCGAGGGAGGCAACCAGTGTGGGTTCACACTGAAATTCACTCAGGCGAGGGACTCATAGTGCCGCTCATGATACTCTGGACAGGGGATGTAGCCGTACCGGCCATGGCTAGGGGCAACAGGTGGCACAGGGAAAGCAACACTCCAAGTGGCAGGATCACAGGAAAATTTGGGGGAAGGGGCCACGGGGTAGGAAACACGCCGATTGGTCATTGACTGGGGTGGATAATGTGGGGTGGGAAGGATGGGTACTTTACAGTTGAGATCAATGGGTAGGTGACCGTTACGGTGCAAGCCTCCTAGAGGCGGCATGGGGCGTCCGTATTGCAGGTGGTCGTCACACATAGTTGGCCGCAGCACAAGCTGGTGGGCAGAGCGAGACCGCATAGACGGCAGGGATGCAGAAGCTGTGGACCTAAGGTTGAAGGCAAGTCGCGAGGCCCCCTCAGTGCTTGGATGGAAATTATCATTCTGTCTGTAGAGCAACTTACGTGGGGCCCCACCACGAGACAGAAACACTGGCACGTTGTCAATGTACAGAGCCCTCGCCTGATCACACGCCGCCATCAGGTTCCTGTTAGATGGAATGATGGCGCTGTTGGCGGGGTGTCGACCAAAAGCAGGCAAAACAGACGACATTGTGACGGAGGCGCATGGAAACTTAATTTTTACCAGTTTGAGGAGGGCAGCCCAGGTGTCCACACTGATCACTTGTCGGCGTTTGCATGTGTTGATCCCACGCCATCAATTCAGCAATGGACATGCCCGGCACGCAGATCTTCTGCATAGGTACAGTCGGTGATACAATCTTGCTACCCACCTCTCGCAAGATCGAATCACCTATTAGCACTGCAGGGACCCCAGGCAAAATCCTCTCTTTGGTCAAGATATCAGCGGGGATAGGGTGATCCTGATGTTGATCACGCTTGGGGTGGCACGTGTTGCTGAGCGATTCCATGCCTATATTTTGACCTGGACGTTTGTGCAGTCGTCAACAGAGAGGGCAGCAAAGCAATTGGACACAGGCACGGCGGCCACTAAAACGTCACGGTATGAGGCTCGGTCAGTGTTGTGTGCGGGCTGGGTCGGCGAGGGAGTGGAGGGAGTGAGACTGAGCTTTGAATGGATAACGGGGAAGCCATACCAACTGAGGGAGTCTTGGCTAGGTTGATGGCAGGCGGAGATTGGTCAGTGGGAACGGCCTGTCGGGGCTGAGAGGAGGTCAGGGATGGGCCAGGCTTGGTTGACAACAGAGTGCCATCCACCTGTGCATCTGTCATCTGCTTCTTGGAGGGGTGGGAAGTGATGCGCAGTGAAGTAAACATTTTGTTGTGGTCACCAAGCTGAAACTTGAGTTTTTTGTTTTCATCCTCCAGTGACTTGACACGACAACAAAGTTGTTCAAGCTGCTGGGGGAACTCGGCCTTGATGTCACGAATCTCAATCCAGACCAGCTCACGCACCTCTTTCTGTAAGTCATACACTGCACACATGGCTGTGTCGTGTTGAGAGCCGATCGCAGCACCGAGACCATCAACAACACGGCCGAGTTCCGTCAGCTTCTTGGCCGTGTCAGCTTGGAGCATGGAAGTAGACGGTTGCAAGGCAGAACTGGTGTCCGCGAGAAGGGGGCTACCGCCCGGGCTGTCACACTGGTCACTGGCCACCGAAGGGGTGGCGTCACAGGTACAGCCACTGCGGTCAATGCCGGCTGAAGCAACATCGGCACTGCCAGTCGCGCTGTTTGAAACTGCACTGGCAGCCATATCATTGGCGCTGTCGTGGTCCTGGTCGATATGAGCACTTCCTGCTACCTGCTCGAGACCTACACCGACCGTGTCAGTATCGTCAGCTTTAGGGAGCTGTGAGCACATAGTGGCGCATGGTGGCAGGGCCCGTTGATCAGGAGGTTCACCTGACATGCTATAGCAGGGGAGGAGGAGGTTCACGACTGACCTCAGTTTGCCGAATTCCTCTTGCACCCAGTCCACACACGCCTTCCCCTGGACTAGAATTGTGCCTGTGGTATAGTAGATGGAGATTTTTAATAGCTTATTTCCATCAAACGAGAGATCAAGCACAGATTAAAAAAGTTCCGGAGGAAGGTCAGTGTTCAGGGGATGGGTGACGGAGAGCGTCTTTGTGTGGTCCTTTTGGTGGTCAGCCCATGTAGTGGAAAGCTCAGGGGGTTTGTATGCGAACTGGTATCGTTCTCGTAAAGCATGCCTCCACACCGGCAAGTGAAGACCGTTTGTATCAAAAGTGATCTGATGCCAGTTTTTTGTTTTCGTAACTTTTTCCAAGTCAATGGAGTATTTGGCTTTGATAGATCGCGGTGGCATGGCTTCAGTTTAGTGTCCTTCACTGGAGTTATCTAGTCCGCCATCTTGCTAACACGAACACACTAGACAGTCACACATGGATTTATTGGCTAGGAGCTGTTAGTGCACTGCAGAAAGGGCACCACAGTGCAAGGAATTAGTTATATGCCAGCATGATACCAGTGCGTGATAGGGAAAAAGCTTTTATTAGGGGAAGGCACTTACGAGCGGGAGGTAATTGATCGACGTCAGCGCTCATGTTCCAAGTGACGCACTTGGTACTCTAGTTCTATATGACGCGTCAGCCGCTCTAGTTCAAAGAACGCGTGAGAGAGAGAGAGAGAGAGAGAGAGAGAGAGAGAGAGAGAGAGAGAGAGAGAGAGAGAGAGAGAGAGAGAGAGAGAGAGAGAGAGAGAGAGAGAGAGAGATGATGAAACGTTTTATTGACAGGATAAAGTTTTAGGCGAAACGCCTCTCTTACAAACTGTCCTGTTAGAAAAGAAACATTAATAGCAAAGAGTAGAGAAACACAATAAATCGAAACATGAGGAAATAAACTGAAAAAAAAAGGAAATCAAATAATGCGCACACATATCAATAATATATATATACACACATACACACATATATCTCTTGGCTTGACTTCGCGAACGAAGATTCTATAGGGCTTGCCCACGTCGTCTGCAGGCATTTTCGTGGCTGCGGAGGCCAATCTGGGACAGGCAGGTTCGACCGCAGTGGCTGCAGGGGAAGGTCTGGTCAGGGTTCTGAGTTACGACAACTCTGTTTTTTCTTCTAAGCCGCTTGTCCTTAAGGTTAGCTCTGCGAGACGGCTGCCTTGTGAATGGTGGAGCGCCAGGTGTCACGGTCCGCAGCAAGCGAAGACCACTGGCGGTGGTCGATTTGGCAGGCACTAAGCGACTTCTTGAGACTTCTTTGTATCTCTTCTTTGGTGCCCCTCTGTCTCGGTGTCCAGTGGCGAGCTCGCCGAACAGAGTGATCTTGGGTAGGCGATGATCCTCCATCCTGGAGACGTGCCCCGCCCAGCGAAGCTGTGTCCGCAGCAGCAAAGCCTCGATGCTCACAGTTTCCGCCTGTTCCAGGACCTCGACGTTGGTGACATAGTCACTCCAGTGAATGCTGAGGATGGTACGCAGGCAGCGCTGGTGAAAGCGTTCGAGGAGTCGTAGTTGGCTGCGGTAGAGGGCCCAGGACTCGGAACCGTACAGCAGGGTGGTGAGGACGACAGCTCTGTACACGCTGATCTTGGTGCCTTTTTTCAGCTGTTGATTGTGCTACACCCGCTTGAATAGTCGCCCGAAAGCACTGTTCGCTTTTGCCAGCCTGTTGTCCAGCTCCTTGTCCAGCTTGGCGTCCGACGTGATGATGCAGCCAAGGTAGGTAAACTGGTGTACAGACTTCAGTTCGGACTCGCCGATGGTGATGTGGGGAGGGCGATGCTCTTTCTTGGGTGCCGGCTGATGAAGGACCTCTGTCTTTTTCAGACTGACCTCAAGTCCAAAGAGCTGGGCAGCATCTGCGAAGCAGGACGTAATGCACTGCAAGGCTCTCTCTGTGTGTGCAACGAGGGCAGCGTCATCAGCGAAGAGCAGCTCACGAATCAGTTGGTCTAGGGTTTTCGTGTGGGCCTGCAGTCGTCTGAGGTTGAACAGGCTGCCATTGAGACGATACCTGATGTACACTGCGTCGTCATCGTCGAGGTCCACTGTGGCCTGCTTCAACATCATGCTGAAGAAGATGGTGAAGAGGGTCGGTGCCAGCACGCAGCCTTGCTTTACGCCGTTGCGAATGGGGAATGGTTCTGAGAGGTCACTGTTTAGTCTGACCTGGCCTTGCTGGTCCTCGTGGAGCTGGACGATCATGTTGAGGAACTTTGGGGGACAACCTAGTCGCTCCAGGATCTGCCACATACCTTGCCTGCTCACAGTGTCAAACGCTTTTGTTAGGTCGACAAACGTTACGTACAGCCCTTTGTTTTGCTCGCGGCACTTCTCCTGAAGCTGTCTCAGCACAAAGACCATGTCGGTGGTACTCCTGTTGGCTCTGAAGCCACACTGGCCCTCTGGGAGGTGGTCTTCAGCGATGGCAGGTACCAGCCGATTCAGGAGCAACCTTGCGAGAATTTTCCCGGCAATGGACAGCAGGGTAATTCCACGATAATTAGAGCAGGCAGACTTCTCTCCTTTGTTCTTGTACAGGGTGATGATGACTGCATCACGGAGATCCTTTGGTAGTGTTCCTTTTTCCCAGCAGCAGAGAAAGAGGTCGTGGAGCTTGTTGTGCAGTGCTGGGCCTCCATGTTTCCAGATCTCTGGCGGGATTCCGTCAATGCCTGCTGCTTTGCCACTCTTGAGCTGGTGGATGGCTGTGAGGGTCTCTTCGGCGGTGGGCGGTTCGTCCAATTCAACCTTTAGTGGAAGGTGTGGGATTTGGAGGATGACTGTTTCTTGAACAGTGCGTTCAGCGCCGAAGAGGTCCTGAAAGTATTCCGACCAGCGGTTCAAGATGGAGGTATTATCTGTGAGGAGTGCCTGTCCATCAGCGCTTCGCAGGGGACTTTGTACCAGGTGCCTAGGGCCATACACTGCTTTCAGTGCTTCGTAGAAGCCCCTGTAGTCACCGTTGTCAGCGCAGAGCTGGGTCCTCTGTGCGAGTCTGGACCACCACTCGTTCTGGAGCTCTCTAAGCTTGAGCTGGAGACTGCTGCAGATGAGGCGGAAGGCAGACTTCTGCACAGGGCAGGAAGGCTGGGCTAGGTGGGCCTGGTGGGCGGCTCTTTTTTTTGCTAGAAGTTCCTGGATCTCTACGTCGTTTTCGTCAAACCAGTCTTTGTTCCTCTTTCTAGCAAAGCCCAAGACTTCCACAGAGGATTTTACAATAACAGTTTTCAGTTGTTCCCAGAGTGTTTCAGGAGAGGAGTCTGCTGGATCAACTGTGTCTTTGAGCATGCGCTGTAAATCGGCCTGAAGGGCAGCTTTCTTGTCGTCACGCTGAAGGCTGGCAACATCAAGCTTTTTCTTGGGAGGGTCCCATTTCTTGGGTTTCAGCTTGAGGCGGAGCCTGAGTTTGCAGCGAACAAGGCGGTGGTCAGCGTGGCACTCTGCGCTGGGCATCACTCTGGTGAGGAGGACGTCACTGCGGTCCCTCTGACGCACTAGGACATAGTCGATAAGGTGCCAGTGCTTGGAGCGAGGATGCATTCAGGTGGTCTTTCGACTGTCCTTTTGCTGGAAAGTAGTGTTGGTGATGACAAGTTGCTGCTCTGCACAGAGCTCCAACAGTAGGCGACCATTGTCATTGCAGTTCCCAACGCCATGCTTGCCGAGGACACCTTTCCAGGCTTCAGAGTCTTGGCCCACTCTGGCGTTGAAGTCGCCAAGGATGATGACTTTGTCGTCTGCAGGGGTGCTCTGCAGGAGGCTGCGCAGGTCAGAGTAGAACTTGTCTTTTTCTGCAGGCTCTGCCAGGAGGGTTGGGGAGTACACACTGAGAAGAGTGACGTATTGCTGGTGTCTCAGTGGGAGGCGCATGGACATGATGCGGTCGGAGTGACCCGTTGGTAGGTTTTCCAACTTAGTCGCAATGGGGGTCTTCACCATGAAGCCCACGCCTGAGAGCCGTCTTTCTGATGCAGGCCTGCCTGACCAGTAGAGGGTGTAGCCAGCACCGAGTTCTTGGAGGCTGCCTTCCTCCGGAAGGCGTACTTCGCTGAGCGCGGCGATGTCGATGTTTAACCTCCGCAATTCATGGGCAATGAGGGCGGAGCGACGTTCAGGGCGTCCGCTGTCTGCTGTGTCGAGCATGGTTCGGATGTTCCAGCATGCTACGTTGAGTCCGGTCGTGGTCGTCATGAGAGTGGATCCATTGTTTTTTCTTGTTTTCTGACCGCATGAGAAGATGCCCGTTGACCGCGGCTAGCCAACTGGGGTTACGAGGGGATGAGCTTTGGTTAGGCCACCTTTTCTAGGCCCCTCTCCGTGTGGAGCAAGCAGTGCTGTCCCTAGAGAAGGCCGTTCAGGGTGTGCCGAGTGACGTTGTCATCCCCAGGTCAACATCAGGCGACCAATATCCTGAACCGCCTGCATGCAGGTTTGAGACTGCGGCTTCCAGTGACATCTTTCACCTGCCGTTTTGCCCCTTGCCCATCGCTACAGGACTTGGAAAGTTCAGTGTCATAGTCCGTGGGCGTTTCCTAAAGCCTGCGCGGTGGAACTTTTTGGTGGAGTGCTGTGTGCGCAGTACTGGCCCCACCCTTTAAACCCTTGGCTCGTTTGCCATGGCCTAGCAAGCTGGGACGGTGGCATCGAGGTCCTCGGGTCGTAGGTTTTATATTAGACTGTCCTTGTCTTAGTCTCTGGCTCAAAAGCCTTCCCGGAGACACGGGGGCTTTGATGTCAGGGGTTTCCTCCCTTAGCCTTTCCGCAGCCAAGCGGCCAGGCCTGCAAGGCAGCAGGGGACTCGTGGGGGCCGGGGTCGTCTATGTCCCGTGCAGATGTGAACATCTGCCCACTGCCCAGACGGTGACACCAGAGGAGAAAAATCCAACGCCGGATCCCGGTATCGAACCTCGCACCTTTGGCATTGGAGGCAGACGCCTTAACCACTGCGCCACTTCCCCGTCACACACACACACACACACACACACACACACACACACACACACACACACACACACACACACACACACACACACACACACACACACACACACACACACACACACACACACACACATATATATATATATATATATATATATATATATATATATATATATATATATATATATATATATATATATATATATAATATAAGTAGTCCGTTCAGGTATTAAGTTACTGTAACAAGATGTTATATAAACGAGTTTTGAAAGTTCTAGAGTTAGAAATGGATTTAATTTGTGGTGGTAGTTCGTTCCAGGCTTTGGCACCTGAGAACGAAAGGCTGGTTTTATATATATCGAGCCTGGCCCATGGTAGCTGTAACAAACTGTTCCTCGTGTTTTGTCTTTGACTATCCAAAAATAACATACGAAGGTAAGATGGGTTTTATGTTGAAGAATTTTATGCATAAGTATGCATCGATTAAATGTGAACTGTTTGTTTAGGTTTAGCAGTCGGATAGTTCTAAACTTTTCGTCGGTGGGAGAGGGACCAGGCACAGTTAACTTTACCCCTCGACGATACAATGAGTTAAGTTTTTTTAAAATGTACCTCACTGCATCCATCCCAGATAGTAGAGCAGTAATCACAGTGTGTCTTAATGTGGGCATGGAGAAAGAGTCTTCTAGTGTAAGTGTTAACTATTTGACTTAGTTTTGATAGCAGGAATAGATTTTTAGATATTGTTTTGCATGTGTTTTCGATATGTGGTTCCCAGCTGAGCTGGTTATCTACTGTGACTCCAAGCAAACGATGTTTTTTTTTTTAAAACTTGATCAAGGGGCTCAAGTATAATGTTAAGGGCAGGAGACCACGTTGATGTTTTTGGCGTGAAGTAATCAACATACTCTTTGTCTTTTGGACACTAATTATCATATGATTATGTTGGCACCAGCTTGAAACCTCATCAAGACTTTGCTGGAGAACTTCGTTTATTTTTGGCAATTCGCTGTTTGATGTATGTATGGTAGTGTCATCAGCAAATATGTCACACGTTGCATCGGGATGTGAGATAGAGAATGGTAAATCATTGATAAATATGTTGAACAACAATGGGCCCAAAATTGACCCCTGAGGAACACCACACGTTACTAAACCTTCACTCGAGTAATTACCATTAAGCAAAACTTTCTGTCTTCTGTCACTTAAATAGGATGATATCAGATTACGGTATTGGAATCGACGTGATACATTGGTAGCTTTTTTAATAAGATAGAGTGGTTGACTAAACCAAAGGCTTTTTTAAGGTCAAGTAAAACTGATAACTGAGAATTATTAATGACTGTAAGCCATTTATCAATGATATGTATAAGGGCAGTTTGGCAAGAGTGTTGCGGGCGAAACCCAGACTGCATTTTACTGAGTAGACAGTTCTGTTCTAGAAATTTTGCAGATGTGTATGGATATGTTTTTCAATAGGTTTTGAGATGACTGGTAGAATGGAGATAGGTCTATAATCATTCAATGAGTTTAAGTTTTTGCTTTTGGGAAGAGGAATGACCTTAACTGTTTTTAACTCATCCGGGAAAATATTTCTTTGAATAGAAAGATTGTAAATGAACGTTAGAGACTCAACTATGTAGGGCAGAGCTATTTTAAGAATTTCGCAACTGATGCCATCTGAATCACATGACCTCTTTTTCATATTAGATAGATATTTACCCACGTCAAAAACAGTCATTGGGGGGAGTGAAAAAACACAACCAGCAGTACTGTTACTGTGAAATCTTAGTTGCTCCGAACATTGGTATTTCGCAGGATCATTTGTATTAGTGCGTGCTAAAGTCTCAGCTATGCTAAGAAAGTGGGTATTGAAGGTATCTGCAGTGAGCTCAGGTGCAATGTTCATGTCTCTGTGATTGTGACCTTTAGTAAAGGTGTTGATAACTTGCCAAACAGAGCGTAGGTCCTTGCCGTCTGCAATGATCTGTTCGGCATGTTGTCTTTGAGCTTTTCGGACTAAAGATTTGACAAAATTTCTTTGTTTTTTTATAGTCAACAAATTTCTTTTCTTTCTTAAGTGTATCTCTGAGTTGCATGGCTGCTTTTATTTCTCCAGTTAGCCAATCAGGGATTGTGGGATGTTTGACACGTTTTGTTCGCACTGGGGCATGTTTATCTAGAACACCGAGGAACAGTTCATACCAGCGGGTGAGGGCTTCATTTGGGTCATTGTAATTTAACACATCATTAAATGGGATATTGGATAAGTCATAGAGAAAGGCATTCTGGTTAAATTTTTTGAAAGACCTGTAAATAATAGTAGTATGCCCTGTGCAAAATTTCTTAGCTAATTTGGCAGACAGCGAGAAAGATACTGGGAAGTGATCACTGATAGAAAAATTGAGAACATGGACATTATTAACAGCATTTACATTTGTAGTATAGATATGGTCTATCATTGTCGCAGAAGATGAAGTAACTCGTGTGGGCGACTGAACAACTTGTGTTAAACCAAGAAAAGAGATCATTGAATTCCACGAAGAGTAACAGTCTTTTAACAAATCAACATTAAAATCACCTAGGATATGTATATCACCCCTGCATTTCTGTACTGTGTCAATCATTGATTCAAAGTCATCAAGCCATGCCACTGTGGCCGCTGGATTTCTATAAATAAACCCTATAAGAACGGGTGATGACTTCGATGTTTTTATTTCCAGCCACATGCATTCAATTTGCTTTGATTCTAGGTCAAATCTTCTAGTCACATATTGAATTATAGAGTCATGAATGTATATTACTATGCCAGTTTGACCTAGAACAGAGGCATCACGACGTAGAATAGCAAAATTAGGTATGGAGATTGCCTGATCACTGATATTGTCTGTCAGGCGGGATTCAGTAAAGCCAAAGATATGAAATTGTGATGGCTGATTTAAGAGAATTGTGATGTCTAGTATTTTGCGGCAGAGATGATACACATTAAGGTGGCCAATGTTTAAGAGACGATCTGGGTTGTTGGTATTTGGTGACATGTCTTTCTGACTACAGGATAATGGGAGAAAAAAGAAACTGGTTGCACATGTGAAGTAACAAGAGAATGAGATCATCATCATCATCATCAGTCCCTTGCCCGAACTGGGCGTTGGGGGGACTGAAAGGCAGCAGCAACAGACAGTGCTCTCCACTGAGTTCTATTTTGGGCGGTGGCAAGCAAGTCTGGCATCTCGAGTTCGGTCCATTCTTTTATGTTTGCGACCCAACTCTTTCTCTGACGACCTCGCCGACGACTTCCTTCGAGAGTGCCTTGGAGGATAGTCTTGGACAAGGTGTTGTGTCGGGTCACGTGGCCAAACCAAGCAAGCTTGCGCCGTTTCACGGTTGCCAGAAAGGGTTCATGTGGGCCCACCAGGGAAGTGACGATGCTCCGTACATATTCGTTGGTCTTGTGCTCGCGGTACGAGATGCGGAGCAACTTCCTCAGGCACTTGTTCTCAAAGGCCTGGATTTTCTTTTCTGAGTCTGCAAGCAGTGTCCAAGTCTCACAGCCGTAGAGTAGAATAGACACTACGAGGGACTTGTAAAGCCTGTACTTGATGGTGAAGCTGATGGAGTTACTTCGCCATATCCTGTCCAGCCTGGCCATTGCGGATGTTGCTGTACCTATCCTGATACGGATCTCTGCTATGCAACTACCGTCTTTGGACAGGGTGGCTCCCAAGTACTTGAAGCTATTGACCTCTTCTAGCTCCTGGCCGTTCATGTGAATGTTGCTGCTGCTGTCGCTTGTGGTGTTGATCATCACTTTGCTTTTATCCGTACTGATCTCCATGCCATAAGACCCTGCGCTACTTGAAAGTTTGTCTGTCAGGTTTTGGAGCTCACTATTGCTGCCTGCCATGAGGTCAATGTCGTCTGCGAATCGAAGATTGCACAGGGATCTGCCACCAATAGAGATTGAAGTATGGTATTGAAGTATTCTCAACCGCCTCAAAACTTTCGCCGAGGAACTGCTGGCAGAAGAACAGGCTGGCTTCAGAGTTGGAAGAAGCACTGTAGAGCAGATTTTCAACTGCCGCGTCCTGATCGAGAAACATCTGCAGCATCAGCGCGAACTCTACCACAACTTCATTGATTTCAGGAAAGCATTTGATCGCGTCTGGCACGACGGACTCTGGCAAGTCATGAGATCGTTCAACATAGAGGAGGGACTGATCCAAATGATAGAAGCGCTTTACAAGAACGCCTGCAGCGCGGTTCTACTTAACAATCAGTCAGGCGAGTTCTTCAGGACGACGATCGGTGTCCGTCAAGGATGCCTGCTCTCTCCTGTCCTTTTCAACATATTCCTGGAGAAGATCATGCAGGAAACCCTCCACGACCACCATACTTCAAGAGAATGAGAAAGTAAAGCTAAATAACCGAAGCTAAATACCCGATAACAGGTTTAACACGAACGATCTAATCTATGCAATAAGTAATGACAGGCAATAAGATTTCCAAACACGGTACGTGGCACAAATGAGAGTTCAATGTTCCTATAACTCAATGCTGCCAAAATTATTATTTTTTTTAAATCGCATAAGCGTCCAGCAATTTATTATGTCCGGACAAATCCCAAGAAAATCACAAGCAGATACAAATATGCTTGTGATGAAAGTGTCAACACTCGCACGATATGTCAAGATGATGCCATCGCAGCACACATTTAAGATATTAAATAGATATTAGTAATCCAAATACAGTAAGACATGCTAATCCATGAATTACTATTTTCAGCTAGTAATATATCGGCATATAATACTGAAGGAATCATAAGACACTCTATGCCCGTTACATTTCTGTTGTATTGAGTATCAGCGCCTCGCATAGCCTGACATTAGATAAGTCGACAGGCAGACAATGAAACATTCTAGTGATTATGATGTAGTGAATATCACCATCACCAACGAATTAAAATAAATAGAGAGTCATAGTCTATTCTATGCTCACCGCCTTCCTCGTATAATGTGTATGAGTGCACGTCAAGGCAATACAGTAACGGGGGGGGGGGGGGGGGGGGGGGGGGAGGGGAAAGAAAAAAAAAAAAGCGATGGGCATAAAATAAAGTATGCTACTGACATGCTGAATGGATCCTGTCGAGAACATCATTTCAAACGCAGACAGAGGTCATATTCAGTTTTATGCTTAACACCTTCGACAAGTGAAAAGTCTCAGATATGCAACATTAGTAAAGCGGCAACATATGCTAGTAAAGCAATATTTCATTTTCTTTCTCAGACGCAGCTCACAATCAACGGTCGATGAAGATCTTGAATCGGCATCACATCGGAATATATTGTTAGAACTACAGGGTCATACCCTATTCTATGCCCTGCGCCTTCCAACATGTATTGGACGGTGAGTGTCTAGACATGTAGATTTCCAGTTGGGCTAAAGCGTGGGGCATAAAATGGTGTAAGCCAGTGACAAAACTGTGATTGAGACTACCAAAATAAAATAAGAAGGCCATACCCAAGTCTATGCCCATCATCTTTCTCACACAGAGATATGAGGTGTATGAAGGTTATGAGCATAGAGTGGGGCATGCCACCGTGTATCGTACTGCAAACTCAGCTCATAATGTAGGGTTTTAGGAGTTCTTCAACAAGCCGCAGGGGGTCAAAGGGTTGTGCATGTGGAGCTGAAGGGACCTTGAAGCCAGGTGAGTAGACAGGCTGCCCCATCTCCAAGGGGTTGACCCTGGGCTGAAAGTGTGTGGGTGTGGGTCGCACCATCTGTGGTGATGTAGGCCGGTAGACATGCTGGGCAGACATACCCATCTCAGAGTTGTGGCTGCAGAGGGGGTGTGGCGCAATGTGATGAGTACGAGGCAGGTAGAATGGCTGACCTGCATAAGGTGATTTAGTAGCAGGGTCATAGTGCGGGGGTGTCAACATGTGTGCATCTGTTAAACTCTGAGCCCCAGTAGGCGTATGCTGGGTAGAGGGCGCTCCAGCAACCACCGCACTGTATAGACGTGTCTGGCCGAGCTCTTCAGAACGCTGAGGAGTCTCTGACTGCAGAGACTGCTGAGAGTGTGCAGTGTGCCCCCAGGGGTTAAAGCTGTGTTGTCGACGGTAATTGTTTCGAGCTCTGATTCTCTGCCCGCTGTAACCCTGTGTGAGCGATTCCCAGTGTGGGGGTTGTCATTGGATGGAGACGCGAATACAGCAGCTACGTTGAGTGCCAAGTACCTTGTGCCACGGGGGCTGGGGTGTAGTGAGTCTCGGTAGAGAGCTTGACGCGGTGCTTGATTAGCAGCGAGAAAGATGCTGCTATGGTCTATGAACTCAACGCCAAGTTTCTTGCAAGCAGTGCTCAAGTTCACATTTGACGTCATGGTTGCTGGCTTTTTTGGGTGTGCACCTTTCGCAGGTACAATGGAAGACATGTGTAGTCTGGCAGCGGGAAAGGCTTTCTTGCATGTCTGAAGGAGATGGGACCACCTGCGTTCATCCACAGCTGACTTGTCAGTGCAGTCATTAACCCCAACATGGATGGTGAGATGCTGCACGTGGTGATGTGGGCCTGGCTGGGTAGTTACCCACTTCTCAATGCCAGCAATTTGTAGACCAGGGACTGCACATTTTTGGACTCTACTGCCTGCCGGCACCATCCTGTAGACATCAACTGGACGGAGCACGGAGTCTCCAACAAAGAGGAAGGTAACCTCGCCCATGATAGGCTGCTGGAGAAGCAGTTCGCATGATGAGAGGAAGTCATTATGTGTAGAGGACGTAGCTGGCCGATCATTGCTGACGGGGACTGCACCTTTTCCCGGTATAGCCGATTTCATCCGGCCAGTGCAGTTCCCGCTCTTGGGAACAATAGGGTTTGAGTCTTCACTGTTGTCATCTAGGACGGAAAAGCTATTACCTGTGGAGACAGTGGCAGTGGCAGCCACTTCACACGTTGTAGGCTTCTCAGTGGACAGTGAGGACCTGCAGGCTCTTGACGGCTTGAAATCAGTGACCTGGACGCCCGATGAAGCCACAGATTGTTGAGGTGCTTGCAGTGCTGTGATGCCCTTCTTAGCGGCGACAAGCTGACTAACCAGAGTGATGATCTCTTTTTCCAGATCAGCGACCCGGGACTCGAGAGCTTTCAGAGTGGCGCCAAGCTGACTGGCTAGCGCGACCTTCTCCCTTTCCAGGTCAGCCACCCGGGACTCGAACGCTTTTACTGCAGCGTCAAGCTGACCTAGCAGGGCAGTGTTTTTGTTATCCCGGATGACAGTTCGGGATTCTACAGCTTTAACTGCAGCAACACCCTCCTTCCCAAGGTCAGTGAATCTGGCCTCGAGCGCTTTTGAGGCAGCTTTAAATGTATGTGTCAATTCATTGATTTCCTCTCCTACCTGTGCAATCTTTGTAAACAAGTGG
>BTPG01000008.1:145822497-146194997 GCA_036245525.1 Semisulcospira habei
ACGCACATACGGCGTTTCGCGCCAAATGTACGTTCAGCAGCGAGATTGGCGTAACTTTATATGACGTAATTTTTATCTTGTTACTTTAGTTGTCAGAGGATTAGTCCTGCCCCAAAAAACGACCCGTCCTAAAAAGTCTCTTCTATAAATAAAAGGGACTTAAAAACCAAAACATTACTATGACGGAATTCACACATGAAACGTGACTAAAATGAGTCAGAAACATAACGCAAAGAACGAACATGAGCGCGCGCGCACACGCACACTCACAGGGCCTGACTACACACACTGGCACACCCGCACAAATGCACACCCAACAGCACACATACACACGCACGCACGCACACATACACGTACTCACGCACGCGCGCACACACACACACACACACACACACACACACTGAACCCAGGGCACTCATACACACCCACGCATGCGGCAAATTTGTTCCTCCGTCATTAACACATTCTAGACGTGCCGCATTCGCATACGCGGCTGCAAGCCGCGTATCCGAATGCGCCGGCATGTCTCGATCGAGTTGATCGAACCTTTTTGTCTTCCGTATTGAAAACACGGTAGACTTTGGGATGGTGCTGGCCGGAGCACGTTCAGAAGAATGCAAAGGACATAACAGGCCGGCGGGCCTGAGATTGTGGTAAAGAATTAACAAAGTCAATGTGGCGTAATGTCTAGCTACTCTAACCTTGCTGTTAAACGCACTTTTGGCGCGAAAGGTCGTGTGTGTGTGTGTGTGTGTGTGTGTGTGTGTGTGTGTGTGTGTGTGTGTGTGTGTGTGTGTGTGTGTGTGTGTGTGTGTGTGTAAACACTACAATCTCCGAAGCTGGCTTACGTACCAGCTTAAAAAAATAAAGGAAATGCTTCATTCAAGGGGTGTCTATGTGCCCATCCGAGCATATTGAAATTGAATGTCTCGTTGAAGAGTTAAATGGCCGTTTACCTAAAGTCGGTTGACCCGCAATTGAGGCCGTAATTTTTATTATATACACTTTAAATTTTGGATATAGCTAGTCTGTATAAAGACATTGGATGAGTTCGTTGGCAAGCTTTGTACCTCTTCAACGTTTTCGAAAATAAAATTCAATGCGGAAAAAATGTAAAAGGTTAGGCTCCTCGATTTCATTAGAAGAACCAGACAGTGACGGTGACGTAAAAGCAGCAAACGCGTCTGTGTTTTATACAATGTCCCTAACTGACGCAAGGCACCGGCACGTAAGTGTTTTACATGTGTATGAGCTGACGCAAAGCTCTGCTCGATTTAGGAAGACAGTCTCTCAATTTTTGTTATGAGGTCCCCACGGAGTCAGGCAAATGACCAAGGGCAAAAAGAGGTGATAATCAGTGCGTCTGTTTTCTGTCTGTAGGCACGTTTAGTGGCAGGTAGCGAGCTGGCCACACCAGTTGTCTCCCTCGATTCGCAACCGAGGTGATACCGAGTGTGACTAGATTGGAAAGAGGCTTAAGAGAATATGACGGCCTATTTTTTCTTTTCGGTTTTCTTTGTTGTTGGTTTGTTGTTGTTTTTTTGGGGGGTTGGGTTTGTTTCTTTGGGGTTTGTGTGTGTGTGTGTGTGTGTGTGTGTGTGTGTGTGTGTGTGTGTGTGTGTGTGTGTTTGTGAGTGTGTGTGTGTGTGTGTGTGTGTGTGTGTTTTGGGGGGATCTATTGATTTTGTTGTTGCATTTAAAAAGTAATAAAAATGGCCCAAAAGTAGCAAATTCCGCCGTTTTATTATGCTATGCACCTGATGCAAAACTCCCTGTGGCCGTTCACCCCCCCCCCCTCCCACACACACACACAGTCCATATCTCCCATGGGTTCACAGCCCTCCGGTCCATACCTCCCCAGGTTTCACAACCCACCCACCCACCCCCTCCCCCCCCTGCCCCCCCCCCCCCCACCCACCCCGGTCCATACCGACCCAGGGTTCGCAGCCCCCGAGGTCCATGCCGACCCATGGTTCACAGCCCCTCAACCCATACCTCCCCATGGTTCACAGCCCCCACGGCCCATACCGACTCAGGGTTCACAGCCCCCTTGTCCATATCTTCCCTTGGTTCACCTCGAAGTTTCAGGGTGTCCACTTTGGCACACCAAGTTATTTTACCTTTCGCCTTTGACCTTCGTATATGTGAAGTTTGCATTTGACCTATTCATTCCAAGTTGCATTTGACCTTTTTCGTATAGGCCAAGTTTGCCTTTTTGACCTTCATTTCTGATACCCGGACAGTCCAGGTATATTTAACACCCAGATAAATCAGGTATTATTGAGATTTATACATATGTATATATAAGCGGGACCAAAATTAGGCATAAAGAACACACTACTAACAAGAGACAAAAACCCTCATGAGCCCCCACGCCTGCAGAGGACTTATGAGGGTTTATATCTCTGCCATCTTTGTAGCGTTTGCATTGCCCCGGCAATTGCGACGTTAGAAATCTCTTGTGCAGAACGTGAGAAGAAATAATATACATACTATGGGAAGCAACTCAATACTACACAAGCAAACAAAACAAGCAGTTATATCCCTTGGAGCGACTTCGGTGCATTTGTCATCTTCTGGCGATTTGGTGCCTATTTGGTCAGACATTAATGTAATCCAGATTCTTCAGAAAAAGATGATCCTTAATTAACACCCATTCCCTCTCTCTCAGAAAGTAATACCAAAAGGTTTTCCCAAACAGTTTAAAAGATATTTATTTTCACTATAACATCAATAATACTGATAGGATCAATTAACCGGTTGTATGGCAACACAAAAACATCAGTGACTCAGGGACAAAACAAAGCATGAGAGAGCAGACTGACGGCAACCCGATCCGTGGACACTGTAATAAACAACAAAAGAAATATAGGTGCCATAACATAAAACAAAGGCAATGTTTTTTCCCATTACAAATATTCATACTAGAACATAATTGAGCACACCGTGGGACCTAATACAAAATAGATCTTTGGATTTAACTGCAAAACCCCTCACAGCAAAAACACAGTATATTAGGGCTATGTTATGCCTGTTTGATCTGCCCCAAGCAGCTCAAGCGCAACAAAGCTATACAAATCACCCTGTTTAAACTTATTCCATAAGTTTAATACATGTCGGTTAATACAACAGCCCTACACGTGATTGTATCATCTCAACACCAAGAAATCCACCCTTTAAGCCCCATTTAAGACTGCAGGTGAAAATCCAATTACAAACACTAATCAATATATGGCTCAAAGTCAAAACACCCAAGATATTACCAATTCCACAAATACATGTTGAGGCAAAGATACACATGGTTCTTGTACTATTAGAATCCAAGAATATCCCCTGCATCACAATATAATTCGCATAAAAAGAAAGTCATACTATACATTTAATGCAATCCCTAAATGAAGTCAACAATATTTCTTAATTATAACACTTTACCAACCTGAATTAGCATCCGAGAAGTCAGTGCATGCTCTCTGTCCCCGCTCAAACAATGACTGAAATGGCAGAGGAAGAGGAATTATCAAAGAGGAAATTGCCACAACAGGAAGTAAAAAATTAGAACCAAAATAATTACTAAAATATTACAAAATACACCAAAAAGTATTGTGGCAATATTATTACAAGGTCATTTCCAAAACCAAAACTAAAAATATGCTTGAGGAAAAAAGGAACATTTATTGGTATCTGTCTAAAAAGGGAAAACAACAAGAACAATTCTAATGTCAATCCACTAAGCATACTCAAAATGAAATACAACTTATTAACTTATCACAGAGGTGATATAGGTTACATTAGCATAGATTCTAATGAGCTCATGCGACTGTGTGAACTCATAAATGCGAATCTATGACTGTTCAAGATGAGTGGGTCTGAGGACCGTGATTGTCAGTGATTGTCAAGTCTCTTAGCGTGCTGAAGTCGTAAAACATGATAAACACATGATAATCCGCCACCTGAGTAGCACAGATGTAAATGATTGCTAAAAGAGACACAGAGCATTCTGCGGGGACTCATGAGGATTTAAAACTCTTGCGGAATGGTTGCTGAAGAAGAGGACTTTGAAGGGATACATCCAAGGAGTGACGTCCTTTCTTAAGTCCATCTCATCGTTGACTTTCATCGGGAGTTGTTTGAACTTTGCGGCTATGTCCCATGGGCTGGTCGCAGAGTCCTATTTTGAGACACGTTTTCGGAAGACAGATGGATTCACCAACGCATTAACACTACAGGGGGTCGTCTTTTTCTGGAAAACAAAACACAGTTAGAACCTTTTTTAATCCCTTCTATTTATAGAAGTGACTTTTTAGAACGGGTCGCGGTGGGGCGAATTTAATAGCATGTCCATGTCAATGGCGGGTAGGCTAAACCTCTAACAATTGAAATAATAAGAAAAAATTACGAAATGTCTAGTTACGCTAACCTCGCTGCTGAACTTGACGTACATTTGGCGCGAAGCGCCGTATCGGAGTATGTATGTATGTGCGTATGAATATAAGTGCGTATGTATGTATGTGCGTATGAATGTAAGTGCGTATGTATGTATGTATGTGTGTGCGTATGTATGTATGGCGTCAAGGGGTCTCTGCCTGACTCAAAGGGTGGGGGCCCCATGGGACGAGTTGCGGTTGGTGGTGCAGGTAGTGGGGAACTCTTACAGCGCCTCCCCCGGGATCCCCCTAGTCTAGGGCCTCTTGGCCTTTGTGAGGCACCATCGTGTGTAATCCCTCCGGACTAGCATAGCATCCCTCTATCCCAACACGGCCCGTGCGTGATCCCTGGCCACATCCTCTCCGAGGTGACCCCAAAAACTGGGCAGCACTAGCCCCCAGGCTAAACACAGCGGATCTAGAGGAGAGAACCTCGAAAATAAATCATTGTCCTGCTGCCTTGCAGGCCTGGCCGCTTGGCTGCGGAAAGGCTAAGGGAGGAAAACCCTGACATCAAAGCCCCCGTGTCTCCGGGGATGGCTTCTGAGCCAGAGACTAGGATAAAGACAGTCTGATATAAAACCTACGACCCGAGGACCTCGATGCCACCGTCCTAGCTTGCTAGGCCATGGCAGACGAACCAAGGGTTTAAAGGGTGGGGCCAGTACTGCGCACACTGCACACCACCAAAAAGCTCCACCGCGCAGGCTTTAGGAAACGTCCACGGACCATGACACTGACCATTCCAAGTCCTGTAGCGATGGGCAAGGGGCGAAACGGCAGGTGAAAGATGTCACTGGAAGCCGCAGTCTCAGACCTGCATGCAGGCGGTTCAGGATATTGGTCGCCCGATGTTGACTTGGGGATGACAACGTCACTCGGCACACCCCGAACGACTAAGCAGCCTTCTCTAGAGACAGCACTGCTTGCTCCACACGGAGAGGGGCTTAGAAAAGGTGGCCTAACCAAAGCTCATCCCCTCGCAACCCCAGTTGGCTAGCCGCGGTCAACGGGCATCTTCTCCTGCGGTCAGAAAACAAGAAAAAACAACGGATCCACTCTCATGACGACCACGACCGGACTCAACGTAGCATGCTGGAACATCCAAACCATGCTCGACACAACAGACAGCGAACGCCCTGAACGTCGCTCCGCCCTCATTGCCCATGAATTGCGGAGGTTAAACATCGACATCTCCGCGCTCAGCGAAGTACGCCTTCCGAACGAAGGCAGCCTCCAATAACTTGGCGCTGGATACACCCTCTACTGGTCAGGCAGGCCTGCATCAGAAAGACGGCTCTCAGGCGTGGGCTTCATGGTCAAGACCTCCATTGCGACTAAGCTGGAAAACCTACCAACGGGTCACTCTGACCGCATCATGTCCATGCGCCTCCCACTGAGACACCAGCAATACGTCACCCTTCTCAGTGTGTACTCCCCAACCCTCATGGCAGAGCCTGCAGAAAAAGACAAGTTCTACACTGACCTGCGCAGCCTCCTACAGAGCACCCCTGCAGACGACAAAGTCATCATCCTTGGCGATTTCAATGCCAGAGTGGGCCAGGACTCTGAAGCCTGGAAAGGAGTCCTCGGCAAGCATGGTGTTGGGAACTGCAATGACAATGGCCGCCTACTGTTGGAGTTCTGTGCAGAGCAGCAACTTGTCATCACCAACACTACTTTCCAGCAAAAAGACAGTCGAAAACCACCTGGATGCATCCTCGCTCCAAGCACTGGCACCTTATGGACTATGTCCTAGTGCGTCAAAGGGATCGCAGCGACGTCCTCCTCACCAGAGTGATGCCCAGCGCAGAGTGCCACACTGACCACCACCTTGTCCGCTGCAAACTCAGACTCTGCCTCAAGCTGAAACCCAAGAAAGCCCCCCCCCCCCCCCCCCCCCAAGAAAAAGCTTGATGTTGCCACAAACCAAGGGGAATCACTCAGCGCTGGACAGACAAACAGTTAGATCCCCTGCCCCCGCCTATCAATTCTGCCAGCGCTAGCCTCACCTATCTGGTTTGTGAGTTGATGTTGCCAGCCATCAGCGTGACGACGTGAAAGCTGCCTTTCAGACAGATCTGCAGCGCATGCTCAAAAACACAGCTGATCCAGCAGACTCCTCCCCTGAAACACTCTGGGAACAACTGAAAACTGCTATTGCAAAATCCTCTGCGGAAGTCTTGGGCTTTGCTAGAAAGAGGAACAAAGACTGGTTTGACGAAAGCGACGTAGAGATCCAGGAACTTCTAGCAGAGAAAAGAGCCGCCCACCAGGCCCACCTAGCCCAGCCTTCCTGCCATGTGAAGAAGTCTGCCTTCCGCCTCATCTGCAGCAGTCTCCAACGCAAGATGAGAGAGCTCCAGAACGAGTGGTGGTCCAGACTGGCACAGAGGACCCAGCTTTGCGCTGACAACGGTGACTACAGGGGCTTCTACGAAGCACTGAAAGCAGTGTATGGCCCCAGGCACCTGGTTCGAAGTCCTCTGCGAAGCGCTGATGGACAGGCACTCCTCACAGATAGTACGTCCATCTTGAACCGCTGGTCGGAATACTTTCAGGACCTCTTCAGCGCTAAGCGCACTGTTCAAGAAGCAGTCATTTTCCAAATCCCACACCTCCCAGTAAAGGTTGAATTGGATGAACCGCCCACCACTGAAGAGACCCTCAAGGCCATCCACCAGCTCAAGAGTGGCAAAGCAGCAGGCATTGACGGAATCCCGCCAGAGATCTGGAAACATGGAGGCCCAGCACTGCACAACAAGCTCCACGACCTCTTTCTCTGCTGCTGGGAAAAAGGAACACTACCAAAGGATCTCCGTGATGCAGTCATCATCACCCTGTACAAGAACAAAGGAGAGAAGTCTGCCTGCTCTAATTATCGTGGAATTACCCTGCTGTCCATTGCCGGGAAAATTCTTGCAAGGCTGCTTCTGAATCGGCTGGTACCTGCCATCGCTGAAGACCACCTCCCAGAGGGCCAGTGTGGCTTCAGAGCTACCACCGACATGATCTTTGTGCTGAGACAGCTTTAGGAGAAGTGCCGCGAGCAGAACAAAGGGCTGTACTTAACGTTTGTTGACCTAACAAAAGCGTTTGACACTGTGAGCAGGCAAGGCATGTGGCAGATCCTGGAGCGACTTGGCTGTCCCCCAAAGTTCCTCAGCATGATCGTCCAGCTCCACGAGGACCAGCAAGGCCAGGTCATACTCAACAGTGACCTCTCAGAACCATTCCCCATTCTCAACGGCGCGAAGCAAGGCTGCGTGCTGGCGCCGACCCTCTTTACCATCTTCTTTAGCATGATATTGAAGCAGGCCACATTGGACCTCGACGATGACGACGCAGTGTACATCAGGTATCGTCTCGATGGCAGCCTGTTCAACCTCAGACGACTGCAGGCCCACACCAAAACCCTAGACCGACTGATTCGTGAGCTGCTCTTTGCTGATGACGCTGCCCTTGTTGCACACACAGAGAGAGCCTTGCAGCGCATCACGTCCTGCTTCGCAGATGCTGCCCAGCTCTTTGGACTTGAGGTCAGTCTGAAAAAGACAGGTCTTTCATCAACCGGCACCCAAGGAAGAGCATTGCCCTCCCCACATCACCATTGGCGAGACCGAACTGAAGTCTGTACACCAATTTACCTACCTTGGCTGCATCATCACGTCAGACGCCAAGCTGGACAAGGAACTGGACAACAGGCTGGCAAAAGCGAACAGTGCTTTCGGGCGACTATTCAAGCGGGTGTGGCACAATCAACAGCTAAAAAATGGCACCAAGATCAGCGTGTACAGAGCTGTCGTCCTCACCACCCTGTTGTATGGTTCCGAGTCCTGGGCCCTCTACGGCAGCCAAATACGACTCCTCGAACGCTTCCACCAGCGCTGCCTGCGTACCATCCTCGGCATTCACTGGAGTGACTATGTCACCAACGTCGAGGTCCTTGAACAGGCGGAAACTGTGAGCATCGAGGCTTTGTTGCTGCGGACACAGCTTCGCTGGGCGGGGCACGTCTCCAGGATGGAGGATCATCATCTACCCAAGATCACCCTGTTCGGCGAGCTCGCCACTGGACACCGAGACAGAGAGGCACCTAAGAAGATATACAAAGACGGTCTCAAGAGTCACTTAGTGCCTGCCAAATCGACCACCACCAGTGGTCTTCGCTTGCTGCGGACCGCGACACCTGGCGCTCCACCATTTACAAGGTAGCCATCTCCTTTGAGGACTCTCGCAGAGCTAGCCAAGGACAAGCGGCTCAGGATAAAAAACAGAGATGTCGAAACTCAGAACCCTGGCCAGACCTTCCCCTGCAGCCACTGCGGTCGAACCTGCCTGTCCCGGATTGGCCTCCGCAGCCACGAACATGCCTGCAGACGTCGTGGGCAACCCCTATAAAATCTTCGTTCGCGAAGTCAAGCCAAGAGAGAGAGAGGTGTATGTAAACAAGAGAATCTCTGATATTTGTGTACACACAAGCTTGAAACTTGGCGAAATACTTTCTTAAGTGGGTGGCTAAAAGAGCCTCCAAGCAAATTGTAATTGAACGTCTCATTGAAGACCGTTTATAGGAAGTCGGTTGACCCAGATTAGAGCCCGTAATTTTTGTCATATTTACTTGAACTTTTACCTCGTTTAGAGAAAGACATTAGATGAGTTCGTTAGCCAGCTTTGAATCCTTCCAACGTCTTTAGTAATTTTTTTTTTCTGAAAAGAATTAAAACACACACACAAAAAAAAACCACTTTACTTCTAGAGAAAATCAGACAGTGGCGGTGACACGCAGACACTGACATAATTCTCAAAATATGACATCATTCTCTCTCGCGCGTGCGGCTCGCGCTCTCTCTCTCTCTCTCTCTCTCTCTCTCTCTCTCTCTCTCTCTCTCTCTCTCTCTCTCTCTCTCTCTTTCTCTCTCTCTCTCTCTCTCTCTCTCTCTCTCTCACACACACACACACACACACACACACACACACACACACACACACACACACACATGCTCGCATCTCCAGGAGGAATAGATCCTCATCTGCCCTCCAGGCGCATGAGGATCTATGCCTCTTGGAGATACTCACAAACTAGATAGGTGAGGCTAGCGCTGGCAGAACTGTACACAAGCCAAGGGTAATCACTCAGCGCTGGACAGACAAACAGTTAGATTCCCTGCCCCCGCCTATCAGGGACCCAATCGCCAGCCCACAGAGAAATACGCAGGTATAGAACAAGACGATCATCTGCATCCTCAATTAAAGATGAATCAGGTCTCGCTTATAACCCATGTCTTTCTCCGGAACTTAGGAAGTAGGCAGGAGAAACATACATACACATATACGAACGTGCACTACTATAATTATGTGGTCGGGTAAATACCCTGATTTCCCACAGTAGATGCAGAGAACATTACACAACAATGTAACGATACAAATTTGCCTCGAGTTATAGATATTCACAACCCAGATAGGTGAGGCTAGCGCTGGCAGAAATGTACACAAACCAAGGGGAATCACTCAGCGCTGGACAGACAAACAGTTAGATCCCTTGCCCCCGCCTATCAGGCACCCAATCGCCAGCCCACAGAGAAATACGCAGGTATAAAACAAGACGATCATCTGCATCCTCAATTAAAGAGGCATCAGATCTTGCTTATAACCCATGTCTTTCTCCGGAACTTAGGAAGTAGGCAGGAGAAACATACATACACATATACACGGGGCGGTCCGTGGCGCAGTGGTTAAGGCGCCTGCCACCAATGCTAAAGGTGCGAGGTTCGATTACGGGTTCCGGCGTCGGATTTTTCTCCTCTAGTAAGTGTCACCGTTAATTCGGGCGGACCGTCGGGGGTTCTTTCTCCGGGTACTCCGGCTCTTCCTCCCCCACGACTTTGGTATCAGTTTCAGCCCACTTAATCAAATTTCAAATACAAACGATTTTGAATTTCCAAAAACTACAGTAGCTCGCTTGAGCTTGCCCTTAGTAACACGTGAATGTTCTGTGTTTATGTACTGTGTGTGAGTGAATGCGCGTGATTCACGTGAGCGTGCTTGTTGGGTTCAGTTCGCGGCGGCGCTTTGAGCCGATTTTCAATTGGGATAAAGCGCCTATTTAATGCGCTTATTATTATTATTATATACGAACATCTCTTGGAGATGTTTGGAGCGCGCGCGCACCCACGCACTAATACGCACGCACACATCGACGCGCTTTCAGAAGAGCATGCAGGTGACACGTGTACTTAGTATATCATGTAGCTAGGTAAAGTCAACCTGCTTTCACACAAGTTATAGCAAGACTGAAAATGTACCGTGAAGTTCTAGTTTTGTCAATATTTTCTCAAGCATATGAAGCGAAAGTGAAACTCGTATCACGTAAAATATAAAATTACGTAAAAACTAAAACTTACGTCATGACAAATGACGTTTGACAAATCAATGACGCGTATGTCCTGTGCCCTTTATAGAACTCACTGATGCATTGGCAGATCTGCGAGACTTTTTCAATAGGAGATGATTCAACATCAAAATCAGGTCAAAGACAAAAGGTTGAGACAATTGACAGCAATGACAGCTCTCACATAGAAGAGACTTTTTGAGTTATGGTTCATCCCATCTTGTTAGTTCTTAGGTAAACCATAGGGTCCTATTTTGTGTCTTTTTTCGGAGAATTGTTCTCCAGAGATCTCCATTTCAGGATGAGTCTTTTGAAAAGATGTGGTTGAATGGTGCAGAAATTTAACTCTACAATGGCAGTAGGCCTACTTAAAGCGATTCATCAGGCAATATTTTAATTAAAGGGTCAACAGTTCACAACAGTTCCCTGTAAATGCTCTAGTATGTCATGCAATGATGCTGGGGGAAAACATAGGGCTGAACATAAGTTGTGAAATCTGAATGTCGTAAAATGAAAGCCTTTTCTGCTCTTCTTCTTCTTTGTACGGAGGAGAGTTCCACCGGTTGATTATCATAGTGTATGCCTACTCTCAAGTTTTGCCAACACTGAGAAAGGACATATAACTAACTGTCTCAGTTGAGGCAAGTGAAGACAACATTGAAAATTTGTTGTATTGGCAAATTTTCTTCAGCAATCAATGCCCGCGAATGGAGCAGATCGCTTTAAAGAAGTCCCATGAGACGACCTTGAAGATCTATGAGAGGGCGTGCCTGTCGCAGAAGGAGGATTTGGCGATGACCTGACCTTCTCAGAATGTGATTTAGAAGTCCCGCAGGATGACCACAAGTTCCTATTTTAGAACAAGTTTGTGCAAGTGATAGATGCGCCATTAACCGCCGTCTTGACCGCCGAGGAAAAAAAAAAACGAACAATGATCCAGCTGCGAGAGACATAGATCGTCATGAGCCCCCGCATTTGCGGGGGCTCATTACGATCTATGTCTCTTGCTCACGGACTTGCTCTTGCTCTTTGTAGCCATGTTCCTGGGACAGTTGGGAGGGGGGGGGGGCTCTTTCACAGATTTCAAAAGGTGACACACTCTGCGTCATCTGGCAGTGAAATGGTTAAAAAAAAAAGCTGTAGAGTGACGTCCGTTTCCAACGGTAGTAATGGTTTGATATTTGGACATCCCGTGCGTCAGTGCATACACCCATCAGGCAGGTCTGTAGGGACGGTCATAGATTCACCAAGTTGCACGCTCGTTTTCTTTTCCTAGAAACTGTTTAAAGCTTGGACCTCCCATGGGTTGACCTCACGCGTCATGTTGCGTGCTGGTCTGTGATTTTGGACCGTACGGCTTCCAGCACTGAAACGTCACGCCGTGTGTTTCCGGCGAATGTCAGTGGTAGACCGTTCTTGAAACAACGTTGCTGACTGGGGTCGGGCATTTCGACGGGCTGGCGGCTCCCAGTGCAAGTTCACCTCAGGCCATACTGGATTTAGCACACTAATCACCATTTGTTATTCATCCAAGCGACCATTTTGATCGCATTACGTAAGTCAGTCTGCTTAGTGCAACCACCGACGTAGATTAAGCTGTGTACAGGCGTGCATCTGGCACTTGTGTACGTTGTTTTTGCCAAACGCATGCACTGTTCAGGCGAACACTGTGAACATGTGCAGCATAGCCTGTTTTGAGCAACTATCTATTTTGCATGGTGCTCTATCAAAAGAAGGCTTGTAGGGCAAAACGTGTCACCTGTCATTCAAGACCATCATTCAGGTGGCTACAGCCACCTGAATGATGGTCTTCAATGACAGGTGATTTCTCTTATGGGTGGTCTCTCAAAACGGGTTTTACTGTACAAATCGAGACCGGTACATTTACACTTACCAGAATGCAAAGCAACTAGCTCCGATCAATTATACTGCCAGTTTGTATGACCGAGGTTTTAAAGCAACATGGAAGGTGTTGCCCTTTTACACATAACCACCGTGTGCCTTTGTCTCATTTGCTGCTGCTTTGTGGCGCGTAGTTCTGCGAAATTGTGTCTATACTACTAGTCAAAACATTTCAGATTTGTGTTGTGCATTTCTCAAAATATACAGCTTTAAACTGTTTCAGTGTGGAGATAGTCTGAGGATTTTGGGATTTGTGTTGTGCATTTATTCAGAACATGCAGCTTGAAACTGTTTCAGCGTCAGTGGCGGTAGACTGAACAAAAAACTGTTGTGAACGCGTCACAAGGATTACCGGCTCTGCTTCAAACTTGCCCGGTTTTCTATCGGTGCTGAGCTCTAACTCGCTTCCGACATCTTCGATAGATTTTGTGCTTATCTACTGTGGTGCCTAGGTGTACCCGCTGCAAGATGCCGCCTAAAGTGCCTCCTACTCGACGTACAAACAGATCAAAATCTCTGCCAAACTTCAAGCAGTCTTAAGCGCAACACAACAAAACGAACTCTCAGTGCTGTGGATGAAACGTCAACGAAATCCGGCGCTAAACCGGGCCCCCGTGACAATGAATATAATACTGAAGCCTCGCTGGTGACTTCAAGTTAGGCAACGAAGAGAAATCGGGGGCTGCATCTGAATCATCTACACAAAAGCAGACAGACGCGGAGCGCCCTGATTTGGCCAAATCGGACATTTCTTTGGTCGACTTTCCTGACTGCGACCTTAAACCATTATTGCGCAGGGTGAAGGTGGAGATGGCCAACAGACAGGAGAAGGCGGACCAGAGGCACGCGGAGTTTATGGACAGGAGCGACACGGCCCAGACACGATCACCAATGCTGGCGGCCCGACGAGTCAGCTTGCAAGAGATTCGTAAAGAGCGGCGCCACACTCACCATAATGTGCTGGTGCAGTGACTACCACCAATTAACACTTCTAAAACTAGCAGATGTAATCTGAGGACAGTGTACTACAGTTGCTAACCCATTTCGCCCCAAAAGCCCTACAGCAGGTGATGGTTGGTTGTACATTGCTTAACGTCCTGACAGCAACAAGACTTTCTCATGACGTGCCTGAGCTGCTTGTGAAAAATAAGTAAACAGAATATTGTACCCTAGTTTACAAACAAACAAACAACAACAACAACAAATCATTACAATTGCAAAATATGTACTGGTAAATGATATGTTAAAAAATGCATTAACCACAAACAAATAACTCATCTCTTAGGTGCATCAGACCATTTAGCAACACACATCCAATATCAAAGACTAAAGGCAGTGCAGACACTGAGACAGTAGGGAGAGAAAAAAAAGGAAAATAAAGGTGAATGGACCAAGGGTAGACAGAAACATATGCCCCAGAAAAAGAAGAAGAGAAAACTCCACCCTGGGAACTAAAAAGTAGTTAACCCCACCCAATTCCCCCAGGGCAGACCCGCGGGAAGACAGCAGGAAATGGTTTGGCCATGATAATTCAAGGGTAGTGCCGGATGAGCTTGGCGCCCATAGGCGCCAAGCTCACCTGGCACTACCCTTGAATTATCAAGGTCAATAAATCTCCTTCAGCTGGCCACATAGTCTTTAGGTGACACCTCAAAAATTTTGGAAATGCTTCCGTGGGGTTAAATGAGTTAAGGTGGCTTCACAATAATAGTGTTTGACTGGTCGGTAGCGCTTTTTTTTTTTTTTTTTTTTTTTTTTTGTCGTGGTGATTCGACAAGCGGTGCCAGCAGCCAAAGAGTTGACCCCTTCCTCTGCCAATGGATGAATATTTTGTTTCTGAAATCTTTGTTCATTCAAAAACCCAAAGCCACAACATTACTGTCCATAGGACAAGGATTCAAATTTGTCGCAAAAAGAGGTGTAGGTCCTCGTGAGGCCCCGCCGCCGTGGGGGCTCATGAAGATCTATGCCTCTTGCAGTCCGGTGGTGTTCGATTTTCCTTGGCAGTGAAAGGGTAACAGTCAAGCCTATGGGGCGACCACTCGAGGCACTGTCAAAGAAATGGTCACCTTAGAACCGGCAATGAGCCACTCTATACGGAGTCACGTAAATAGCAGTAAAGAGGGTCATGTGACCCACAAATTGCCAATTAGACAGAACAGGTTTGACAGCACCTTCTCTCCGGGTGAGTTCTCTTCTCCATACTAACGTTCAGGAGACAGACTGACACTGACTGTGCCAAAATAGCTCGGCACCCCCAGACGCCAGGATATCCTGGCACGTCAAAACCCTTGTTCAGACATGTATTGTACGTGTGCCAGGTTAAACCTCTAAACGGTCGCACTTCCGAAATATTTGGAGGCGTTGTCTAACGACTATGTACCAGTTGTAGGAGACGGATTATCATAATTCAAGGGTAAGTGCCAGGTGAGCTTGGCGCCTGGAGGTGCCATGCTCATCTGGTTCTACCCTTTAATTATCATAATCAATCCATCTCCTGCTGGAGGGTGTTGGAGCTAAATGGGTTAAAGTGTAGCTCAGGCAGTGGTGGGTGCCCAGCTTCTTTTCATCAAATCATGAAATACAGTCATTTTGTGATATAAAATATATTTATCCAACTGAAAAAAAGCACGAGGAATGAAAATATGTGCACGGTTTATTTTGCCTTTGTGTAGATACTTTGATATTAGCAAAAATAAAACCTGGCCTCCGAAAAAAAAATCTTCGGCAATCTTCGGAAAAGTCACGTGACATAACGTCACAAGCCTGACACGCTGGGTCCGCTCCGTTCCCGTTGTCGAAGCATCAACACATGGACTGTACGCTGTGTGATATTTGTATCGTTTTTAGTTTTGCGCGAACTCTTTGTGTGGTGATCTAGAAATATGCCGGGGCAAGTTTGTGTTCAGTTGGTGGATGCAGCAACAGAGCAACCGAAGAAAGATCTCTCCACACATACCCCACAGATCAAACTTTGTGACCGCCGTGAGACCGCTTCGTCCGTTCCACTCGCAGAGACTTCCAGAAGGGAAATAAAAGGACGATAATGTGCTCCGCACATTTCAAGGAGCACTTTTTTTTCCAACCTAGTGAAATTTAGGATGAAATTTGCGAAAAAGTTGTTATTAAAACCCGGAGCCATTCCAAGCATCCAGCCGATCGGCACTTCATCAACATCGTCCATCGCAGCGGAGAAGAAGCACAGAAATGTCCTCGCAATGAAGGTGCAACTGGCGAAAGAGGTAAGCCACAGTATCATATTCTGAATATTTTAGGTAGATGAAGATAAAAGTTTAGTGTGTGTGCTTTGTGTGTGTTGGTTGGGGGAGGGGGCGTTTGTGAGGCAGCGCCGGCTTGGCTCTCATCAACCAGCTGGTTCTAAGTGGTAGTGTTACTTACACAACTGCTGATTTGAATTCAATCTATAAATTGCAGTTTGTATACGTGCATGCATAATGATGCAGGGTGATATACTACACAGGAAAGACTTCCAGCTTTTGCCTGCTTATCCTTGTGAAATCTTTTGTGCGGCTACTGAAGACATGTTTGTATTCCACGTTTTCTTCTCAGTGAATCGCACATTTGTATAATAATTTATAAGACTCTTAGTATAAAGCAGTTACATTTTAATTAATTTACACAGTAGGTGTGTAAGCTTTATCGTCTGTGGATGAGTTGAAATTCTTTTAATTGCTTTAATTGCAGGCTACAGAAAACAGACACGTGTCTGTGCAGGGAGACATACAAGTTAAGTCACCCCCAGCGTGTACATCAGTAGCACCCGATCAGGCCAGCATGTCTGATGATGACTTTGAAGACGATTACAAGCTCAACGTCAGCGAAGAAATCCCCATGCCCCATGTAAATTACACCTTTGTTTACATTTCTATACAGATGTGTGTTGACAGTTACATACTGATACATACAGGAATGTAATGTTTATTTCTGCCAATTTCTACTTTTTAGATGCATCTGGGCAACATACAGTATCTAAACAAATTGTAGTATTAATTGTTATTGCTATTCATAGTGTGGTCATACTACAGTGGTGGATGCAGCATAGTTTATTTTGTAACGTCAAACTAATCTGGCCCAGCTGGCACTTTGTTGTATCCAAAGTTTACTGTACTTATTTAGGATTGGATTTCATGCTCTACTATGTTATAACTTAGTGATTAATGTGTTTGTCAACAGGATATCATCAGACAACTGAAAGATGATGGTCATCCGTTGGTGCTTGTTGGAGACGGGTGATCCGACAGCCCTTCGCGAAATACGGATCCTACACGGTTATAGATCAGCGCATCAACAAAGTCATTGATGTACAGGTGGTGCAGGTCAGTGTGTCAGCTGTTGCAATCAGGTTTAATCTCCTTTTTCCTACATGTATTTGCTTTTTTATACATATAAATTATGTAGTAATTAATTTCTGTGTAGCCTGAAACAACTTTTTTAACATGACTTGGTTCACTTCTGTCAGACTCTGTTGTGAAAAATGGACATGTCTTTTTGTAAATTAGTGAATACATTTTACTGACAGCATGGTGTCGCATTGTTCTCAGTAGGCTCCCCACCCGGGTCTGCCCTGGGGGACTTGGGTGGGGTTAACTACTTTTTAGTTCTCAGGGTCACCCTGGTCAGCCCCACAGGGTGGGTTTTTCCCTCTATTCTGGGGCATGTGTTTCTGTCTACCCGAGGTCCACTCACCTGTATTTGCCTTTTTAAAACTCTCCCTACTGTCTGCACTGCCTGTAGCTCTTGCTATTGGATGTGTGTTGCTAAATGGTCTTAGCTTTATTTAGGCCCCATGTGTTAGGTTTATTTAACGTATTTGACCGGCTGGCGACATACATTCAATGTTCTGTTTAGTTGGGGTTTTTTTTTTTTCACAAGCAGTGCAGGCACGTCCTGAGAAAGCCTTGTTGCAGTCGGGACGTTAAGCAATGTACAATCAATCAATCATTCTCAGTAGGCCCCTTCAACCCGAATACACTACAGCAGGAAACAGATGGCACCATCATTGCACTGGTGTCCCTGCTAAATGCGAAACTTGTCTGTAGTCTACAGAGGACAGAACTGACTTTTGGGACTGATTCAGTATGTTACTTTGTTAGGATTCAAATTTATTGTTTATGGTGTGTTTTAGAGCAATGAAGTAAAAAATTCCACGTGGTGCGAACTGGAGAGCTTACAGCGGACTCTGGAGTGTTGACCGACAGAGGCTGAAGGTGAACGCAATTGTCACCGATCGCTATCCACAGATTATGAAGTATCTGCGGGACCGTCATGATGGCGTAAAGCACCTGTTTGACATTTGGCATGTGGCGAAAAGTACCATATATATGCTTTGGAACATTTGTTGATTGATATGTGTACACAGTGTTTTATGTCTCTCATACTAAATGTTTATATTGCTGCTTTCAATTCTGCATAATAAACTGCATGACTTACATGATTCTCAACCGCCAACCTGCCATCTTTATTGACTCATACGTTGTGTTAGTCAAAAACTTATTCTTCTGTTTTAATTCCAGGGGTGTGGAAAAAACTTGACAAGCTGAGTCAGGTGAAAGGATGTGAGGATGTTGGCCTATGGAAGAAGGCAATCCGCAACCACCTATATTGGGCAGCTGTGTCAACTCCCAGCAACTGTGGCGAGACGAAGAAGGCCATGTGGTTGTCTCTGCTGTATCATATACAGGACATCCACTCTGGCCTACCCGGTCCCCACTTCCCTGCATGTGAGCATGGGGAGCTGGAGAAGGAACAAACCAGGCAATGGTTGGAGCCCAGTGAGTCAGCACTGTATATTGTAAAATTTGTATTGTTTACCAATAAACATCTTCAAGCATTCTTCATAGAAGGACACTTTTGACCCTGTCTTAATTGTATGCATATTATATTTATCATGAAGGCAACATTCTGAGTTCTACTTTCACATTAGATGTGACTTTAATGTTTCCGACCGGCTCATTTTAATGGACTTTATATCCGACTATCATGCATCTGTCTCCTTATTCGCCACAAAAGCCTTCACTTCCCTTGAAAAAATCATAGCAGACAAGAGGCTGTTGAACGATGTTGCACGACTCTCCTCTGGCGACCAGACCTCGAACCTGGAGGCCATTCATAGCTTGCTGCTGCACTTCGCTCCCAAGCACGCTGCCTTCAGTTGGCTGGGAATGCGAACAAGGTCAATATCCTATGTATTCTCAGGGTTGGGCATTGGGTGCAGTGCAGGGCATCTTCCTGCCAGATAGAATTAGTTTGCTGCAAAGCATTGTGCAGCGAACTGCGAAAAGGGCTGCTCATTGCAACAGAGGATTTGGTCACATTTTATGCACTGCCTTGTTTAATGTAAGGATATCAGTTCAGAAGGCTACCGCAATATCAAACAGAGATTTATGTCGCTATAGGTGGTACCACGGGTAACTGATGCATGTATTTATTCTGGAAAGGCGTCCTGCATGTCTGTATGATTCATACTGCTACCATCATACTGAAGAGACCACTGGACTCATGTTGTGTGATTTTGCTTACACAGCAAAGCATCAAACTTGTTTGTCTATTATTAGTATTAACTGCCATTCAACCATGGACCTCTATGATACCTGCATGCATATGTGTTACAGGCACAAACTGGCGGCCATGCATTATAATGAAAACAACAACAGGGACCAGGCGACCACCAAGGAAGGAGAACCAAGATTCCAGGTCTACTATGGCAAGGCCAAGACCTTTGAAGCACGTGTGAGGCCAGTCACAACAGAACACACATACAGTAAGAAAACTGTTATGTTACCATACGTTATTTAAATTACAATGGCAAACACTTCTGTCATTTAAGATGTTATGGACGTGGCGCCTGCGGGATGATGTCAACTTGTAATGCGCATCCACTCCATGCCAGCAGCAGGGTGCAACAACATAAAAAATGGAATCTAAAATTTGAGACTTGTCCTCTGAAAGACTATATTGCAGTGTCACCACTTTCCTTGCATTGGGGGACTTGGGTGGGGTTAACTACTTTTTAGTTCCCAGGGTCACCCTGGTCAGCCCCACAGGGTGGGTCCCCCACCTGGGTCCGCCCTGGGGGACTTAGGTGGGGTTAACTACTTTTTAGTTCCCAGGGTCACCCTGGTCAGCCCCACAGGATGGGTTTCCCCCTCTTTTCTGGGGCATGTGTTTCGGTCTACCCTTGGTCCATTCAACTGTATTTTCCTTTTTTAAACTCTCCCTACTGTCTACGCTGCTTGTAACTCTTGATATTGGATGTGTGTTGCTAAATGGATTTGGTTTATTTAGCGTATCAGTCTATTAGACAGGCTGGCGACATACATTCAATATTCTGTTTAGTTTTTTTTTTTTTCACAAGCAGTGCAGGCACGTCCTGAGAAAGTCTTGTTGCTGTCGGGACATTAAGCTATGTACAACCATCCTTGCATTCTGGATGCTGTTACTACCTACAGAAATTACAGCTATTTGTTTATTGTAATGTTGCACTGAGATGTCCGAATTTCTGTTCATGTAAATCTAGCCCCAGTTGTTAAGTGAACAAGAAGCTGATATTAAGTTATTTTTCTAGGATATGCTGTTAAACTGCAAGGGACCCTCCTCCAGAGGCACAGGGAAGGTCCTGGGACCCTCCTCAAAAGCATTGACCACATCCGAGAGGAAGGGCCTGGCGACCTGATGAGAAGGCAGACCGTGTGCCAAGAGATGAGGCGGTAGCCAACCATTTACATAGGTTTCGCCCCAGACAGACCATGTGTGATGGCAGTGATGTCCCTGACACTGATTTTGATGGCCCTGCAGATGATGATAGTTATCTGTCGGAGTGACTTTTGTTGTTGTAGTAGGTTTTGCTGGTTGCAGGCCAGCACAGCGGTTTTGTCTTTTGCTGTAATAATTGCACAAAGAAATTTCCATCTCATGGTCAATAAAGTGATTTGTACTGTCAGCGTGCAAAGAGCACACTGTCAGCACTGTGTTTTTTTGGTTTTTTTTTAAATAGCTGATTTCACAGATACCTGATGCATGTATTTATTCTTTTGCCACATGGAAAGGTGTTCTACATGTCTGTACGATTCAGACTGCTACTGTCATAGTGAAGAGACCGCTAGACTCGTGTCATTTCGCTAACACGCAAAGCATCAAACTTGTTTCACTATTATTAATACTAACTTGGACATGCTAGGGCAGGTTGTGGATTGATTGTTACGGTTGTGCTTGTGTTGTTCTGTGAGAGCATACATGTGTTAATCGTAGGAAACGATCCGATATTTATTTGAGCTATCATGGTTGCGAATCACGTACCTTTTCAGTAAGATTCTTTATTGTTCGCGCAGATAGCAGAATTGGTTTTGTTATGATACGCTAAGTTTAGTCCGGAAGCTTCTAGCAAAGTCGCACGGAGAATAGCGGTAGTAAAGCTGATCTATTTTTAGTCATAGTTGTTTTCTGTGAACGTGAAATTAGCGGCCGTTCTTTGCGTGTTATGAAAGGTCGTGAACGGTCTGCCATACTGTTGTGTGACGTCATTATACACTAGGATTTGGGGCTGAAATGGGCAGTCAAATTTTTGTAGACTGTTGTAGTTATCCTAAAAAGTTCCTTTTTTAAAATTAATATTTATGAGTTTCAGTTACCTCTTCCGTTCTGATTGGGTGCGTTGTGTAAATTCATTAGATTTTTCTGGAAAGTCGTTTTACTATAAAAGTTGGTGCTAGGAAGCACGTGTGTACATTGTCAGTTGTAGGAACACACAGTTTATCGTAGGTACGTGGCCCGTATAGGGTGTACATTGTGAGAGACGCAGCGTAACGGTGGTGTACGTTGTAAGAGGAACTTTGTGTCGCCAGTGTTGACATTTGCAGAAGAGAAGACATTGTATCAGTCTTGGTGCATTTGGGAATGCATTGTGTGGAGATCGCATCACTGAATTAAAATATTGTTGGAACTGTTACTCCAGTGTAGCCTACATCCTTAAGCCACGTGTGACAGGCTGCAGCTGATTGAAGTTTATTTAAAAGAACCTTACGTGCGTGCGTTTGGTGTGTTTATCATACTACGACTACGACCCCACCACGTAACATATTGGCACCTCCGACGGGACTTCTTCAGTTGGCTCAGTGGAAAGGATAGCAGGATAAAACAGCCAGCAGTGAAATGCAGAGATGGCGACATCGGAAATGGAGATATTCCTGAAAATTGGAAAGGAATGTGGACTCAAAGGAGCTCAACTCCTCGAGTTTGTAAACGAGAGAGAAAAGGAGAGACTGGAGAGAGAAGAAAAGAAACGAGAGAGAGAAGAAAAAGAGAGACTGGAGAGAGAAAGAGAAAAGAGACTCGAAGAAGAAAAAGAGATTGGAGAGAGGAGAAAGAGCTAAAGAACGTGAAATCAGGAAACTCGAAATCCAAGCAGAAGAAGCAGAGAAACAGCGAGAAGAGGCAGAGAAACAGCGAGAAGAGTTAGTTAGTTATTTGGGTTTAACGCCGAGCAGGCAACTAAGGCCATCTCACGGCGGGAAGGGTAAAAATCTGGTCAGCCAGACTAAAAGAAAGGTCTTAAGACATGATGTAAATATACCGTAGAAATATGTCAGGCTAAAATGTCGCACAGGTCTTTAAAGAAAACGTCAAAAGACTCTCAAAAAGGTCAAAATAATAGAAACATCATAATCTATAAATGCTCAAATCTTATTAAAAATATAGCACTCTCTCAGAAAACTGAAGATCTTGTCCGGGAGCACATCCCGGAACAAAACCTTCAAGGAGTCTGCCGTGAAATGTTTATACCTTGTGTCGATTAGGTCAGCACAAGACAACAAAAAGTGTTTAACAGAGTACTGCTCGTCGCAGGCATAACACCATGGACGCTCCTCCTGTTTAAGTAAATAAGAGTGCGTAACATACGTGTGGCCGATGTGAAGCCGAGCCAAGACAGTCTCCTCACGGCGGCTGCCGCAGCGATAAGGTAGACCGTCGGACAACTTAGGAAGGGCTTCATGCAGCTTGTTAGCTTCCTCTTTGTCCCACTCGGACTGCCACTCACGGGCTATGTACGCACTAGCCACATGTCTAAAATCACTATAAACAGTCTGTGTGTCAGGGACAGGGTCATTGCGGGCATCGTTGGCAGCAGAATCTGCGATCCTGTTGCCTTCGATGCCCACATGCCCTGGCACCCAAATAAAAATGATATCATAATATTCCTTCATCAAGTCCGCGTGGAGCTCTCTGATCTGCACCAGCAGTGGGTGGTCATTTCCCGTGCCCTGAAGGGCCTGCAGGGCAGAAAGAGAGTCAGACAGAATCAGGAAGTTCCTTTCTCTAGATCGATAAGCATGCCTGAGTGCCAGCAGAACCGCCTGCAGTTCCGCACTAAATACAAATGAGTGGTCTGGGAAGCGGTGCTTAAATGGGCGTCTAGGATGGCGAGAGGACACTGCGGCCGCAGCCACTCTCCCATCCTCAGACTTTGACCCATCGGTATGGATGCGACAATAGCCAGGAAAAATTGAAAGCAGTTCATTGAGGCTCTGTTGGTATATGGCTGGTGGAGTAGAGTCTTTCTTGTGGGCAGTCAAGTCCAGCAAGATGTCAGGAACTGGTAAGAGCCAAGGTGGAGTGATGTGTTGCAGGGATTCCGAAACTCTGTCCAGGTCCAATCCGGCCGCCTGCAGATGAGGTCGGACACGGAAAGAAAGTGGACGGACAGCTCCCGGATGGGTATCGTAAATCTCTGCAAACGATGGTTTAAAAACACAATCATAGGCAGGATTGTCTGGATGGGCCTTCAGTTTCAGAACGTAGCTGAGCATGAGGCGGATGCGGCGGAGCTTGAGAGAAGGCTCCCCTGCCTCGGCATACAGACTAGGAACTGGAGACGTCCTGAAGGCCCCAAGACATATCCGCAGACCCTGATGGTGAATTGTGTTCAGACGCTGTAGCACAGACTTGGAAGCTGAGCCATACACCACAGAGCCGTAATCCAGTTTGGACCGAACAAGGGCCCGGTACAAACGAAGTAAGACAGTACGGTCCGCACCCCAGTCAGTACGACCGACGACACGAAGAATGTCGAGAGCCTTCTGACAAGAGGTTCTAAGATAATTAATATGGTTGCGGAAGGTAAGTCTTTTGTCAAAAATGACCCCCAGAAACTTTGCCTCCTCGGCCACCTTAATTGGCACTCCAGCAATGCTCAGGCTAGGTTCTGGAAAAAAATTCGTCTGGTTAGTAAAATGCACACAGACAGTCTTGGGCGGAGGGCGAGAACTTGAATCCATCGAGAGACACCCACCGCTGGATGCGATCAACACACAGCTGCAAGCGCCTCTCAAGGGACGCAAGTCCTCGACCACGTGTGCACAAAGCAAAGTCGTCAACAAACAAAGAGCATTCAGAATCATCCTTGACGGCCTTTACAATGTTATTAATTTTAATACTAAATAAAACAGGAGATAGAATGCTGCCCTGTGGGACACCCATCTCCTGTTCAAAGGAGTCGGAGACGGTGGAGCCCACACGGACATGGAACGACCGGTTAGTCAAAAAATTGTGAATAAAAACGGGCAGGTGCCCTTTAAAACCCATGTCCAACAAGTCAGACATTATGCCATACTTCCAGGTATACGCCTTCTCAAGATCGAAGAAAATTGCATAGACATGCTGCTTGTTGACAAAAGCATCTCGAATAAATGATTCAAAGCGGACTAAATGGTCAGTTGTACTACGGAAGCGCCGGAAACCGCACTGGAGGTCTGTGAGGAGACCCTGTGACTCAAGATGCCACACCAGGCGGGCGTTGATCAGGCGCTCCATAGTTTTACATAAACATGATGTCAAAGCGATAGGCCGGTAGTTGCCCGGGTCGGAAGGATCCTTACCCGGCTTGGGGATCGGTACAACCACAGCCTGGCGCCAATACGGCGGAAAATGACCAGTTCTCCAGATATGGTTAAAGGCCTTGAGAAGTACAAGGAGTGGCCTCTCAGGCAGATGCGTTATGAATTGATAGTGGACGGTATCTAGGCCAGCAGCAGAGTCATTACATTTCTGCAAAGCTTGCTGCAATTCTGATAATGTAAATGGGACATTATAGTCTTCTGAGTTATCGGACTTAAAATAAAAAAATACGAGACTCTCGCTTCTCCTTCTCTCTCTGGAAGAAAGGTGAATAATGCTCCGTTGAAGAATTATGGGCAATGGTGGAGGCAAGCAAATTGGCCACAGCTTTTTTATCTGTAACCAAGCTGGCACCATCTCTAAGATGGCCAACAGAAGCCGAGCCACCTCTGCCCCTAATTCTCCGAACAGCCTTCCATACTTTCTGGGACGGAGTCCGAGAAGTTAAAGATGAGACGAAGCGTCTCCAGGAAGCACGGCGTTCACGTTTAAAAATGTAACGAGCTATCGCCCTCTGTCTTTTAAAGGTTAAAATATTCACTTGCGACGGATTACGGAAAGCACGTCGCTGAGCAGATTTGCGCGCTATTTGGGTCTTGCGGCACTCTTCGTTGAACCATGGTACTCTCGGCTTTCGAGGGACTGATGCGGAAGTTTTAGGGATGGTTTCGCCCGCTACGTCCAACAAAATAGTAGTAAAAGAAGAGATAGGTTCTTCAGATGACATGACCACCTCCTCTGTAATACGAGACTGACAGAGGGAGGCGAACAGAGGCCAGTTAGCTTTCTTAAGATTCCAGCGCCCCACCGGCGGATCCTCCCCACAGCTGACCGATGACAGGGCTACTGGGAAGTGGTCACTACCACACAGGTCATCGTGAACCTTCCAGTCAAAATCCAGCATGAGAGAAGGATCACATACAGTGAGGTCTAGAACAGAACTAGATCCTGAACCTGGGTTAGAGTATGTAGGTGAACCATCGTTAAAGACACACAGGTTAAGTTGAGAAAAAAACATCTTCTAACATCTGACCTCTGCCATCATAGTGGTCACTGCCCCAAAGGTGAGCGTGACCGTTAAAATCCCCCATGAGAATAAAGGGAGGGGGCAGTTGATCAACTAAATTTTAAAAAATCATTACTACAGACCCGCAGGGATGGTGGCAGGTAAATACTGCATATGGTTATGGTCTTCTTCAAGGTAACCCGAGCTGCGACAACATGAAGACAGGTGTCGATGCTAATGGGGCTATATAAAATTTGGCTACTAATGAGAAGAGCCACTCCACCCGAGCGCCTCTCCGAATCAGAGCTTTTATGTATAACGTTAAAACCATTAAAGGACACAGGGTCAGAAGTCTTCAGGTAAGTCTCCTGAAGAGATATTACTGAAGGGTTATAGCACTTGACTAAAAGACGTAATTCCTCAAAGTTAGCTTGAAAACCACGACAATTCCACTGAAGCAGAGAGTCCATGATTATGTCTTATCTGGGGGTGCGGAGTCCCCCCCCCCCCCCCCCTTTTTTTTTTTTTTTTTCCTTTGCCTTGGAAGGAGTTGGAGAAACAGAGGGGGGCAGGCTCCCGGGCCTCTTCTGGTTCTTAGGAGATGAAGGGGGTGGAGCTGCCGCAGCATCGGCAACTTCCACTCCCTCCATCTGCTCCTCCGATGCAGCATATTTGTTTTCAAGGGGGACATCAGTGTTCCCCTTCTGGGCCCGTGCGCACGGCGATCCCATAGATTTCTTAGACTTCTGGTCCTGGGCAGCGGTCCTGCCGCTAGAGTTAGCGGCCTTAGAAGGCTGACCAGAGCCAGAAACCTTTGGCGTTGACAAACTAGCAGGTTTGGGTGGGGGCTGAGGCTTAGGGGCAGCAGAAGGCGGTGCCACCGGACCGGTAGCGTCCGCCCTCTGCGTTCCCTGGCTCCTCGTCACCACCGGAGGAGGGTTACTCTCCAGGGGCGAGAGGATCCGAGGCTCCGCCCCCAACCAAGAAGTTGGGGTTTGACAAGAGAAGTCTTTGATGGGGCGCTTGCCTGCCACCGCAGCACTGAAAGTATACACAAAGTTGTTAATTTGAGTTTGGCGCAGCCTCAGCTGCACCAGGACCGTCAACCAGTTTTTTTTTTTTTTTTTTGCGTCCGCAAAGGACAGCCCCTTCTCCACACGCACCTGCTGAATCCTGCACTCGGAGATCCAACGAGGGCACTTTTTGTCCGAAGCCATATGCGCCCCCTGGCAATTCACACACAGGGGGATGGCTGTGCAGGACTCAGCAGAGTGTCCGGGCTTAGTGCAACGGGCGCATAGAGCCTCTGCCTGGCGGCATGTCTTCTGCCCATGGCCATACTTTTGGCACTTAAAGCACCGGAGGGGGAGAGGGACGTACTTTTTCACTTTTAGGGAGTAGTAAAATCCCCAGATGGTAGTAGGAGCTGTGGGGGTGCCAAACGTCAGGATGATGGTAGGGAGACGGATCTCCCTACCACCTCGTTTGGAAATGAAGCGCCTGACGTAGGTCACCCCCTGTGACTTAAGGTTCCGTACAAGTTCATCTTCAGACAGTTCGGCCAACGCTTATCTTTAATCACTCCTCTAGAGGAATTCATTGTTTTGTGGGGAGTGACCTCCACTGGAGTGTCTCCGATGGAGGAGAGCCTCAGTAACCCATTGGAGTGTGCCCGGGTACGGCACACTCTACCAGCATGTCACCAGACCTGAGGCGCTGTGCCTCAGGCCTGCCAACACGGCTCCTGAGGGTCTCCCCTACCAGGAAAGGGTGCAGCTTGGAAACAGGCTTCTCTTTAACTTTGCTGTGGATAATGAGAAAGCGAGGCCAGGCGGCCGACGCCTGAGGTGTCGCTTCCTCACAGTCAGAGTCACTATCGTTCTCAATGACAATGTCGGCGGCTATGTGCCGCTTTGGTGCCAGTTTTGGTTTTTTTGATATTTCCCATATTATAGTATGATAGATATTCATCCCCCGGGGGTCCCCGCCCGACACCGAGCCCAACAAGGGAAAGTGCAATTGTCGGCGGGTCTCCAGCGGACGCACAATGGAGACTGCCCGAAAGATATACTCAAGGGGGTAAGCCCGATTGAACCGTTTGAGCCACCGCCTTCTATCACACTGTTGATTGCAAGGGAATACTGGCGTAAAGCACCTAATCAGCATCAGAGGCTATAGCATGGTGCTCCGTATAACAACCCGCATGTCAACAGGGGGATAGGGCTCGACGTGACAAGAGCCGATTGACTAGGCCGGTACGACTAGCCTCCCGTTTAGGCAGAAGTCAAGGCCAAAGTGGAGTGTTTCAGCCACCAGGATCCTCTTCTCCCCCGACACGGGTCTCCAAGCACGGCAAACACTTGGGATCCAAAGGACCAAAAGCTCACGCATATTTTTAAGGACCAATCCAACATGGTAAGACCTGGGTAAGCACAGCTCCTTAAAAACCGGACCAGTGAAAAAGACTGAACAACATATCTGCTGACATCGTCCTAATCCTGGACAAAGATGGCACCCCTCTGCTAGCCCACTCAGTCAGGGACTGAGGAGACTACCCACCCACGCCACGTGGAGGCCGGTGCCCAGTGGGCAACAGCGAGAAGAGGCGGAGAGGCAGCGACAACATGAAATTCATTTAAAGCAGATGGAGATAGAGGCACAGAGCCAGAGAGCTGCTGAAGCAACAACCTTAGCCAGCAGAGAGCAAACAGCCCGTGCGCCAAAACCTCCACCTTTTGTTGAAAATTCAGATAAGATGGACGCTTATCTGGAGCGATTCGAGCGCTTCGCAAGCAGCAACAACTGGAGACAAGAGACTTGGGCTATCAAGCTGAGTGCACTTCTAACTGGCAACGCGCTTGAATTTTACACCCGCTTGCCAAGAGAAGAAGCCGAAGATTATACGCAGTTGAAAGCCGCCCTGCTGAGACAGTACGACTTCACTGAAGAGGGTTACAGGCGACGATTTCGGAACTGCAAGCCTGAAGAAGGAGAAACACTCGGCCTCTTCATTGAGAGAATCAGGAGCTGCCTGGAGAAATGGATAGAGCTGGCTGGTTTAAACAACGAGTACCAGGACCTGTGTGACCTCATCATCAAAGAACAAGTCCTCAACGCATGTTCAAAGGACCTGGCCGCCCGACTCGGGGAGAAAAAGAACAAGTCCCTAAAGGCCCTGACCGACTTCGCTCAAAGATACCTTGATGCCCACAACATGAAGTTCGGGTCCAGTAAGCCGCAACGTGTGTCTGCACCAGCAGAGGAAATCCACAATGTCAGAGACGCCCCGAAATACAAGCCGGTGGAGAACCTGACATGTTTTCTCTGTGGAAAGAAAGGTCACAAGGCGATACGGTGTCTTTCTAAAGATGTTCCCCGAGGCCACAACATCAGAAGATCCAACCAAGATCGTGGGATAGCAGGCAGAAGCAGTACCACGTCTCAACACAGAGCCGCCGCTGTATTAGCCAATGATGGGAGGTCGTCCAGTGACTTTGAATCTGGAGAAAGGCGAGTGACACCGGAGCTGATTGAATCTTTCAAAAAGAATGGACGCATCCCAGTAGGAGATGGGGCTACATTTTTACCAGTCTCAAACATTGCGCTGCCTGAGAGTGAAGTTTGATTGTACATTGCTTAACGTCCCGACAGCAACAAGGCTTTCTCAGGACGTGCCTGCACTGCTTGTGAAAAAAAAAATAATAAACAGAACATTGAATGTATGTCACCAGCCGGTCAAATACATTAAATAAACCTAACACATGGGGCCTAAATAAAGCTAAGACCATTTAGCAACACACATCCAATATCAAGAGCTACAGGCAGTGCAGACAGTAGGGAGAGTTTTAAAAAGGCAAATACAGGTGAATGGACAAAGGGTAGACAGAAACACATGCCCCAGAATAGAGAGAAAAACCCACCCTGTGGGGCTGACCAGGGTGACCCTGGGAACTAAAAATACCCAACCCCACCCAAGTCCCCCAGGGCAGACCCGGGTGGGGACTGAGAGTGAAGTGCCGAACATGCCGGTGGTGTCAGGATTCGTCAGAAACACACCAGTGAGAGTGCTGAGAGATACCGGTTGTAGTTGCATCATCGTGATAGAGGACCTAATAACTGAAGACCAGAAGCTACAGGAGTGGACCACCCTCATTTTGGCCGACGGAACAGTGAGGATTATCCCCCTTGCCAATGTCAGCGTCGACACCCCGTATCTGAGAGGAGAGGTGAAGGTGCTATGCGTAAAGACCCCTGTCTACGATCTTATCATCGGAAACGTTGATGGTGCCAGAAACGCAGACCATCAAGATCCAGAGTGAAGATCTGAAACGTGCTGTTACCACAAAAAGTCGAGCAAAGAAGAGTCACCAGACCATCCCTCTAAAAGTGGCGGACAACACGGAAGCAGCTGTGGTGAATAGGGAAAGGCTGGTGGAGCTACAGAAAGCCGACCCCACGCTTGACAAGTTTCGAGGTCAGACCGAGCCCATGACGCGAAAGGGGAAGGAGATAACCTTTGAGACCAGGAAAAATATCCTGTACCGGATATTCAACAGTAATGGAGATAAACCTGTGCGTCAGGTGAGTAGTTTCTGAACCTTTGAGGATGCAGGTGATGAAATTGGCCCATGATTCCATATTGGGAGGACACTTGGGAATCAACAAGACCCTCGATAGGATCCGAGCCGTCTTCTACTGGCCTGATATGGGAGGCGACGTCACCCGATTCTGCAGGTCATGCGACATATGCCAGAAAAATGTATTTTTCATTAAAATGTATTTTTTTGAAAAATACTTACCGATGGTATTACTTAAAGGAAATGGTTTCTTAGCTAGTCTAATTTTAGCCCAAAATTGTTGTGTACGAGTATGGTCATGATGGCAGGTGAGGGGCGCCATAGCCTAGACGGAAACCCGGGTAGCCTCCCTTCCGGTTCAACCACGCATGCGCCACACCACTCATACGCCAGTCAGTTTTCTTAGCGAGTCAGCGGCAAGCGGGGCAGGTGGGAGGGACCTTCGAGTAATACCATCGGTAAGTATTTTTCAAAAAAATACATTTTAATGAAAAATACATTTGTTTTCTCAAAACACATTACCGATGGTATTACTTAAAGGAAGAATCCCGAGGAGGAGGCGGGTGCCGCTATAGCGACCCCATCCCCTGCCATCCTGGCCGCTCGAGTCGGCCACCCTCCCGCAACCTCCCTCTAATTTTAGCAAAGATACTTACGGCGCCTAGGGCGTCGGGAGGGAGTGTTGCGCCGCCACGATGTCCCCCACCAGCGATAGGTTCTGGCGCTGGCTGGAGAGGTCCCTCAGGTAGAAGCGTGCGAAGGTGGTCTCCGCTCGCCAGCCCACGGCCGCCACAATGTCTTTGACCGCACAGTTCCGGTCGAATGCTAGGCTCGTGGCCATGGCTCTGATCTCGTGTGCCCTGATGCTCATGCGTTTGGCTGTATCCGGGGCAAGCTCCTGGTAGGCTGATCGTATCACCCACCGGAGCCAAGAGGATATCGTTTGGGCCGAGATGTCGTTTCTACCTGGGGACAGAGGAAGGAAAAGGCGGGTGCGTTCCCTGCGTATCGGCTTGGTCCGGCGCAGGTACACACGTAAGGCTCGCACCGGGTCCTGTTGTCTGGACTCCCGGGTGGAGCTTGGGTCTCGTAATGGTTGAATCGTGACCAGTTGAGGGGCCGTCAAAGGCGATCTGGTCTTGGCTAGGAAGGCCGGGTCAGGAAGCAGCTGAACCGAGCCATCAGCCCGAAACTGTAAGCAGGCGGGGCGTGCTGAAAGTGCGTGCAGTTCGCTGACTCTGGAGGCTGACGCGAGGGCCAAAAGGAAGCAGGTCTTCCGAGTCACGTCCGGCAACCGCGCCAACTGGATCGGTTCGAAACGGGGCGAGTTGAGCCAAGTGAGTACCCAGGACAGGTCCCATCGTGGCACCAGGGATCGGCGGGCAGGGCGTTGTAGACCGAAGTGGGCCATCAGGTCGGCTAGGTCTTTGCAGGAACCCGGGTCGGGCAGTCCCAAGTGTCTGTACGTGTCGGCAATCATGGCCAGGTAGCCCCGGATGGTGATCGGTGCTAACTGCTGGTCGCTGAAAAGCCAGATGAAGAAATCCGTCAACTGGGGAGTTGTCAAGCCGATGGGGTGAAGGTGTCTGTCGTCACACCAGGCGCAGAGGACTCCACTTGCCTTCGTAGACTCGTCTGGTCGAGGCTCGACGAGCTGTAGCGATCGCGTCCACTGCCGCACCTGAGAAGCCTCTAGCTGCGAGGGCTTGCCGGACAACCTCCAGGCGTGGAGGAGGAGACGCTCGGGGCACGGGTGGAACAGCTGCTGCCGTGGTTGCTTGAGCATCGTCCGCGGTGTGGGGAGCGGTAGCGGGGGAGCCGTGGCAAGGTTCAGGAGGTCGGTTGTCCATGACTTGGTCCAGCAAAATGGCGCCACCAGGAACAGGATCGTGTTGCACCCTCTGAGCTTGAGTAGGACCTTGGGGACTAGTACGGTGGGCGGGTAGGCGTAGGCGACCAGGCCGTCCCAAGAGATGGATAGAGCGTCGACTGCCCAGGCCAGAGGGTCTGGAATGGGTGAAACGAAGAGGGGAAGCTGTCGATTCCACCTCGTGGCGAAGAGGTCGATCATGGGAGCCTCCCAGGTGACGGCGATCAGTCGAAAGATGTCGGGTCGCAGCGCCCACTCTGTATGGAGCAGTTGACCGCGTCGGGAGAGGGAGTCGGCCAGCACATTCAGATGACCCGGAATGTGACGTGCGCGAAGAGAGATGTCCCGATCCTCGCACCAGCGGAGCACCTGGTAGAGTAGTATGCAAAGGGATGGAGAGCGGGTCCCGCCTTGCTTCTGGATGTACGAGACGACCGTGGAGTTGTCCGAGAGAACCAACAGTTCCTGATGTCGGATGCGGTGCTCCCAGGCCAGGAGAGCTTGCCATACTGCCTTCAGTTCTAACCAGTTGATGTGTTTGGACAGCGATTCCAGAGGCCACAGGCCGGAGGCAGTCTCGAACGACGGAAGGAGGTGAGCTCCCCAACCTGCGAGGCTTGCGTCGACGCAGAGCGAGAGAGTGGGCGGCGGTGAGGACAGCGGCACTCCCGTCGCGAGCCAGGAAGGATCCGCCCAACGCAGCAGGTGGGGACGGAGCATGGCAGGTACTGGAATCGGGGCCTCGAGGTCGGACGACGCCGGTCGCCAGTGAAGGAGGAGATGCAGTTGCAGAGGGTGGGAGTAGAGACGTCCTAGCGGTAGCAGGTCCGCAGCAGCGCTGATCAGACCTAACAGCTGAAGCCACTGCCTGGCTGGAAGCGTCGTCAACTGGGACACCTGCCGAGCTAGAGTCGCCAACTTCTGGATGCGCTTCTCCGGCAGTCTGACGGTATTGTGGTCGGTGAGGAACTCCATACCGAGGTGAATAAAATGGCGTGCGGGAATGAGGTCGGACTTGCCAAGGTTGACCAGGAAGCCCAGGTTCTCGAGAAGTTGAAGCAGAGCATCTCGGTCTTCCCTCAGGGAGCGCTCGTCCTGGTTCCTCAAAAGTAGGTCGTCCAAGTAGTTCGACGTCGGGCTCGTGGAACTTCGACGGGCTCTGGCTACCACTGCGTCCATGAGGCGAGTGAAGACCCAGGGGCTGAGGTTGAGGCCGAAGGGGAGCGCGCGGAACTGATAGACGACCCCCTCGAAGGCAAAGCGTAGGTACCGTCTGGAAGCAGGATGCATGGGTACGTGCAGGTAAGCATCTGAGAGGTCCAGGCTGACCGCAAAGTCCATCGGCTGTACCGCTGAGCGAAGGGCCCGCGCAGTCTCCATGCGGAAGGCCGGAGCGACGATGAACTTGTTCAGCGCCGAGAGGTCTATGACGGGGCGCCACTTTCCGCCCGGCTTGGGCACCACAAAGAGCCGACTGTAGAAGGCTGGGGAGTCGTGCCGGACCACCACCTCCGTGGCGGACTTCTGAAGCAGGGAGGAAACTTCGCCGCGGAGAGCTTCGGCTCTGAGCTGGTCTGAAGGAACTGTAGTCCACACCGGGCTCCGGCGCACGGGAGGTGGGGACCGGAAGGAGATCAGTAGTCCCTGAGTAATGGTAGAGAGAATCCACGGGTCGTCCGGAAACAGCGAGCGCCAGGCTTCGCTGTGAAGCGCCAGCCTCCCGCCGACCGGAACTCCGGACGAGGTCGGCGGGGGCCGGAGGGGGAGAAAGTCAGTGCGCCCGGCCCCGCCCGGGGCGCCGGGCAGGTCTGGGCCAGGTGCGGGCAGGGAGGGATGGGGGAGGCTCGGTACTGGGGAAAGGGCGGGTGCGAGGAAAGGCTGGAGCTCTGGGGGGTAGGCGACCACCTCTGGTGAACGGCCGGGCGGTGGGTCTAGCAGTCCGCAGGGGGCGACCCGGAGCCTTGCGGGTTGGTCGAAAGGAAGTTGGAGCTGGGCGGTTGGGCCAGGCGTCCTTGTTAGCTTCCTTTACAGCGAGCCAGGTGGGGCCGAACAGTAAGTCACCGCCGAGGGGCGCCTGCCGAAGCTGAGTCTTCACATCCAGCGGAATGGGACAGGAACGGAGAATCGCATCTCGACGCAGTAAGTCGCAGTTAGAGGCGGCTGCCATGGAGTTGACAGCGACATGATATACAGCGCGGTTCCCCGAAACTGCTAGGGCGAGCAGGTCTCCCAGCAGAGGCGAAATTGACGGATGCCAGGAGTCCTCTACACGTCGGACGATGGCTTGCGTGACCAAATCTAGAAATCCCGCTGCTGCCAGGGTGTTCCTAATGAGTGTCGCGGTCTGTTCTACCCCGGGGAGGAGAGACTGACGTAAGGAAGTCCCAGAGAACGCCACTGCCGCGGGGTCCGCTGTCGGTAGAGGGCAGGAAAAGTGTTGTGTATGGCCCGCATACCATGACTGCCGGAAGGCGATGTCTATACCTGTCGGCCACTTGGAGTCTGAGAAGAATCCTGTACCGCATGCCCCTTGCGCAAGATGAGCAGAAAACGCATCACGTAACTCCCGGAAACCCGGCGGCTGGGGGAGAGACTTGAATCGCTTGGCCTGTCGTTCTGCGTCCACAAAGGCGGACGCTTTCCTTTTAAGAACTGGAGAGGGAGGGCAGTCTTCTGCAGGGAGGCAAGCCGCGATAAGCCGTGCCGCTTCATCAAGGGCCCGCAGTGTCTCTAACCTATGTCCAATGGCAGCCGGCGGGAATTCCTCGTCACCACCCGAGGGATTGGACGGGGCGGGGCTGGCCACCTGTAGTAGTGCCGACATCGATTCCTCGGGGTTCAGACTAAGGGTGTCCTCTTCTGCCGGAACTGAGTGGGGAATCGGGTCCACTCCCAAACGAGGAGGAAGACTCCCGTCACTGGGGCGGGTAACGGTCGTAGCTGGTGGAGGAGATCTTCTCACTGGTGCGTGGCGCCGCCAGTGTCTGCTAGATGAATGGTCCCGTGAAGCACTCGACGCTGAGCGGGAAGCCCGAACTCCTGACCTACGACGGTGTCGCGTGCGACGAGCGGCACTCCGCCGAGAGGAGCGTGAACGGGAACGGGGGCGGCGATGCGGGGACCGGGAACGTCTGAAATGGCGCGAAGCTGAACGCAAAGCAGAGTCATGCCTGTACTGTGTCCGCGAATGTCGGCTGGATTCCGACCGGTAGTAATCGGTCCTCGGGCGAGTAGACCTGTCGCTCGAGCGTGAACGAAGTCTAACAGCTGAGGTTCGCTCGGACTGAAGACGGGGAGTAAATCGCACCGCAGCAGAGCGGAGGCGACTACTTTGTACCCGAGAGCGGGAGCGCGTCCGGCGAGAAGACTTGTCGGAACTTGACGCCCGGACGGAAGGAGCTGGGCGGGGCGCTGGCGTTCCGCGCTGGTCCCTAGCGGAGAACAGGGTAGCGGAAGCAGCAGGACGAATCTGTGGCGAGAGCTTGTCAGCTACCTGGAGATCCGTATTAGTCAGGCCCGCAACCAGAGCGGGTGTAGGAGCCTGTATCAGTTCCTTATCAGTTGCCTGCAGAGGCGTTGCTACCGGGTAGAGACCACTCGACTGGACTGTGGTGGCTACCGGAGTCTTGTTTAGAGGCCTAGCCCGAGGCGCTCTAGGATCCTTGACCGTACAGAGACCACTCGACTGGACTGTGGTGGCTGCCGGTACTAGAGCACGTGCACGCGACCGAAGCCGCTGGTTCGTCTGCTCAGACACTCGGTCAGGGCCACTCGACTGGACTGTGGCGCGTACCGGTGTGGGATCGTTCTTCCGTGCTTGCGTAGGTTTCTTGCGGCCGTACAAACTCCACAGCTGGGTCCATTGTTCCTCCAGCCATGGGGCGCAGACCGAGCACGGACGCGTGGAGGTACAACCGGAACAGGGCAGGCAAACCAGATGTTCGTCACTCGGCCACTGGAATTGCCCACATCGAGTGCATGTTCGGACTTGCCAACTGCAAAACATAATGTACAATGAAATGCGAGCGAGCGTGCCCCCGTGGGCCCGCACCGAATCCGCGTGAACGAACGAAGCGTACCGTGTAAGCCTACGCCCGGCGCTCCACCACTACCCTTGAGCGCCTGACGTAGGCCAAGGCAGAGATATTACCTTGCCATCCGAAGAAGTGAGGCACCAACCCGGTCGAAGACCCACCAGAAAGGCTAGCACGCAGACACGGCCCGGCGTCGGACGGCGACCACGTAACGCTGATGCCGGGCGAAGCCACTGGCGTCAGTGAAGGCGTCGAAACGAAGTCTCCGCAACAGCAGGCACTCAGAGCAGGCTGAAGAGCGAAGAAGAAGCTTGGCACACACGAGTAGCACGCACTAGGGCCCGAGCGGCACTAGGCGTGAGTACAGTTCAACCTGGCGTCGCCGCGCCCGGTAGGATAAGATGGCGCCGACGGGTGAAATTCACAAGTAACGTTCACTAGGAACAAGTTTCTAAGTCCGAAGACCGACGGAAACCTCAAGCCCGGTTTCCCACCTTGAACAAGCTTCCTTCTGTCTAGACTTTCCTAACGAAGATAGAGTCCTAACGAACAGAGCGAGTCCCGTACACAACCTTCTGAGACTAGCAAAGAAAACTGACTGGCGTATGAGTGGTGTGGCGCATGCGTGGTTGAACCGGAAGGGAGGCTACCCGGGTTTCCGTCTAGGCTATGGCGCCCCTCACCTGCCATCATGACCATACTCGTACACAACAATTTTGGGCTAAAATTAGACTAGCTAAGAAACCATTTCCTTTAAGTAATACCATCGGTAATGTGTTTTGAGAAAACAACAATCTCGAAAGGAAAGGCGCCCAAGGTTCCTCTAGAGAAAATGCCATTGATCGATATGCCTTTCAAGCTGGTAGCTCTGGACCTGGTGGGGCCAATATCCCCTCCAAGTGAAGATGGTCATCGCTACATTTTGACCCTGGACCCCCCTAGTTTCAGCTGATTTTTGTTTTGGCAATTCCAATATATATATATATAGAGAGAGAGAGAGTGCCAAATGTGAAATACAGATTCAGAAAGAGGACTACTTTGCACTTTCCAAGTATCTTTGTTGCTTAGTCTTCAACATAGGTGTGACATTCCTATTTTTCATTTTAGCGTAGAATAGGGTTTAATTTTGTAAATATGTAAGCTTCCATACACAAGAGTAATAATGTACTGATTTCTGTCTTTCCGTCTGCCAACTTAAATGTACACATGAGTACTCGAGCACAAGAAATGTGACCCAATAGATACACAAATTTAAATCGAGTTTTTGTACATGCATACTTTTGACACATAATAACATGCACACCCCTTGCTGCATTTCTTTTGCTCACAAAGGAAGGCTACAAAGTAAAGTAGGCAAGAGCACTGTCAGGGGAGAGAAGTGTGCACGATCGACCAGCGATCATAATCTACTGTGGCCAAAGCCCCCCCCCCCCCCCCCCCCCCCCCCCCAAAAAAAAAAAAAAAAAAAAAAAAAAGAAAGAAAAAAAAAAAAGAGAGAGAGAGAGAGAGAGAGAGAGAGATAGGAAAGAGGGGGTGAGCTAATAAAGTGACTGGAAGCCTACTTTACTTTGTAGCCTTCCTGGCATATTAGCACTGGCGGTCTCCCCTTTTCTTTTCATTTATTACTACAACATCGACTGCAACCCCTTCCCCCCTTTTGGTAGGTTCTCTTTTAGGGTGCATGGAAATTTGACTCTAGGTGGTGGCATACCCCTGCAGACACCACAGTAAAATGTGGCTGTCATTGCAGGTAGGCAGAAATTCCTGCCTCCTCCAGTATTGCTGATAATAATAATAATAATACCGTTATTATATTGGCGCTTTTTCTCAATTTTGGGGGAAATTGACTCAAAGCGCCGCGCCTGAAACCCAACACACACACTCACGAAACAGACACGGATTTTACGCCATTTAAGACAAACACAGTACAAGACAAACGAAGGGCCAGTCAGCTACTGAAGTTACAGAGATTTTTGATTCGCTTGTATTTGAAATTTGTAAAGTGGCCTGAGACCGGTACCAAAGTGTGGGGGGTGGAAGAACCGGAGTACCCGGAGAAAGAACCCCCGACGGTGTGCTGAAGAGGTCGTGAAGACCAAAACAGCTGTCCACACCAGTTATATATCTGGACCCCCCCCCCCCCCCCCCCCCCTTGGGGGACCTAGATTAAAATTTCCATGCACTGAGTGACTGGAACAGTGGGATATGTGATACGCCCCCCTTCGGGGGGGGGGGGGGGGGGCTTCCATATGCATTGCTTCCAGTCACATTCTTAGCTCACCCCCTCTTTCCTATCTCTCTTTTTTTTTTTTTTTTGTGCTTTGGCCACAGTAGATCTATGATCGCTGGTCGATCGTGCACATTAATCTCCCCTGACAGTGCTCTTGCCTACTTTACTTTGTAGCCTTCCTATTCATCAGACCGCTCCCACCTCCCTTTCATTTTTCTTGCCCATAATCACTTCCCTGTAGATCTTAAATTTCTTTAAAATGCTGCGGATATTTGTTCCTGAAGATATTGTCCCACACACAAACGCAAGAAGTAACTCGCTCATCCTCGGTATGTTGCCTTTATGCTTTATTGTTCTGTCGCATTGGATAGTAAGCCACTTGCAGCACATCCATGTTCAGGCATACTGCTTCGAAACAGGGGTGCCAAGTGATGCAGGAAATTTCAGTGTCGGCCTGCACCTTGCCATCTTCAATCCGTTCATGAAAATGGTCATCCTCAAGGCAACAGAATCTGTTGACCGGAGCAGAACCATGCACACAGCACCCACACTTGCACCTGAAAACATGGGAAAGACAGTTTTCAGGTCAAAATTGCATTTTAAATATTCAGATACCAGCTATTAGTATTAGTTTACTGCTTGTGATTTAGTTGTGAAACAATCCATTCTTGCACCTGGATATATATCTCATAAGTGTGTGTGCACACATTCCAGCACCCTATAAACACAGCAGATCAAACCCTTCAAGTGTATTACTGGAAGTACACATTCTTGAAGAACAAATAAACTTGTGGATCCTAAATCGTCAATTGGTGCATTTAGTGCCAATTCAGAGATGATACCTTTATTTACAAAATGATAAAAAAGCAAAACAGTAATAAGATTGTGATAACCATGCAATTTTGGTTTACATTACCATAGGTCACTAGGTGCAGTGAACATGCTGTGAGAAACTTGAGGCAGTCTTACTCTTAGGCCAGCCTCTGAGCATACGGTAAACTTCAGCAATGTCGCATAAGTAACTACGACATTAATAATGACGATAAGAAAACACAAGCGTACATGAAAATGTAATCTAATACGATGAATGTATTATACTATGAATGCTTACCAGCCTGTGGGATTTTCGCTGCGCACTGGCTTCTCCGGCGTGGCTGGTCTTTCCGTACGCTCTTTTCTATTTGTGCAAGAGGCTCAAACATATAAGGTTTGAGGCCTCGTGGCGCACCTGCTTCAAAACACTCATTTTCCGACGAATTCACATAAGAGCCTGAATCAGGACTTTCAGCTGATGAGCTCATTTTCTCTGTCACAAGTTAGCACGCTGTCCGGCTAGGCGTAAACAAACCGAATCAGGTTTGTGATGTCACTTCCGTCGAGCGGCAAATCTGAAAATTTGTTCGGCAGTCTTCGGAACCACGTTCCGTGAATTAGAGACAATTTGTGAATTCTTATGTGTTTTTCTGCTTGAACTGTACACAAGTAAGTACGGCTTTGTGGACTGAAAGAGACTTTGATATGTTTATTTTGTGGCTGATTGATCGTAAGTTCGATTCATTGCATCAACACGAAGTCCCTTGCCGAAATAGCGACCCATCGCTGGGACCACCATTTTACTAGATAGCTGCCCTTTAATGAAGCACTACCCTTAAACTATCGTGGTGGCAATCCATTTCCTGATGTAGTCAAGTTGATGGAATTATTTATGTCAGTCCACAATCAGTGGCAAAGAACTGAGCAAGCTGTCCCGTGATGACAAAACAGGACACGGCAAGTCCATTGTTGTGAAAAGAAAGATTTCCACCGTAACACAATAAACTCTTGTAGTCACAAAAATAGACTTACTGCATATTGCCTTCACAGGACAAGAATGTGATGATGGTTTTGCTATTGTTTTCTTGTGTGAACGCTACACAGAGTGAGAGATGACAAGCTGGACCAACGTCATTCATATACAATGAAATGACTGCACATCTACTGATCTAGTCACTTCATTGTCGTCGTATGGGAGCGACACTTATTACTTATATCATCTTTACGTGCAAGGTGAAAACTGCTTCCAAAGTTAACGTTTTGTCATCGTCTTGTGTGTGTGTATGAGTACCGACATGAAAGTGTGAGTGTGAAGTGAATTGCAAGTAGTGTATTACATAGTACTGCATCTTGACGCATACATTCTTAAGTCATTCAGCCCGACGGCCGTATTTCCCAAATTTTGGAAGCGTCATCTAATGACTGCACCAATTGCAGGAGATGGATCGACCATGATAATTCAAGGGCAGTGCCAGATTAGCTTGGCGCCGACAGGCATCAAGCTAATCTGGCACTGCCCTTGAATTATCATGGTCGACCAATCTCCTGCTGTAGTGCGTCAGGGCTGAATGGGTTAAGGTCAAAACAGTATGTACAATTATTAGAGCAAAACCTGTTTTGAGCAATGAAGGGCATCATATGATATAGCTGACTACAGCCGCCTAAATGGTGGTCTTTGATGACAGGTGATCCCTTTTAAAGGGGGGGGGGGGGGGGCACTCAACATGGGTTCTGCTGCATCACAGACATGACAAAACTATCGAGTTCACATGCTCTCCACTTGTAAAGCAAACGGTTGAATCCACTTTACTAAGTTTACACACACAAAAACATTCAACAGCCTTTTCTAACCTTATCCTATGGACATCTGTGTGCTGGTCTGCAAATCTGGACCAAATGGCTCAGTCGTAAGGTCAAGCATCATAGACCAGCACACGTTTGTTTTTTTTTTTTAGAAATCTCCCCCATGTGTATACTGCTATCAGTACTCTAAACAGTATCACTAGCTCAGTGCACACGGGGACCAAGCCTTACATCAACTCATTCAAGGCACCCCACATGAATAGCTACGGAAGTATCGTCTAGCCTGTTTACAACACTTGGGCAGCTATTGATGTGAGGCACATTGAGTGAGGTACACACACAAAAGACAAAGAAAAAGACAATTACTTTTTTTTAATTTCTTTTGAGTACATGTTGCACCTAAAAGTCCATTCATCACAGATGGGTGGCGCACCCCACATACTGAGGTGCATACATGCATGCAGATAAACTGCATGACCGATCCGTCATGCAGATGAGAAAAAAAAATCTAACAGACTGCAACGTGCAGCGTTATTCACCAAATTTCAAGTCGACCACAACATCCAGACAATACACTCACGCGCACCCACACTCGCACAACAAATGAAAGTTTCCTTTATCAGGACTCCTGGACTTCCATTCACAACACTCGGAACACACAATGCATGACCAACAGACAAATTCATGTTAAAAAAAGTAAACTGAGTTTCTCTTTTTTCTTTTTTCCCCACCCCCCTTTTAATTGTTTAATTTTCTGTATTTAAAAAACAATTTTTAATGTTTGACAAAAGAGGTGCTACAAATTAGTTGCAAAAAATTCAACCCCCTCGTGCATGCAGCCACAGCTGCTGTAAACAGAACTTGTGGCCGCATGCGCAAGGAGGTTACGTTGGAACCGACTACTGATGGCACAGTGACACTGTGGTGAGTAGACAGCATGTGCCTAGAATAGTATAAGTCGCACAACCCTTGACAGCATTTACACCTCATGCATAGACCAAATAAACATCGAGCACAGACACTCGTCCAAGATTTGCACTGTAGCCGGTACTGCCTTCAGATCATAACGAGACATCATCTGTGGGCAGTGTCCGCAGTAAACTACCCCCTTCGTGCATGCAGCCATGAGTACTGTAAACAGTACCAGTGGCTGCATGCACAAAGGCGTTAATTCTCTGTACTGCAGAATTAAAATTCTTTTTTAGTTTTTAAAAAGAGCACAACATGCCATTTATACGAGCGAGCAGTCATTTCCTGATGGAATTCAGTTCTGTTCTGCGTTTTACCACAACAGTCAGCTTTTGTACACAAGTAGAAAATTTATCACGGCTGACTGAGTGCCGGAAAACAGATGACACAGGGCCTGCGAGTAATACGAGAGCCTTGCACAACGCCACAGTCCACAACAGTGACGTAGAGGAGCAACAAGGAAACCAGACCGCATAAGGACAGAACAGCAAACAGGCTGATGGCTGACTGTCTTTTGTGTTGTTGTTTCAAAAAGGCTGCCAGCCACAACCCTCACAGATCGCCCCTTATCACCGGCCCGCTGCCACCATCGCCTCAAAACGAGGGAGTCAGCATCAGAAGAGGAGAAGAACAGGGAGAGGGGGTGCGGGCATCAGTTGTGAATTTTGATTGCCTTCTCCTGGTAGCTGTAGCGAGTGCGCTTGGGCGTCTTGTTGACGTGATCCAGCCCCAGCCAGGGACGAGCCTGCATGTTGCCCCCGCCTGCAACAAATAGGACAACATTTCAACAGTAATTTTACATATAAACAGCAATTTTTTGAGGCATGTAAAATTCTGTCGGTAGCAGTTTTAGTCGTGACGAGTCCTGCAGAATTCATCGCGACTAAAACTGCTACCGACAGCCAACAGGTTAACCCATTCACCTCTGATACTACAACAGGGGTGATGAGAAGGCTGCCCATGCAAGTAAAAAAGGTGGGTGACTTGAACATCTGTAATGGTAGCCCAGCTGGTGACCTCAAAATCTGGAGTTCAGAAAAACACTTTCATTTGATCAGAGCATGGAATTACCCGTACTAAAAGAAGAGGAAAACCCCTTTACACTAGAGGGATCCGGGGACATGCTCCCCCGCACGCAAAATTTACATTCAAATTTGTGCAATCTGGTGCATTTTAGAGAGAAACTGAGCAGTTTAACCACCTAAAAATCTTGAATGAACCATGACAGTTCAAGGGTGGTGCCCAAATAGCTTGGCGCCTCTGGACACCACCCATTTTAAACCCCATCTTGAAACCATCTTTCACCAGTTCGCTGCCAGTGGACCCAGACAAGTTTGTGAAATCTTTGTTAACTGGATGTGAAAGAGCTTCATCCGTTCAAGGCACATGACACAAAATGACGTCAGCAGGAGGCACAGAACCTCATCTGTGCCCGCAACTGTAGGGATCACAAGGATCTACGTCTCTTGCAGTTGGATTGTGTCTAGTTTTCCTCTGCAGTAAAAGGATCAAACTACATGTTTCTGGTTGATATGCCTGTTGAACTGGGGCATGCCATTTTCCTAAGAATGAAGATGACTCCAAAATTTGTAACTTCTACTGTGTTACATGTGAGTATTCACTGTGACAAGGTATAAACTTATTGGGGTGACTGGCTGATAATTATCTAGAGAATGCGAATATAAATATGAGACTGACTTTGGACCGCATGCGGCAAAAACTGCGTCATGTTGATGGGTTTCTCCTCATCTGTGATGTACTCCTGTCTGCCCATGCTGATCACAGCAAACTTGAACTGTAACACAAAACAAACACTGGCGCATAAGCACATTTGATACATCCTGGCAAAGATATCAAAGTTACACACATGCATTCTTTACAAACGTGCAAGGTTTTTGACAAACAATGCAAGACAAATCATAACTGTGTTGGTCTGCGATTTTGGATATTACATTTCTACAGCTGAAAGGTCCAAATCATAGACCAGCACACAATCTAACAGCAGGGCTTAATATGCATGAGATTACAGCAGAACCACCTTTACTGGAAGACAAAAATGATCTTAACCCGCATCATTCGGAATACAACAGTGTGTGAAATAACTTTGAATAAAATAGTTCAAGGGTAGGGCCAGAATAGCTTGGCGCCTCTAGGCACCAACTATTCTGGCACCATCCTTGAACTAAAGCCATTGGTCTATATCTTTAATATCTGTAAGCACGATAATGTAGCTTGCATATGACAGTGTACAAACTTGAAGCTTTTAGCCTCGGTATGATTTGGGTTAAATGATAGATGCTCTCTGAAGAAAAGTCTTACAAGGCAAAATGTATAATCACCTGTCCTAAGGGTGGTCGCTCAAAACAGGTTCTGCTGTAGTAGGTTTTTCTTCCAGCACAAACTAAAACATTAGCACTTACCTTCTCAAACTCTTTTTCCGGGACATCAAGTCTCTTCTGAATCCTCTCCTTGACCTTGACGAACGGTTCATTCTGAAAAAAACAAGCACCAATTCGCAATATGTAATCAGGCAGCTAAACCACACACACACACACTCTCTCGCTCTCTCTGACATGAGACCGAAATTCTGCAAAAGCATGAACTTCAAAGGTGTAAGACTAAATTTTTGGGGCTAGACTGCAAGAGACAAAATTCTCATGAACCGCCAGTAGCTGAAGGGGCTCATCAGAATCCATGCCTATGGCTGTCTTGTATGAACGACTCTCATTATCTTCAATCCATGTCGTCTGGACAGTTTAATGATGACCCTTGGACCTTGAAATGGCCAAATTTCTCCCAACTGCCTCATGCCTGCCAACTGCTTCATGCCTCTCTCTCTCTCTCTCTCTCTCTGTGTTGTTTATAAATTGTATCTCTCAAAACAAAGACTTGTGAGACAAACAGTTGCGGAGTATCTTGTGTCTTATCTGCCAAATGATAACAGCATAGTCATTAACCCTTTTCATCCTGATACACTCTTGCAAGAAATAAATTTGATAGTTCAAGAGTGGTGCCAGAATAGGTTGGCGCCTGAGGCCTCAGGCACCAAGCTATTCTAGCACCACTATATAGGTACATTTTTAAACAAGAAAGGCAAAGCCATTATGGCTCACGTGTGTATGATCGATCAACACGTTTGACAATACGTAAAGGGATGGCTTCTGCACCAACAAAATCCATGTTTTCTCAAAATTAAATCAGTTTCACACATCTGTAAAACCCTTGTGACCCCTGACCTTTGCGATGAGTCGACTAAATTAGTATACATAGGAAGGTCTTATCATCAGCTACCTTTGTGCCAAATTTGATTGAAAAGTTTGCAAAAATGTGGATAATAACTACAATTCTATCAAAAATGCGCATTTCATACATATTTGTCAACCTCTTCTGACCTTAACCTTTTTCGCGGGGACATCCAAATCAGTATGCATAGATAGGTCTTACCATCAGGTATCTCTGTACCAAGTATGGGTTTGAAGTTGTGAATAGTAATTGAAAAAAATACATTTCTTGTCAAAATATGTATAATTTTTTACCTATTTTCTGAGCTCTTGTGACCCTTGACCTTTCCAAAGGGTCATCCAAATTAGTATGCATAGACAGGTCTTACCATCAGGTCTCTCTGTAGCAAGTTTAGGTCTGAAGTTATGAATAATATTTGAGAAAAAACATCTTTTGTCAAAATATGGCTATTCTGGACCTATTTCCTGAGCTCTTGTGACGCTTGACCTTACTGAGAGATCAACCAAATTAGTATGCATAAAAGATCTTTGCACCAAGTTTGGTTAGTTAGTTAGTTATTTGGGTTTAACGCCGAGCAGGCGACTAAGGCCATCTCACGGCGGGATGGGTAAAAATCTGGTCAGCCAGACTAAAAGCAAGGTCTTAAGACAAGATGTAAATATAGATTAAAAATCTCAGGCTAAAATGTCGCACGTCTTTAAAAGAAACGTCTACAGACTCTCAAAAAGGGCAAATAAAAAAATTCACAGTCTATGAATGCTCAGATCTTGTTAAAAATATTGCATTCTCTAAAAAAATTGAAGATTTTGTCCGGGGGAACATCCCGGAACAAAGCCTTCAAGGAGTCTGCTGTGAAGTGTTTATATCTGGTGTCAATTAGGTCAGCACAATACAGCAAAAAGTGTCGAACAGAAAACTGCTCATCACAGGCAAAACACCATGGACACTCATCCTGTTTAAGTAAGTAAGAGTGCGTAACATACGTGTGCCCGATGTGGAGCCGAGCAAGGACAGTCTCCTCACGGCGGCTGCCGCAGCGGAAAGGTAGACTATCAGACAACTTAGGAAGAGCTTCATGAAGCTTGTTCCCTTCCTCTTTGTCCCACTCGGACTGCCACTCGTGGGCTATGTACGCACTAATCACAGGTTTAAAATTACTATAGGCAGTCTGTGCGTCAGGGTCAGGGTCACTGCGGGCACTGTTGGCAGCAGAATCTGCGATTCTGTTGCCTTCGATGCCCACATGGCCTGGGACCCAAATAAAAATGATGTCATAATATTCCTTCATCAAGTCTGCGTAGAGCTCTCTAATCTGCACCAGCAGTGGATGGTCTGTTCCCGCGCCCTGAAGGGCCTGCAGGGCAGAAAGAGAGTCAGACAGAATCAGGAAGTTCCTTTCCCGAGACTGATAGGCATGCTTGAGTGCCAGCAGAATTGCCTGCAGTTCTGCACTAAATACAGAGGAATGGTCAGGGAGACGGAGCTTAAATGGACGTTTAGGATGGCGAGAGGACACTGCAGCCGCAGCCACCCTCCCATCCTCAGACTTGGACCCATCCGTATAAAGACGACAATAGCCAGGAAAAATTGAAAGGAGTTCATTGAGGCTCTGTTGGTATATGGCTGGTGGAGTACAATCCTTCTTGTGGGCGGTCAAGTCCAGCAAGATGTCAGGAACTGGTAGTAGTCAGGGTGGAGTGACGTGTTGCAGAGATTCTGAAACTCCGGCCGCCTGCAGATGAGGTCGGACATGGAAGGAAAGTGGACGGACAGCTCCCGGATAGGCATCATAAATCTCTGCAAACGACGGGTTAAAAACACAATCATAGGCAGGATTGTCTGGATGGGTCTTCAGCTTCAGAACGTAGCTGAGCATGAGGCGGATGCGGCGGAGCCTGAGAGAAGGCTCCCCTGCCTCTGCATACAGACTAGGAACTGGAGATGTCCTGAAGGCTCCCAGACATATGCGCAGACCTTGATGGTGAATTGTGTTCAGACGCTGTAGAACAGACTTTGAAGCCGAGCCATATACCACAGAGCCGTAATCCGGTTTGGACCGAACAAGGGCCCGGTACAGTCGAAGTAAGACAATGCGGTCTGCACCCCAGTCAGTACGACCAACGACACGAAGAATGTCGAGGGCCTTCCGACAAGATGTTCTAAGGTAGTTAACATGGTTGCAGAAGGTCAATCTTTTGTCAAAGACGACCCCCAAAAACTTTGCCTCTTCGGCCACCTTAATTGGCACTCCAGCAATGCTCAGGCTAGGTTCTGGAAAAAATTTCGTCTGGTTAGTAAAATGCACACAGACTGTTTGGAGGGCGAGAACCTGAATCCATTGAGAGACACCCACCCCTGGATGCGATCAACGCACAGCTGCAAGCGCCTCTCAAGGGACGCAAGTCCTCGACCTCGTGCACACAAAGCAAAGTCATCCACAAACAAAGAGCATTCAGAATCATCCTTGACGGCCTTTACAATGTTATTTATTTTAATGCTAAATAAAACAGGAGATAGAATGCTGCCCTGCGGGACACCCATCTCCTGTTCAAAGGAGTCGGAGAGGGTGTAGCCCACACGGACATGGAACGACCTGTTAGACAAAAAATTGTGAATAAAAACAGGCAGGTGCCCTTTAAAACCCATGTCCGACAAATCAGACATTATACCATACTTCCAGGTAGTGTCATATGCCTTTTCAAGATAAAAAAAAATTGCATAGACATGCTGCTTGTTGACAAAAGCATCTCGGATAAAAGACTCAAAGCGGACTAGATGGTCAGTTGTACTACGGAAGCGCCGGAAACCGCACTGGAGGTCTGTGATGAGACCACATGACTCAAGATGCCACACCAGTTGGGCGTTGACCAAGCGTTCCATAGTCTTACATAAACATGATGTCAAAGCTATTGGCCGGTAGTTGCCCGGGTCGGAAGGATCCTTACCTGGCTTGGGGATTGGCACAACCACAGCCTGGCGCCAAGATGGCGGAAAACGACCGGTTATCCAGATATGGTTAAAGGCATTGAGAAGGACAAGGAGTGAATCCTCAGGCAGATGAGTTAGGAGCTGATAATGGATGGTATCTAATCCAGCAGCAGAGTCAGTACATTTCTGCATGGCTTGCTGCAATTCTGAAAACGTAAAGGGGGCATTATAGTCTTCCGAGTTATCTGATATAAAATCACAAGCACAAGATTCTCGCTTCTCCTTCTCTCTCTGGAAGAAAGGTGAATAATGCTCTGTTGAAGAATTATGGGCAATGGTGGAGGCAAGCAAATTGGCCACAGCCTTTTTATCTGTGACCAAACTGGCACCATCTCTAAGATGGCCGACAGAAGCCGAGCCACCCCTGCCCCTAATTCTTTGAACAGCCTTCCAAACTTTTTGGGACTGAGTCCTAGAAGATAAAGATGAGACGAGGCGTTTCCAGGAAGCACGGCGTTCGCGTTTAAAAATGTAACGGGCTTTCGCCCGCTGTCTTTTAAATGTTAAAATATTTGCTTGCGACGGATTACGAAAAGCACGTCGCTGAGCAGATTTGCGTATTTTGGGGGCCTTGCGGCACTCTTCATTGAACCATGGTACTCTCGGCTTCCGAGGGACTGATGTGGAAGTTCTAGGGATGGTTTCACCTGCTACGTCCAACAAAATCAAAGTAAAACAAGAAACAGGTTCTTCAGCTGACATGACTACCTCTTCTGTAAGACGAGACTGACAGAGGGAGGTGAACAGAGGCCAGTTAGCTTTCTTGAGATTCCAGCGCCCCACCGGCGAATCCTCCTCACAGCTGACCGATGACAGAACTACTGGGAAGTGGTCACTACCACACAGGTCGCCGTGAATCTTCCAAAGTCCAGCATGAGAGAAGGATCACACACAGTGAGGTCTAGAACAGAACTAGATCCTGAACCCGAGTTAGAGTATGTAAGTGAGCCATCGTTAAAGACACATAGGTTAAGTTGAGAAAAAACATCTTCTAACATCTGACCTCTGCCATCATAGTGGACAAAGCCCCAAAGGTGAGCGTGACCGTTAAAATCCCCCATGAGAATAAAGGGAGGGGGCAGTTGATCTACCAAGTTAAAAATATCCTTGCTACTGACCCGCAGTGATGGTGGCAGGTAAACACTGCATATGGTTATGGTCTTCTTCAAGGTAACCCGAGCTGCGACAGCCTGAAGACAGGTGTCGATGCTGACGGGGCTATATAAAATTTGGCTACTAATGAGAAGAGCCGCTCCACCCGAGCGCCTCTCTGAATCAGAGCCTTTATGTATAACGTTAAAACCATTAAAGGATACATGGTCAGAAGTCTTCAGGTAAGTCTCCTGAAGAGATATGACTGAGGGGTTATAGAACTTGACTAAAAGAAGTAATTCCTCAAAGCTTGAAAACCACAACAATTCCACTGAAGCATAGAGTACATGATTATGTCTTATCTGGGGGTGAAGAGTTTTCCCCCCTTTTTCCTTTGCCTTGGAAGGAGTTGAAGAAACAGGGGGGGGCCGGCTCCCGGGCCTCCACTGGTTCTTCGGAGATGAAGGGGGTGGAGCTGCCGCAAAATCAGCAACGACAACTTCCACTCCCTCCATCCGCTCCTCCAGTGCAGCATATTTGTTTTGAAGGGGGACATCAGTGTTCCCCTTCTGGGCCCGTGCGCACAGCGGTCCCATAGATTTCTTAGACCCCTGGTCCTGGGCAGCGTTCCTGCCGCTAGAGTTGGCGGCCTTAGAAGGCTGACCAGAGCCAGAAGCCTTTGGAGTTGACTGACTAACAGGTTTGGGTGGGGGCTGAGGCATAGGGGCAACAGAAGGCGGCACAACCGGACCGGCAGTGTCCGCCTTCTGCGTTCCCTGGCTCTTCTTCACCACCGGAGGAGGGTTACTCTCCAGGGGCGAGACGAGCCGAGGCTCCGCCCCCAACCAAGAAGTTGGGGTCTGACATGAAAAGTCTTTGGTGGGGCGCTTGAGTGCCACCGCTGCACTGAATGTATATACTGAGGTGTTAGAGGTTGGGGCAGCCGCAGCCACACCAGAAAGGACAGCCCCTTCTCCACACGCACCTGCTGAATCTTGCACTCGGATATCCAACGAGGGCATTTCTTATCCGAAGCCATATGCGCCCCCTGGCAATTCACACACAGGGGGTTGGCTGTGCAGGACTCAGCAGTGTCCAGGCTTAGTGCAACGGGCGCATGAAGCCTCTGCCTGACGGAAGGTCTTCTGCCCATGGCCATACTTTTGGCACTTAAAGCACCGGAGGGGGAGAGGGACGTACTTTTTTACTCTCAAGGAGTAGTAACCTCCCCAGATGGTAGTAGGAGGGGTGGGGGTGCCAAACGTCAGGATGATGGTAGGGAGATGGATCTCCCCACCACCTCGCTTGGAAGCGAAGCGCCTGACGTAAGTCACCCCCTGAGACTTAAGGTTCCGTACAAGTTCATCTTCTGAAAGTTCTGCCAAAGCTTGATCTTTGATTACGCCTCTTGACGAATTCATAGTCTTGTGGGGTGTGACCTCCACCGGAGTGTCTCCAATGGAAGAGAGCCTCAGTAGCCCGCTGGAGTGTGCCCGGGTATGGCACTCCACCAGCAAGTCACCAGACCTGAGGCGCTGGGCGTCAGGCCTGCCAACACGGCTCCTGAGGGTCTCCCCCACCAGAAAAGGATGCAGCTTGGTAACAGGTTTCTCCTTCACCTTGCTATGGACAATGAAGCGAGGCCATATGGCTGACGCCTGAGGCGTCGCTTCCTCACAGTCCGAGTCACTGTCATGTTCAATGTTGGTGGCTATGTGCCGCTTCTGTGCAAGTTTGGTTTTTTTTGCTTTATCCATATTATAATAGTAGAGATATTCATCCCCCGGGGAATCCCCGCCCGCCACCGAGCCCAACAAGGGAAAGTGCAAATGTCGGCGGGTCTCCAGCCGACGCACAATGGAGACTGCCCGAAAGATGTACTCAAAGGGGTAAGCCCGATTGAACCATTTGAGCCACCGCCTTCTATCACACTGTTGAATGCAGGGGAATACTGGCGTAAAGCACCTAATCAGCAGCAGAAGCTATGGCATGGTGATCCGTATATCAACCCGCATGTCAACAGTGCGATAGGGCTCAACGTGACAAGAGCCGATTGACTAGGCCGGTACGACTAGCCTCCCATTTAGGTAGAAGTCAAGGCCAAAGTGGAGTGTTGGCACCAGTGAGCCGCAGCCCAAAGGGAACCTCAGCCACCAGGATCCTCTTCTCCCCCGAAACGTGTCTCCAAGCACGGCAAACACTTGGGATCCAAAGGACCAAAAAGTCACGAGTATTTTTAAGGACCAATCCAACATGGTACGACCTGGGTTAGCACAGCTCCTTAAAAACCGGACCAGTGAAAAGGTTGAACAACATATCTGCTGACATCAAGTCCTAATCCTGGACAAAGATGGCACCCGTCTGCTAGCCCACTCAGTCAGGGACTGAGTGGACTACCCACCCACGCCACGAGGAGGCCAGTGTCGGGTAGGCTCAAAGTGAAGGGTGCTAGGTGCTGGTCGGAGAGCAGCCAGTGGACGAACTCCGCCAGCTGTGGATCTGTCAATTCGGTGGAGGAGAGGCGTCTGTCGTTGCACCAGGAGCAGAGGACCCTCCACTTGCCTTCGTAACTCGTCTGGTCGAGGTTCTGCGAGATGTAGCGGTCGCATCCACTGCCATGCGCTAGAAGGTGGAGATGCTCTGGACACGGGTGGTAACCCAACAACGTGGTTGCTTGAGCCTCGCGCTGGGGTGGTGAGCGTCAGCGGGGTGGCCGTAGCAAGGACCTGGAGGTCGGTGGTCCCCGACCTGGTCCATCAGAAAGACACCACCAGGAACAGTATCGTGTTGCGCCCTCAGAGCTTGAGCAGAACCTTGGGGACTAGCACCGTCGGCGTGTTAGGCAAGGCGACCAGGCCGTCCCAGGGGATGGAGAGAGCGTCCACTGCCCAGGCCAGGGAACTGAAAGTGGACAGATGAAGAGGAGGCTTCAGAATCCAACTCAAGGCGAAGAGGTCGACCGTGGGTGACTCCCCGGCTGCGCCGATCATCCGAAGATGTCTGGACGCAGCGACCGCTCGGTAAGCAGTAGCTGACCGCGTCGGTAGAGGCAGTCGGTTCGGGTCGGGATCCGCAGGGAGGCAGTCAGCACGACGCGCGCCGCTGCATCCAGTGCTCGAAGAGTCTCCGAAGCGTGTCCCAAGGAAGACAACTGTAGCTCCTCCACGTCAGGCGCGAGGACGGGCAGGTCAGGGCTGGTCTCTCGAAGGAGTGATGAACTGACTCCGCAGGGTACAGGCTGAGAGCGTCGTCCTCTGCCGGCACAGTGCAGGGGGCAGCATCGACTTACCTGACGAGAAGCGAGAACACCGCCTTGTCGTCCTGGGAGCCCTAGGCAACGAACTTCCCACGGAAGGGTGGAGTCGAGGGAGCCGCACGGAAGAACAGTCCCGCGAAGAGCTCCACGAAGAGAAGACTCTACATCAAGGTCTGCGGTGTCGCAGCATGCGGTTTAGGCATGGAAGCGCTGCACTGTCTGGCGCGGTAGCGGCGACGAGAACCACCGACCGTCGACACCGTCGCGACGCTGAATTGTGGCCGAGTCGTACCTAGACCACACCTGGGGGGTCGGTTAGAAGCTAAGTGGCGGAAGAAACTCTCCGGCGCGTCGACTTGTCCCAGGAGCGCGACCAACGACGAAGGAGGGAGCGCTCACGGCGAACACGGGGCGGACAGTCCCAGGGCGAAGCTGGGCCGCGTCTCAGGCTGCGTGTCCGGGAGTGGGAGCGCGAACGCCGAGAAAGTCTGTCCGATCTAGGTGCCGTGTCGCCAGTCTAAGGTCAGGGCACCGAGGCGACGAGTTGTTCACCAGTGGCGGATGAGGAGGGGGGGCACAAAGGTCCATGTAGTGGAGAGTGCGGATCGCTGACCTGGTAGGCTGCAGCCTTCGGTGTCTCTATCCGGAAGTCTACCGGAGCTGCGGCATGTGCCTGTTTGTCTTCTTGTGACTGTATGGAAGTCACCACCGTGTAGCAACCACTCGACGGGACTGTGGTGGATACCGGTGAAATCACTAGAGGCTTAGCTGGTGGGCCTCGCCGATCCGGAACCGCACAGCGACCACTCGACGGGACTGTGGTGGATGCCGGTTTTAGAGCTATAGCGCGCAGCCGAGGCCACGGAGACGGAGGCTCTACCACACGGTAAGGGCCACTCGGCGGGTCTGTGGCGCGTACCGGGGATGGATCGGATACCGGTGTTTCACAAGAGGCTTAGCTGGCGGGCCTCGCCGATTCTCTTCTCCTTATTTTTTAGCGCTCTTATTTCTTTTAGCTCCCAATTGAGGCTGCTGCGTCGGAAGCGCTACCACACGATAAGGGCCACTAGGCGGGTCTGTGGCGCTTACCAGGGAAGGATCGAATACCGGTGCTTTCACAAGAGGCTTAACTTCCATTCTTATTCTCTTTGGCGGGCCACGCCAATCCTGCACCGTACAACGACCACTTGACGGGACTGTGGTGGTTGCTGGTTTTAGCTCGCTTTGGAGGCGCTACCACACGGTAGGGGCCACTAGGCGGGTCTGTGGCGCCTACCGGGGATGGATCAGAACTCCGCGCTGGGGTCGGTCGTTTTGGCCGTAGAAGCTCTGTAGCTGAGTCCACTACTCTTCCGGCCATGGGGCGCAGACCGGGCACGGGATAGATGAGGCACATTCGGAACAGGTCAGGCAAGGAAAATCGTCACTTGGCCACTGGAAATGCCCACATCGCGTGCAGGTGCGGACTTGCCAACTGCAACACAAAGGGTATAATGACACTCGAGCGAGCGTGCCCCCGTGGACACGCAAAACAAACCTCGTTTGAGCGAAATTTCAAAAACCAAAAACGGCTTATGCTGAGGCCCGGCGCTCTACCCACACCCCTGAGCGCCTGGCTCAAACCGAATCTATACCTCGTCATTCGAAGAAGAAGTACCAACCACCTGGCCAAGACCAACAGCCACGTGGAGGATAGACGACCAGGCGTAGAGGGAGCTCAAACTGTTGCCGGTCGAGACACCAGTCCACGCAGAAACGGCAGGGTCGATGAAGCCGCCGGCCACGAACCAACACTCCAGGGCTCGTCCTACGTAAGGGTCGAACGACGAGCGAACACACCAGTCACAGTTCTCAATCACACACCCCCAAGCCTGAACCGGCGCAAGCAAGCGCAGGCCAGAACCGGGTCACAACAGCGAAGCTACAAGTCCGAGCGGCCACAACACGTGAAAACAGTTCACCGGCGCCACTGAAGGCTAGCCCTAAGTCACAAACACAAACTGCGGAGGCAGTCCCACACGAAAGTGTCCAAGCCGAAGCCACAATGGCGAAGGCAAAACAACAGTCCAACGACCGGTTAACGGGCTCGGGAGAACTATGAAGCGTAGAGCTCACAACATACACAACCGCTCAGTAACTAGCAAAGAAACTGACTGAAGTGGGAAGCGCGGAGCGCATGCGTGGTGATACAGGAAGGGAGGCTAACCGGGCTTCTGCCCAGTCTATGGCGCCCCTCTCCTGCCATAACGGCCATAATCGTACACAACGAATTTTGGGCTAAAATTAGACTAGCTAAGAACTAATCCCATATAGTAATACCATCGGTAATGTGTTTTGAGAAAACAAAAGCCTTGTCATTTTTTAACAACTTTCACAAATGTTCACAGACCGTACGAACCCTGTTGGATGAGTTCGTTAGCCAGCTTTGTATCCTTTCAACTTCTTTAGTAAAAATAATTCTTTTCAGAAGAGAATTAAAACACTAAAAAATCTTTACTTCTAGAGAAAGTCAGACAGTGGCAGTGACGTAAAAGAGGCAACTCCGTCACCATGCAGACATGGACATAATACTCTAAATATGACGTCATTCTCTCTCGCTCGCAGCTCTCTCTCTCTCTCACACAAACATGCACGCATCTCCAGGAGGAATAGATCCTCAAACACCCTCCAGGTGCATAAAGATCTATGCCTCTTGGAGATGTTTGGAGTGTGCACACGCGCTAACATGCACACACACACACACACACCGACACGCTTTCAGAAGAGCATGCAGGTAACCCGTGTACTTAGTACAGCATGTAGCTAGGTAAAGTCAACTTGTAGTCTAGCAGCTGCCCTTCCTAGACGATCAGCCGTTTACGAGAGAGTGATTTTCTAGAGAGTAACAAAGGTTTGGGTATATCAAAATGAAGTCTAGTATGAATAAAAGCAGTGCGCACTCGTTTTAAACCGCCGGAGGATGGAGACATTTTTCTGTAGCACATTTTGTTTCCAGTATGGCTGCAGACGAAACCAGTACCGTAGCGGCCATGTTTACAGGGGATCAGTAGTTTACACGGGTCTCATTGTTCCTGTATTCAGTGGTAGTATGCACTATATGTCACTTAAAAGGATTTCATTTTTTAAAGTAAATTTTCACACTTAGATATATTAAGAGAAGAAACAATTACAAAAACGCTTGCCTTGAACTCAAAATTAATATCGTTATTCAACAATAAGGTATCCCAAATCACGTGATCAAAACATCACGTGATGCCGAGACCTCCGCGGACGTGAATTTTGGTGTGCTGACGGGTTCTTTTTGATTTGTTCTACATAAGCTTGTTTGTTTAAAATAAAAAGCAAACGTGTAAAGTTGCTGTGTGGATTTTTACGGCTTGATAAAGGTTTGTCACGTTTATTTCCATTCACTTTACCATCGCTTTGCCCGTTTCATTTCGACAACACAGCACCAAAACAAAACGCAACCCACAACACAAATGCTATCTTCAAAACCTATGCTGCATTCTGTAAAAGAAAAAGAGTGCCACACCACTTGGTTTTAACTGTCATGGCTGAGCAAAGTTTCGGAACTTAATTATTTTATGCAGCAGTAACATTTATTTTAATCAGTTGCACTGACAAGCTATGTTGTGATGTGCGATCAGTGCCAATTATGCAGTCTCAGTGATCACTGATGGTACAGTACACTTCACACTGAAAAAAAAAATACACAGCACAATGTGAACACACTTGGAAGTTCATGCAATGCTTTGTTTAAAATTGAACCCTATCTTGCTAGCAGTAGCCTACTGCACAAAAGAGGAACTTATTTTTGCTGCTGTGTTATTTGCAGTTTGTCTGCATATAGACATTTGCAGTTCGCTGCAAGGATTCTTAGCAGCTGACATTAGCACTGACATATTGGGATTAAAACGAGAAAGAAAACGGAGAAAGGTGACACAGAGAAGATTTAATAAATCAGTCAAGTGATCAAATGAATGAGATATCTATGTTTTATGATAAACAGCTAGTTATGGGAGGGGGGGGGGGGGGGAGGAGGCACATACTTTATAATGTACACGTACTATTTCTTTCAGTGTTTCCATCACCCACTCATAACACCATTAGACTCGATGAGTTGTCATGTTTTGAATGGTTTACAAAATACATGTACTTGTTGCTGCTACATTATCTTCTTACTGGTTTTGACATTTCGCTGTAAGATTTACAGTCCCATACTTTAAGCGTGTTCCCCATAACACACACAGAGGTTGACTGTATCATTGATATGTGTGTGTAGGTAGCGTTTGGTTTTGTTTGAGGTGGCAGTTTTGGCCTCACCTTTAAGTTTGGTGCCGCTGTGCATGTGGCCACCAGTACTATTTACAGAACTGATGACTGCATGTGCAGGCTAGTTCACGGTATCAAAATGTGAACTGGGCAGCCTATTGTTTGAAGTGATCAGTGGTAGCAACATCCATGATGTATGTGTGCATTTGGCCACTGGTACTGTTTACAAAGGTGCTGTTTACAGAACTAGTGGCTGAGTATGCATATTATTATTAGTACTGTTATTGTTATCAGGTGTGGCCTTATCTCTAAGTTTTGGTGCCCCTGTGCATGAGGCCAACAGTACTTTTCACAGAACTGATGGCTGCATGTGCAGTGTGGTGAAATTTGTAGGTGGGCAGCTAAAATACAGGCAGTCAATACAAGCCACTTGTTTAACCTGAAGTCTCTATAATATAGATTTTACAGTCCACTAATGCCCATCAGTATACAATTGTGCATGTCTTTTGTAGGTATTCTGTGGTTTTGTATGTGGGCTGGGGTTGAAAGTGGGGCGGTATGGCACCTATTACCGTGTATGTACAAAACCTTCATTACAAACAAACATAAATTAATAATTTTAATAAATAGTTATTTGGGTTTAATGCCGCGCGGTAGACTATGGCCATCTCATGGCAGTTAAATAAGATAAAGTAAGTCAAAGATACCTGGGACATAAGAATGCTAAGTAAAGTATAGATTATGATCATGCACAGATGTACATTGGTGGATGTTCTGCGGTTTTGTGTGTGTAACTGGATTGGGGTTGGGAGCGAGCAATACTGCACCTATTACCATGTACGTGTATAAGACATAAGACATTTATTCACCAAGTAAAACGTTACAAGGATTTTTGTGTGGCATGGCGACAGTAAAATATGTCCTCACTTGTAGGGCATTCATCATGTCATACACTTAGTTGGCGATCATCCTATATACAGCACTAAAAGATAGATAAACACAATATTAAACACAAATCAGTCATATGTCACAAATCATGGAATCACGTTGTTCCGTGCATGGTGATGTATTGAGGACAGCTTCTGGGAAAAAAATTGCATCTGAATCGAGAGGTTCTGGCTTTAAAAGCACGAAACCGCCGGCCAGAGGGCAGAAGCTCGAAGAGATGATTGGCTGGGTGTGACAGATCTGACAGAATAGTACTGGTGGCCACATGCGCGCACAGGGGCACCATGGTGTATGTTCTTGAGCTGTATGCTGATGTGTATGTACAAAACCTACATTACAAACAAACAAAATAAATAAATAATTTAAATAAATAAGATAAAGTAAGTCTAAGGTACCTGGGACATATGCATGCTAGGTAAAGGATAGATTAAAAATTATGAACATACACAGATGTGTATGTCCTTCTTTTGGTAGGTGTTCTGCGGTTTTATGTGTGTATTTAGGTAAGGGTTGGGAGCAGGCAGTATGGCACCTATTACCATCTATATATGTGTATATTTTCTTGTTTGCTGATGTGTATGTACAAAACCTTCATTACAAGCAAACAAAATAAATAAATAATTTAAATATATACTTATTTGGGTTTAATGTCGAGCAGGCGACCAATGCCATCTCATGGCGGTTAAATAAAAAAGATAAAGTAAGTCAAGATACCTGGGACATATGAATGCTCAGTAAAGGATAGATTATGAACATGCACAGATGTAAGTGTTGTTTGGTGGGTGTTCTCTGGTTGTGGAGTGGGGTTGGGAGTGGGCAGTATTTTATCATATATGTGTATGTGAACATCAGCATATGAACAAAACCTACTTTTCAAACAAATAAAAATAAATAATAAATTTAAATAACTAGGACATATGAATACCAAGTAAAGGATATATGTGACCCGCCACCACAAAATGAGTCGTAATGTCCCTGACCCGATTTCCCGCTATTCGTGAAAATTGTCGGGGTCCCCAGTTTCTAAAAACCATAACTTGGTGACCAATCGTCCGATTCACATGTTATTCGCACCATTAAAAAGGGTTTTCTTTCTAGTTTCTGCTGATATCAATATCTCAATATGTCCAAAAAGTGACTTTAGACTCATTTTGAAAATTGTCGGGTGGCGTGGTCGGGTACATGTGTGGGGTCCCCAGTTTCTATAAACCATAACTCAGTGACCAATCGTCTGATTCACATGTTATTGGCACCATTGAAAAGGGTTTTCTTTCTAGTTTCTGCTGATATCAATATCTCAAAATGTCCAAAAAGTGACTAGACTCATTTTGTGGTGGCGGGTCACATATTATGAACATGCACAGATGTTTGTTCTGTGGTTTTGTATGTGGGGTGGGGAGCGGGTGGTATGCACCTATTACCATATATGTGTACATGTTATGTTCACATCATGTGTATATATATGTACTCATCTTGTATGCTGATGTCCCCCACCCAGGTCTACCCTGGGGGACTTGGGTGGGGTTAACTACTTTTTAGTTCCCAGGGTGACCCTGGTCAGCCCCACAGGGTGGGTTTTACCCTCTATTCTGGGGCGTGTGTTTCTGTCTACCCTTGGTACATTCACCTGTATTTACCTTTTTTAAACTCTTCCTACTGTCTGCACTGCTTGTAGCTCTTGATATTGGATGTGTGTTGCTAAAGGGTCTAGTTAGGTTTATTTAGTGTATTAGACCAGCTGGCGACATACATTCAATATTCTGTTTAGTTTGGGTTTTTTTCACAAGCAGTGCAGGCACGTCCTGAGAAAGTCTTGTTGCTGTCGGGACGTTAATGTACAATCAATCATTTTATGCTGATCTGTATGTGCAAACATACATCACAAACAAACAAACAAACAAACAAAAATAATAAATTAATAAAATAAGTTGGGGATACCTGGGACCTATGAATATGCATGTTAAGTAAAGGATAGACTATGAACATGCACAGATTTAAGCATATTGAAAACAAATTTCCTCTCCTTGGTGACCACTACCATACCACTATAGTGATCATGTGCATCAATGAATTCCTTCCATCCATAATTAAAAGGATAAATAATAAATAAATATGTAAGTGAATACATACATGAATCAATAATAAATAAATAAATAGAACATGTAATATAATAGAGAGGGCTACTATCTGTATTGTGTCTCATGCAGTCCTGATAAAGCTTAATCATAAGAGTCCTTGTGAGTACTTGAGTGCGGATTGGTTGAATTGGTTGCAAAAACTAAAATTTTATATTAGGTGTTTAGCTGAACATGGTGATTTTGATGGAAACGGTTCGGAGATGGATTTCACTCTGCCTGGCTTGTGCTTAAGACCAGTCAGATACGAGTGTGCTTGACCAGTTAAAAATCCCATCTGCACTAATAAAATATTCAAAAAGAGCAGACCTGCACTTAGAGCCGTTAGGCTGAAAAACAGACGAACAACATTTATGTTGTATCCGGCCAAAAAGTCTTCAGAATGTTGAAGATGGTCGGCAGACACATTGCACAACATGCACAAAGGGAGTTTACTTTCGATATGCTTTCCTCCCACAAAAGACCGAGTTCTATGGAAAAGGCTGTTTTCAAGACCAGGAAAAATAACGTATTTGATGTTGATAAGATGTTCAAATCGAAAATAATCTCTGTTTCAATTCAGGAGCAAAGTAAAGCTTCATCAACCGTGCGCGTCTGATTGACTTCTTTAGAAGGCTTCTCGCTGACCGCCATTTTGAAACTAGCGACGCGACCATGCTTACCGCATTAAAAATAATACTTTTAAACTTATTTTATCGTATATATGTATGCATGTTTACTTGCTGATGATTTTAATTTACTCACTGGAATAAACTTGTAACTTGTATGCTTGAAATTTTCAATGTTATGCACAAAAAATGTCTTGCACCTTATCCGGGCGGTGTACGAGGACTGGTTCCCTCACATCGAAAAATAGCTTTCGAAAAACACTTCTACAAAAATGTCTCCATCTTAAGGACAAATATTGTTGCCATGCATAAACTATATGGCATTAGTACTTTCGTTTCGTACCTGCAAACCATTGTTACTCTTTTGACGAACTACTTAGTCTGCAGAAATTGCGAAAAGCTGCTAGACTATTGCTTTCACACAAATTATAGCAAGACTGAAATTGTACAGTGAAGTTCTAGTTTTGTCACCATTTTCTCAAGCCTATGAAAAATTACGTAAAAACTAAAATTTATGTCATGACAAATGACGTTTGACAAATCAATGAGTCAGACCTGTTTACCCCCTATTTTAGATTTGTGTATTCATGGGGAAAAATTGTGTACTTCTCAAAATAATATGTGTACTAGTGAACACGCTTCCAAAACAAACTTATCAAAATATTAGGATATTCCATCTTCTGTGTTCCAATCTCCCCATGTGACCAGGTTTACAATTCAGAATCAGAAGTTAAGGCGAAGCTCAGTACATTTTAGTCACAGTATGTTTTACACTAATTGTAACATTTGCACTAAAAATCAGAAGGCAGAGATAGGCTCATTATACCAGTCACAGTTTGCTGAACACGAAAAATCAGCTCAGCGCTCAGTTCTGAATCAACTTTACCATCAGAATCACAGGGATGGGCAATGCTTAACATGTTTGGTTAACTCACAGTCTGTTGAAAGATCAAATTCTCACCTTTGAGCCACAACCGATTATTTTGATACTTTAAAAAGTTTCAAGATAATCAGTTGTGGTTCTAGGTGGTGAAATGAATATAAGCTTTACATTCAAAATCAGATGGTGGGGCTAGGCACATATTTCACACTCAGTCACTGTCAGTTTGAGCATTATTCATTATTGTGTTTTGAGTGACCTGTAGTATGCAGACTTGAACTTGGCAAGCTGTGAGTTGGTGTATTTTCTACCAAGTGCTGGTCCAGGTTTTGCCTTAACCACCATCAGGCTGTCAAGTGTCTTTGACGAAAGAGAAGCCCGTTGGTCAGTCTTGTTTTTACGAACGCAAGAGAAAATCCGTTCGCATCCTGCATTGCTGTGAGGAATCGACAGGATCCCAAGGCATACTTTGCTCAAATTGGAGAACAAAGCTACTCCAGCAGCATTCTTGATTTCTCCAATTGCACACCCCTTCGCATTTATCCTGTCTTCTTTCACCTGAGGAGTGCTTTCATGAGACCTGTAGTTCAAAAACTCTTCCATGATTGTATCCTTTGTACAACCCTTTGGGCAGTGGGCAGATGTTCACATCTGCACGGGACATAGACGACCCCGCCCTCCACGAGTCGCCTGCTGCCTTGCAGACCTGGCCGCTTGGCTGCGGAAAGGCTAAGGGAGGAAACCCCTGACATCAAAGCCCCCGTGTCTCCGGGGAAGGCTTTTGAGCCAGAGACTAGGACAAGGACAGTCTGATATAAAACCTACGACCTGAGGACCTCGATGCCATCGTCCCAGCTTGCTAGGCCATGGCAGATGAACCAAGGGTTTAAAGGGTGGGGCCAGTACTGCGCACACTGCACTCCACCAAAAAGCTCCACCGCGCAGGCTTTAGGAAACGTCCACGGACCATGACACTGACCATTCCAAGTCCTGTAGCGACGGGCGAGGGGCGAAACGGCAGGTGAAAGATGTCACTGGAAGCCGCAGTCTCAAACCTGCATGCAGGCGGTTCAGGATATTGGTCGCCTGACCTGGGGATGACAACATCACTCGGCACACCCTGAACGACCAAGCAGCCTTCTCTAGGGACAGCACTGCTTGCTCCACACGGAGAGGGGCCTAGAAAAGGTGGCCTAACCAAAGCTCGTCCCCTCGCAACCCCAGTTGGCTAGCCGCGGTCAACGGGCATCTTCTCCTGCGGTCAAAAAACAAGAAAGAATAACGGATCCACTCTCATGACGACCACGACCGGACTCAACGTAGCATGCTGGAACGTCCGAACCATGCTCGACAAAGCAGACAGCGGACGCCCTGAACGTCGCTCCGCCCTCATTGCCCATGAATTGCGGAGGTTAAACATCGACATCGCCGCGCTCAGCGAAGTACGCCTTCCGGACGAAGGCAGCCTCCAAGAACTTGGTGCTGGGTACACCCTCTACTGGTCAGGCAGGCCTGCATCAGAAAGACGGCTCTCAGGCGTGGGTTTCATGGTCAAGACATCCATTGCGACTAAGCTGGAAAACCTACCAACGGGCCACTCATACCGCATCATGTCCATGCGCCTCCCACTGAGACACCAGCAACACGTCACCCTTCTCAGTGTGTACTCCCCAACCCTCCTGGCAGAGCCTGCTGAAAAGGACAAGTTTTACACTGACCTGCGCAGCCTCCTACAGAGTACCCCTGCAGACGACAAAGTCATCATCCTTGGCGACTTCAACGCCAGAGTGGGCCAGGACTCTGAAGCCTGGAAAGGAGTCCTCGGCAAGCATGGCGTGGGGAACTGCAATGACAATGGCCGCCTACTGTTGGAGTTCTGTGCGGAGCAGCAACTGGTCATCACCAACACTACTTTTCAGCAAAAGGACAGTCGAAAGACCACCTGGATGCATCCTCGCTCCAAACACTGGCACCTTATCGACTATGTCCTAGTGCGTCAGAGGGACCGCAGTGACGTCCTCCTCACCAGAGTGATGCCCAGCGCAGAGTGCCACACTGACCACCGCCTTGTCCGCTGCAAACTCAGGCTCCACTTCAGGCCAAAACCCAAGAAATGGGGGCCCCCCAAGAAAAAGCTTGATGTTGCCAGCCTTCAGCGTGACGATGTGAAAGCCGCCTTTCAGACAGATTTACAGCGCAGGCTCAAAGACACAGCGGACCCAGTAGACTCCTCCCCTGAAACACTTTGGGAACAACTGAAAACTGCTATTGCAAAATCCTCTGCAGAAGTCTTGGGTTTCGCCAGAAAGAAGAACAAAGACTGGTTTGACGAAAACGATGTAGAGATCCAGGAACACCTAGCAAAAAAAAGAGCCGCCCATCAGGCCCACCTAGCCCAGCCTTCCTGCCCTGTGAAGAAGTCTGCCTTCCGCCTCGTCTGCAGCAGTCTCCAGCGCAAGCTCAGAGATCTCCAGAATGAGTGGTGGACCAGACTTGCACAGAGGACCGAGCTTTGTGCTGACAATGGTGACTACAGGGGCTTCTACGAAGCACTGAAAGCAGTGTATGGCCCCAGGCACCTGGTACAAAGTCCCCTGCGAAGCGCGAATGGCCAGGCACTCCTCACAGATAATACCTCCATCTTGAACCGCTGGTCGGAATACTTTCAGAGCCTCTTCAGCGCTGAGCGCACTGTTCAAGAAGCAGTCGTCCTACAAATCCCACACCTCCCAGTAAAGGTTGAATTGGATGAACCGCCCACCGCTGAAGAGACCCTCACAGCCATCCACCAGCTCAAGAGTGGCAAAGCAGCAGGCATTGATGGAATACCGCCAGAGATCTGGAAACATGGAGGCACAGCACTGCACAACAAGCTCCATGACCTCTTTCTCTGCTGCTGGGAGGAAGGAACACTACCAAAAGATCTCCGTGATGCAGTCGTTATCACCCTGTACAAGAACAAAGGCGAGAAGTCTGACTGTTCCAACTATCGGGGAATTACCCTGCTGTCCATTGCTGGGAAAATCCTTGCAAGGCTGCTCCTGAATCGGCTGGTACCTGCCATCGCTGAAGACCAACTCCCAGAGGGCCAGTGTGGCTTCAGAGCAAACAGGAGCACCACCGATATGGTCTTTGTGCTGAGACAGCTACAGGAGAAGTGCCGCGAGCAGAACAAAGGGCTGTACGTAACATTTGTCGACCTAACAAAAGCGTTCGACACTGTGAGCAGGCAAGGCATGTGGCAGATCCTGGAGCGACTTGGCTGTCCCCCAAAGTTCCTCAACATGATTGTTCAGCTACACGAGGACCAGCAAGGCCAGGTCAGACTCAACAATGACCTCTCAGAACCATTCCCTATTCTTAACGGCGTAAAGCAGGGCTGCGTGCTGGCACCGACCCTCTTCACCATCTTTTTTAGCATGATGTTGAAGCAGGCCACAGTGGACCTTGATGATGACGATGCAGTGTACATCAGGTATCGTCTTGATGGCAGCCTGTTCAACCTCAGACGACTGCAGGCCCACACGAAAACCCTAGACCAACTGATTCGTGAGCTGCTTTTTGCTGATGATGCTGCCCTCGTTGCACACACAGAGAGAGCCCTGCAGCGCATCACGTCTTGCTTCGCAGATGCTGCCCAGCTCTTTGGACTCGAGGTCAGTCTGAAAAAGACAGAGGTCCTCCATCAGCCGGCACCCAAGACAGTGTATCGCCCTCCTCACATCACCATTGGCGAGTCTGAACTAAAGTCAGTGCACCAGTTTACTTACCTTGGCTGCATTATCACGTCGGACGCCAAGCTGGACAAGGAGCTTGACAGCAGGCTGGCAAAAGCGAACAGCGCTTTCGGGCGACTTTTCAAGCGGGTGTGGCACAATCAACAGCTGAAAACAGGCACCAAGATCAGCGTGTACAGAGCTGTGGTCCTCACCACCCTGCTGTATGGTTCCGAGTCCTGGGCCCTCTACCGCAGCCAACTACGACTCCTCGAACGCTTCCACCAGCGCTGCCTGCGTACCATCCTGGGCATTCACTGGAGTGACTATGTCACCAACGTCGAGGTCCTTGAACAGGCTGAAACTGTGAGCATCGAGGCTTTGCTGCTGCGGACACAGCTCCGCTGGGCGGGGCATGTCTCCAGGATGGAGGATCATCGCCTACCAAAGATCACCCTGTTCGGCGAGCTTGCTACTGGACACCGTGACAGAGGGGCACCAAAGAAGAGATACAAAGACTGTCTCAAGAAGTCACTTAGTGCCTGCCAAATCGACCACCACCAGTGGTCTTCGCTTGCTGCGGACCGTGACACCTGGCGCTCCACCATTTACAAGGCAGCTGTCTCCTTTGAGGACTCTCACAGAGCTAGCCTTAAGGACAAGCGGCTCAGGAGAAAAAACAGAGATGCCGCAGCTCAGAACCCCGGCCATACCTTCCCCTGCAGCCACTGCGGTCGAACCTGCCTGTCTCGGATTGGCCTCCGCAGCCACGAACAAGCCTGCAGACGTCGTGGGCAACTCCTATAAAATCTTCGTTCGCGAAGTCAAGCCAAGAGAGAACAACCCTTTGGGATGAGACAAGGGAAATGATCCAAGAAAAAGGTCAAGTCTGACCCTGTGACCCCATCCACACGTTTGGATGTGTCAACCACCGTGGCATGCTTCAGTAGCTCGTCATCAACAGGGCACTTTGCCAACAAGAGCTGATGGCTTCACAAATCTGATCATTAGATCCCTCATCAACTTGCGAAGCAAAGGCTGCAGAATATGGATTTGTGGCGATTCATTTTGTAACTGCTGGTTCATGACATCAATTGGCTTCAGAGCATGCTTCAAAAACAAGCAGTAAAGTTTATTTGTTGGTGATCGAAAGAAAGCTTACAGTCTTGCAATTCGAGACTCTGCAACGACGTACTTGCAGGAGGCAGCTCTTTTCAGAAGAACTCTTCCAGAGGCTTCCAGTTTTCCAGCATACGGTTGATGCAGTTGCCAACACTCAGCCAAAGCGTCTGCCCATGTTTAAAAATCCTCTGATTTCTTACATCTTCTTGCTAGAGTTCAAGAGCAGCAAGGCGCTTGTTGGAGTTCTCAAAGTAGTATTACAGATCAATCAAAAGTTCGCCAATGTTGAAAGGCAGTGTCGAGGCCACTTTCTGTGCAGCTCTATGGAGGAGGTGACATGGGCAGCCCAACAGATGAAGGTTAGGTTGTTTATTAATCATTCGGCCATACAACCCCTTGTGCTTGCCAACCATTACTGCAGCATTATCATATCCAAGCGACAAACAGTTGTCCCAAGGAACTGATGGCTCATGTGTGTCACAGCCATCTTTCACCAACAGCTCCTTATCTACCAGCTTGTAGATGTTTTCTCCTGCATACCGCAAAAGTGCTCTTTAATTTCAGTTCAATTATGAGATTAGCAGGAGAGAGAGAGAGAGAGAGAGAGAGAGAGAGAGAGAGAGAGAGAGAGAGAGAGAGAGAGAGAGAGAGAGAGAGAGAGAGAATGATGATGATACGTTTATTAGGATAAAGTTTTAGGCATTGAAATACCTTTCATCCAAACTGTCCTTTAAGAGAGAGAGAGAGATTGCAGTAGCATGTTTTATTGTGTACTATATTACATGTCAACTATTTCTCCCTCGGCTGAATGAGGTGGGGTTAATTCCAACACTCCACTAGTCCCAGGTGTCATACAGAAAGACCAGTAAAAGACAAAGAAGGCAAGCCTATTGCAGACAGAGCAGACCAACTCGACAGATGGGCCGAGTATTTTGAAGAGTTACTGAACAGACCTAGCCCACCCGACCCCCCAGACATCCAGCTGGCAGACACCGACCTACCCATCAGCTGTGACAGACCCAGCCGGGAAGAGATCAGAAGAGCAGTGGCATTTTTGAAGAACGGCAAAGCAGCAGGGCCAGATGGCATCCCAGCGGAGTCTCTGAAAGCAGACCTAGAGACAACAGTGGAGATGCTGTACCCACTGTTTGGAAAGATCTGGGAAGAGGAGGTGATGCCAGCTGACTGGAAGGAGGGGTACCTAATCAAGCTTCCCAAGAAAGGCGACCTCAGCAAATGTTCCAACTACAGAGGAATCACCTTGCTGTCAGTACCAGGAAAGGTCTTCAACAGGATCATCCTAGAGAGAATGAAGAGCTCCGTTGACCCCCAGCTGAGAGACCAGCAAGCAGGATTCAGGAAGAACCGATCATGTACAGACCAGATCGCCACTCTCCGCATCATCGTGGAACAGTCTCTGGAGTGGAGCTCCCCGCTGTACGTCAACTTTGTGGATTATGAGAAAGCATTTGACAGCGTGGACCGAGAGACTCTGTGGAAACTCCTACGACACTACGGTGTACCCACAAAGCTCGTCCGCCTGATCAAGAGCAGCTACGATGGCATGACATGTCGCGTGATCCACGAAGGTCAGTTCACCAGGGAGCTCCAGGTCAGAACTGGTGTCAGGCAGGGGTGTCTGCTGTCTCCGTTCCTCTTCCTACTGGCCATAGACTGGGTCATGAAGATGACCACAGAGCACAGACGAAGTGGAATACAGTAGACACTGTGGACACAGCTTGACGACCTCGATTTTGCAGATGACTTGGCATTACTGTCCCACACTCATCAACAAATGCACGACAAGACCATGAGGCTTGCTGACAAAATCTCGTCCCAAATGGGCCTCACCATTCACAAACAGAAAACAAAGACAATGAGGCTGAACGCAACCAGGGAAGAACCAGTCTTGCTTGCTGGCACCCCGTTGGAGGAGGTGGAGTCCTTCACCTATCTCGGGAGCATCATAGACAAAAAAGGCGGCACTGATGCAGATGTCAGAGCACGAATCGGTAAAGCCAGAGCAGCCTTTCTCCAGTTGAAAAAAGTGTGGAGTTCCAGAGAGCTGTCAAAACACACCAAAGTCCGGATTTTCAACTCCAATGTAAAAGCAGTTCTCCTATATGGAGCAGAGACTTGGAGATTGACAAAAACCACAGTCAACAGAGTACAGACCTTCATGAACAGTTGCCTTAGAAGAATTTTGAAAATCCACTGGCCAGAGAAGATCAGCAACGTCAGACTCTGGGAGAGAACAGAGCAGATAACAGCAGAGAATGAAATTGGGCGAAGAAGATGGGAATGGATTGGTCACAGTCTGAGAAAGCCAGCTTCCAGTATCACTAGGCAGGCATCGTCATGGAACCCCCAGGAAAAGAGGAAAAGAGGTAGGCCTAGAAACTCCTGGTGTCAAGACCTCCAAGCAGACATCAAGAGACTGGGAACCACCTGGAGTAGAATCGAAGGAGAAGCACAGGACAGGAGTTGCTGGAGGTCTCTCGTCGACGGCCTATACCCGGGTAGGGGTGACAGGCGTAAGTAAGTAAGTACTAGTCCCAGGTTCCCCTAGTTTATGGCCCATGCCAACTGAACGTGTTCAAAGGTAAAAAGGGTTACTTTGCAATCAATGGAGAACAGTTAACTTCTCAAGGATATAATTTGTTAACTTTTTCGAGAACAATTCCATATTTATAAGGCAACATGGTGACTCATTTACAACAAAAGGTTTGTAAACCAGCATGAATTGAACTCTCACCTGTTGCTGGTGTCTGAAGATCAAGGACTGGTACGGACAGTAGATTCTGCTCCACGCCCGAATCACTAATACTTGTAATGACAATAGGATACTGCTTGTCCCGCTGCTCATTGCTCCCATCCGTAGACACTGAGAAGGGGCCAGCAGAAATTCTCTGTCTCAACTCTGTCTTGATGTCATCTGCCATGCACTGCACAATCGTTGTTGCTTTATTCCGACAAGAAGAATAGTTTTGCGCTGTCTTAGAGACTGGGAAGGCTGACTTCACTGTTCGAGAGATGGCATCAGCAGTGGACAGAATCAGATTGTTTTGAACGATCAATTCAGTCAGCGTTACTTCTGCTCTGATCACTGACTCTTCCTCAGTCTTGATACTCTGTTACGGTATGAATTTTGTAATGGATGAGCACTGAGCAGCTGTCTTCATAGCTGCCTCATTGAGTTTTTTTTTTTCTTTTCTTGCAATGGCGCTTGATGTCTGAGTGCGCACACCTGAGTGCGCAATCAAAAAAATCAGCCTTGCAGTAGGCACATCTTGCATACGTGTTTCCTGCAGCAGAAGCCTCTATCCCTGGAATCTTCTTGTATCTGTCCAGAAATATCTGTTCTCTCTTCTTTTTCTTCGCAAACGGCTTTGTAGAGGCAGTACAGTCACTTGTTTGATGCTTCGATATCTTGCGCGTGCCAAAATGGCGGGAACAAAGACTTATCGTTTTTGGCAATGAAGATTAAAATTGTGGATTGAGGTTTTTTCGGATTTTTTTTTTAATTGTTTTTTTATCGTATTGATTTTCGTTTTTGCGTACTGTTCCTAAAAACTGTGTAGAAAATACACAAAAAACGTATGGGTAAACAGGTCTGAATGATGCGTATGTCCTGCGCCCCTTATAGAAATCACCGACGCATTGGCAGATCTGCGAGACTTTTTCAATAGGAGATAATTCAACATCAGAATCAGGTCAAAAGCAAAAGGTAGAGACCACTGACACCAAGGACAGCTCTCATATAGAAGGGACTTTATAGGTTATGGTTCATCCCATCTTGTTAATCCCACAGACACGAGTAACCAATTATATTACTCCTCACGCCATACCCTACATTTTGGTACTATTTATAGCGATGAGCTTCGTGTATGGCAAATATGCTGGCCTGTTGAATGCCGAAAGTCGCGCGCGCTGTTCGAGAAACCGGGTCACACGGTGCTAATGGAGGCTGCAATCACTTGTTTTCAACTAAGTCCCATAAATCAATGCTACATTTAAAGCAAAACTCTCACAGTAAAAAGAAAAGAACAAACTTTATTTTGAAATAAGTTTGACAAAAATCCATGCAGTGGATGTTTTGTAGTGAACTGTTTTTTAGGTTGACTAAATCGTGCAGTTTGACTTGTCAGCAGAGAGCCTGGGCTGCCACTACCCAATGAGAGCTGAAAACTATGCTAAATAAAGGTATACTCACATGCTTGATTTTCAAAAGGAAAGGAATACCAAAGGTCTGATAGATTTCCTGCAAAGAGAAACAGTTATTATTAATGCTCAAACCCCAAGATCTCAATGACTTCCATTTCCATTCTACAGAATAAACATTTAGTTCTAGGAGATTAACATTTAACAGAAATATTATTCTTAATTCACAATCAGGTCAAAGACCCCCTTTATAGTGAGGTAAGACAGCAGATGTGTCCCCTTTTTTAAAGGACTAAAAGGACTGTTGCCTTGCCTTGTGAAAGTGAGCCACAGGAATGAGAATCTCGTCCTCAGGCAGGGCAGACTCTTCAGCTGGGATCTCCTCGATGCGGAAGATGCGTGTGCCCCCCACAGACAGGTGTTCCAGCAACGTGTCCTCACGCTGCACTGACAGGATCTTGTAGCTGATGATCTCTAGAAGTCTGCAACATGTTACACTACAGCTATTGAAGTTCTGACAAACTGATCATTTGCATACTTAAAAATTTTCAACTCATTCAGCCCGACGCACATATTTCCCACATTTTGGAGGTGTCATCTAATGACTATGCACCTGTTGCAGGAGATGGATTGACCATAAGCCAAGGGTAGTGCCCGATTAGCTTGGTGCCAACAGGTACCAAAGCTAATCTGGCACTACCCTTGAATTATCATGGTCGACCCATCTCCTGCTGTAGTGTCAGGGGCTGAATAGGTTATTACAGTGGCTTCAAACTGGTACGGACTTGACAGTGTGTGGGGAGGAGGGCATATTTCGACTGCTGAGGCAAATGGCGTCACTGTACCTGAGTTTCCCTGATCCTTTGTCGGACAGCTCCACCTGTTTGCGGGCCTCCTCCAGAAGGTCACTCACCCGCCCGTTCTTGTCTGGGTACAGCACCAGCTCACGCTGAAGACACATTCAAATAAAATAAATAATTAATTAAAAAAAAAAAACAAATTACAACAAACAACTGACTACTTGATTAAGAACAGTTAGTTAGTTATTTGGGTTTAACGCTGAGCAGGCAACTAAGGCCATCTCACGGCGGGAAGGGTAAAAATCTGGTCAGCCAGACTAAAAGAAAGGTCTTAAGACATGATGTAAATATACCTTAAAAATATGTCAGGCTAAAATGTCGCACAGGTCTTTAAAGAAAACGTCGAAAGACTCTCAAAAAGGTCAAAATAATAGAAACAACATAATCTATAAATGCTCAAATCTTATTAAAAATATGGCACTCTCTCAGAAAACTGAAGATCTTGTCCGGGGGCACATCCCGGAACAAAACCTTCAAGGAGTCTGCTGTGAAATGTTTATACCTTGTGTTGATTAGATCAGCACAAGACAACAAAAAGTGTTGAACAGAGTACTGCTCGTCGCAGGCATAACACCATGGACGCTCCTCCTGTTTAAGTAAATAAGAGTGCGTAACATACGTGTGGCCGATGTGGAGCCGAGCCAGGACAGTCTCCTCACGGCGGCTGCTGCAGCGATAAGGTAGACCGTCGGACAACTTAGGAAGGGCTTCATGCAGCTTGTTAACTTCCTCTTTGTCCCACTCGGACTGCCACTCACGGGCTATGTACGCACTAGCCACATGTCTAAAATCACTATAAACAGTCTGTGTGTCAGGGACAGGGTCATTGCGGGCATCGTTGGCAGCAGAATCTGCGATCCTGTTGCCTTCGATGCCCACATGCCCTGGCACCCAAATAAAAATGATATCATATTGTCATAATATTCCTTCATCAAGTCCGCGTGGAGCTCTCTGATCTGCACCAGCAGTGGGTGGTCATTTCCCGTGCCCTGAAGGGCCTGCAGGGCAGAAAGAGAGTCAGACAGAATCAGGAAGTTCCTTTCTCTAGATCGATAAGCATGCTGATTAAGAACAAAAAGGTGACTGCAAAGTGTGAGAAAAGCTCAGGAAATAATCAATAAACAAACATACTATTAAGAAAAGAACAGAAACACTATATATACTAATGGTCAAAACTTAATGGCCACCCCACTTTTTGGTGTCATTGTTTATTGTCGCAAGTACACTGTACAGGGAACAATAGACAATTCAACAATTTCAATGAACATGTCAAATGCACGTGAAACATCATCAGTTTTTGTGAAAAGCTGCGCGATATTGGCAAGCGTACCAAAGGCAGGCAGGCAGGTGGAAAAACTCGGTAAAGTCGTGATGCACATGCTAAAGGGGTCAGTCGTGAACACTGAGCACTTCTGTTTCACTACTAATACCAGTACAGTAAGGGTATAATTGTCACTTTCCTAACCATGCCACCCTGATGAAGCCTAACGCCAGTAGATCAAGGCCGGGTGCTAGCACGGCTGCAGGATGGAATTTCCGGTCGAGAAGTTGGGAGACGTCTTGGGGTGTCCCATTCAGTGATCCAGAGGCTGCTGGCACAATTCCAAGAAACTGGAAGGGCAGAACGACGACCCTGCTCAGGACGCCCGCGCTGCACCAGCAGAAGGAGGACAGAGACCTCTGTGTGGCGGCTCTGCGCGACCGAACTGTCACGTGAACCACTCTGCGAGGTCCACTGATGCAAGCTGCAAACATTAACGTCAGCAGAAGCACCGTCTGCCGACATCTGCGCAAAATTGGTCTGGCTTCATGCAGAGCAGCAGTGAGAATACCTCTCACTCCAGCTCATTGCAGAGCTCGGGTTGCCTGGTGTCGTCAACATGTGAGGTGGAACCGACTCCAGTGGACTCAGGTTCTGTTTACTGATGAGTCACGGTTCACTGTGTCCTTCAACGATGGCAGGGTGAGGGTCTGGCGACGCCAGGGCGAGCGATTCACAGATTGATGCGTCCAAGAGGTGGATCATTACAGAGGAGGCTCAGTCATGGTCTGGGCAGGCTTCAGCAGGGAAGGCAGGACCCCCCCCCCCCCCCCCCACGTCATCCGAGACACCCTGACTGGACTGCGCTATCAGGACGAGATTGTGGCAGCCCCTCATCAAACCAGCACTCAAAGCCATAGGCAACAATGCTGTCCTGCAGGATGACAACACTCGACCTCATTGCGCCCGTGTGGTGGATGAGCAACGGGGCATCATGAGGATGGAGTGGCCAGCTCATTCACCTGATCTGGCTCCCATCGAGCACCTCTGGGACGTGCTGTGGCAACGTGTAGTCAGCAACCACCACCCACCTCAAAGCGTCTCCCAGCATCAATCAGTTCCTGCATCAAGAGTGGAAAGCGATCCCACAACATGTTCACCGAACACTGGCGAACTCCATGCGTCAACACTTCATTGAATTCTTGGCTGCAAACGGGGGGTACACTCACTACTGACGGGACCAGTCTTGTGTGACTTTTCAAATAAGGGGTGGGTGAACATTCTAACATCCTGCTGTTGTTACAATTAATTGATTTACTCAGATCAAACTTAAATGAAATTGTTACTGAATAAATTAGCAAAGTACTGACTCCAAGAATTGTTACATTATTTGTGTGGTGTTGTCAGTGCGTCCGCGATAAAAAGTGGCCCTTAAGTTTTGACCATATATATATATATATATATATATATATATATATATATATATATATATATATATATATATACATATATATATATATCCTCGCGCTGGGACCATACGGCGTTGAGGCGCGTCCCCTGGGTGGTGGATAGGGGGTCCCTCGTGAGAGGGGTGCACCGAATGAAATAAGGTGCCGTGAACCAACATGGTCTAAGGGAAGGTGACCCCGACAGAAAACCCCTGGTCCTCCTAGTAAGGGGGTTGGGCGTGGGGGTAGCTTCCCCACCCTGCAAAAAAGGAAATAGCTACAAAAACGCCGACGAAAAGACTAACAGTAATTCCTTTCCTGGAGGAGGAAGGTTCTTCTACTAGAAGACTTATGACGTCCTGTGGTGAAAGCCGGAAGTCTTCGGAAGCCACAGGACCGAGCCGCCTCTCTCTATCCAGGGATACAACCATGGGCACATGGAATGTGAAGACCATGTACCAGAGCGGCAAGGCCGCCCAGATAGCAGCGGAAATGCAAAAGTACAACCTTTCCCTGCTAGGCATCAGTGAAGCCAGATGGACGCAGTCTGGCCAGAAAAGGCTGTTAAGTGGGGAGATGATTCTGTATTCAGGTCATGAAGAGGAGAATGCCCCCCATACAGAAGGAGTAGCACTCATGCTGTCACCAGTGGCACAGAGAGCGCTGATGGACTGGGAACCTCTTGGGCCAAGAATTATAACAGCAGCCTTTAGAACCAAGAAAAAGCTCAAGCTGAACGTCATCCAGTGTTATGCGCCCACCAATGACAGTGACGAGGAAGAGAAACAAGAGTTCTACGACCGACTCCAGAGTGCCGTGGACAAATGTGCGGAGCGAGACATCACCATCGTCATGGGCGATTTTAATGCCAAAATAGGGGAGGACAACACCGGATACGAAGAGGTGATGGGGAGACAGGGACTAGGCTCGGAGATGAGTGAGAACGGGGAGAGGTTTGTAGACTTTTGTGCTCTAAACCGACTTGTCATTGGAGGCAGCATCTTCCCACACAGAAGAATACACAAAGCAACTTGGGTCTCACCTGACCATACAACAGAGAACCAAATAGACCATATCTGCATTAGCAAGAAATTTAGAAGATCCCTTCAAGATGTTCGAGTGAGGAGGGGAGCAGATGTCGCCTCAGACCACCATCTGCTTACCTTAAGAATGAAGCTCAAGCTAAAGAAAAGCCGCACAGAGACAACAAGAAGACAGCGCTATAATGTAGGCCTCCTGAGAGAAACTGGAGTTAGAGAAGAGTTCAAACTGGTGCTGTCCAACCGGTTTCAAGCGCTACAGGAGCTAGTAAATGAAGAGGAGGCGGTCACCACAGAGCAGCAGTGGAAGGCAGTTAGAGAGGCGCTGAACTCAACCTGCAAAGACACTGTAGTTAGTTAGTTAGTTATTTGGGTTTAACGCCGAGCAGGCAACTAAGGCCATCTCACGGCGGGAAGGGTAAAAATCTGGTCAGCCAGACTAAAAGAAAGGTCTTAAGACATGATGTAAATATACCTTAAAAATATGTCAGGCTAAAATGTCGCACAGGTCTTTAAAGAAAACATCGGAAGACTCTCAAAAAGGTCAAAATAATAAAAACATCATAATCTATAGACGCTCAAATCTTATTAAAAATATGTCACTCTCTCAGAAAACTGAAGATCTTGTCCGGGGGCACATCCCGGAACAAAACCTTCAAGGAGTCTGCTGTGAAATGTTTATACCTTGTGTCGATTAGATCAGCACAAGACAACAAAAAGTGTTGAACAGAGTACTGCTCGTCGCAGGCATAACACCATGGACGCTCCTCCTGTTTAAGTAAATAAGAGTGCGTAACATACGTGTGGCCGATGTGGAGCCGAGCCAGGACAGTCTCCTCACGGCGGCTGCCGCAGCGATAAGGTAGACCGTCGGACAACTTAGGAAGGGCTTCATGCAGCTTGTTAGCTTCCTCTTTGTCCCACTCGGACTGCCACTCACGGGCTATATACGCACTAGCCACATGTCTAAAATCACTATAAACAGTCTGTGTGTCAGGGACAGGGTCATTGCGGGCATCGTTGGCAGCAGAATCTGCGATCCTGTTGCCTTCGATGCCCACATGCCCTGGCACCCAAACAAAAATGATATCATAATATTCCTTCATCAAGTCCGCGTGGAGCTCTCTGATCTGCACCAGCAGTGTGTGGTCATTTCCCGTGCCCTGAAGGGCCTGCAGGGCAGAAAGAGAGTCAGACAGAATCAGGAAGTTCCTTTCTCTAGATCGATAAGCATGCCTGAGTGCCAGCAGAACCGCCTGCAGTTCCGCACTAAATACAGATGAGTGGTCTGGGAGGCGGTGCTTAAATGGGCGTCTAGGATGGCGAGAGGACACTGCGGCCGCAGCCACTCTCCCATCCTCACACTTTGACCCATCGGTATAGATGCGACAATAGCCAGGAAAAATTGAAAGCAGTTCATTGAGGCTCTGTTGGTATATGGCTGGTGGAGTAGAGTCTTTCTTGTGGGCAGTCAAGTCCAGCAAGATGTCAGGAACTGGTAAGAGCCAAGGTGGAGTGATGTGTTGCAGGGATTCCGAAACTCTGTCCAGGTCCAATCCGGCCGCCTGCAGATGAGGTCGGACACGGAAAGAAAGTGGACGGACAGCTCCCGGATGGGTATCGTAAATCTCTGCAAACGATGGTTTAAAAACACAATCATAGGCAGGATTGTCTGGATGGGCTTTCAGTTTCAGAACGTAGCTGAGCATGAGGCGGATGCGGCGGAGCTTGAGAGAAGGCTCCCCTGCCTCGGCATACAGACTAGGAACTGGAGACGTCCTGAAGGCCCCAAGACATATCCGCAGACCCTGATGGTGAATTGTGTTCAGACGCTGTAGCACAGACTTGGAAGCTGAGCCATACACCACAGAGCCGTAATCCAGTTTGGACCGAACAAGGGCCCGGTACAGACGAAGTAAGACAGTACGGTCCGCACCCCAGTCAGTACGACCGACGACACGAAGAATGTCGAGAGCCTTCTGCCAAGAGGTTCTAAGGTAATTAATATGGTTGCGGAAGGTAAGTCTTTTGTCAAAAATGACCCCCAGAAACTTTGCCTCCTCGGCCACCTTAATTGGCACTCCAGCAATGCTCAGGCTAGGTTCTGGAAAAAATTTCGTCTGGTTAGTAAAATGCACACAAACAGTCTTGGAGGGCGAGAACTTGAATCCATTGAGAGACACCCACCGCTGGATGCGATCAACGCACAGCTGCAAGCGCCTCTCAAGGGACGCAAGTCCTCGACCACGTGCGCACAAAGCAAAGTCGTCAACAAACAAAGAGCATTCAGAATCATCCTTGACGGCCTTTACAATGTTATTAATTTTAATACTAAATAAAACAGGAGATAGAATGCTGCCCTGTGGGACACCCATCTCCTGTTCAAAGGAGTCGGAGAGGGTGGAGCCCACACGGACATGGAACGACCGGTTAGTCAAAAAATTGTGAATAAAAACGGGCAGGTGCCCTTTAAAACCCATGTCCAACAAGTCAGACATTATGCCATACTTCCAGGTAGTGTCATACGCCTTCTCAAGATCGAAGAAAATTGCATAGACATGCTGCTTGTTGACAAAAGAATCTCGAATAAATGATTCAAAGCGGACTAAATGGTCAGTTGTACTACGGAAGCGCCGGAAACCGCACTGGAGGTCTGTGAGGAGACCCTGTGACTCAAGATGCCACACCAGGCGGGCGTTGACCAGGCGTTCCATAGTTTTACATAAACATGATGTCAAAGCGATAGGCCGGTAGTTGCCCGGGTCGGAAGGATCCTTACCCGGCTTGGGGATCGGTACAACCACAGCCTGGCGCCAAGACGGTGGAAAATGACCAGTTCTCCAGATATGGTTAAAGGCCTTGAGAAGTACAAGGAGTGACCTCTCAGGCAGATGCGTTAGGAATTGATAGTGGATGGTATCTAGGCCAGCAGCAGAGTCATTACATTTCTGCAAAGCTTGCTGCAATTCTGATAATGTAAACGGGACATTATAGTCTTCTGAGTTATCGGACTCAAAATCACAAATACGAGACTCTCGTTTCTCCTTCTCTCTCTGGAAGAAAGGTGAATAATGCTCCGTTGAAGAATTATGGGCAATGGTGGAGGCAAGCAAATTGGCCACAGCTTTTTTATCTGTAACCAAACTGACACCATCTCTAAGATGGCCAACAGAAGCCGAGCCACCTCTGCCCCTAATTCTCCGAACAGCCTTCCATACTTTCTGGGAAGGAGACCGAGAAGTTAAAGATGAGACGAAGCGTCTCCAGGAAGCATGGCGTTCACGTTTAAAAATGTAACGGGCTTTCGCCCTCTGTCTTTTAAAGGTTAAAATATTTACTTGCGACGGATTACGGAAAGCACGTCGCTGAGCAGATTTGCGCGCTATTTGGGCCTTGCGGCACTCTTCGTTGAACCATGGTACTCTCGGCTTTCGAGGGACTGATGCGGAAGTTTTAGGGATGGTTTCACCCGTAACGTCCAACAAAATAGTAGTAAAAGAAGAAATAGGTTCTTCAGATGACATGACCACCTCCTCTGTAATACGAGACTGACAGAGGGAGGTGAACAGAGGCCAGTTAGCTTTCTTAAGATTCCAGCGCCCCACCGGCGGATCCTCCCCACAGCTGACCGATGACAGGACTACTGGGAAGTGGTCACTACCACACAGGTCATCGTGGACCTTCCAGTCAAAGTCCAGCATGAGAGAAGGATCACACACAGTGAGGTCTAGAACAGAACTAGATCCTGAACCTGGGTATGTATGTATGTAGGTGAACCATCGTTAAAGACACATAGATTAAGTTGAGAAAAAACATCTTCTAACATCTGACCTCTGCCATCATAGTGGTCACTACCCCAAAGGTGAGCGTGACCGTTAAAATCCCCCATGAGAATAAAGGGAGGGGGCAGTTGATCAACTAAATTAAAAAAATCATTACTACAGACCCGCAGGGATGGTGGCAGGTAAATACTGCATATAGTTATGTCTTCTTCAAGGTAACCCGAGCTGCGACAGCCTGAAGACAGGTGTCGATGCTAACGGGGCTACATAAAATTTGGCTACTAATGAGAAGAGCCACTCCACCCGAGCGCCTCTCCGAATCAGAGCCTTTATGTATAGCGTTAAAACCATTAAAGGACACAGGGTCAGAAGTCTTCAGGTAAGTCTCCTGAAGAGATATTACTGAGGGGTTATAGCACTTGACTAAAAGACGTAATTCCTCAAAGTTAGCTTGAAAACCACGACAATTCCACTGAAGCAGAGAGTCCATGATTATGTCTTATCTGGGGGTGCGGAGTTTTTCCCCCCTTTGTCCTTTGCCTTGGAAGGAGTCGGAGAAACAGAGGGGGGCCGGCTCCCGGGCCTCCTCTGGTTCTTAGGAGATGAAGGGGGTGGAGCTGCCGCAGCATCGGCAACTTCCACTCCCTCCATCTGCTCCTCCAATGCAGCATATTTGTTTTGAAGGGGGACATCAGTGTTCCCCTTCTGGGCCCGTGCGCACGGCAGTCCCATAGATTTCTTTGACTTCTGGTCCTGGGCAGCGTTCCTGCCGCTAGAGTTAGCGGCCTTAGAAGGCTGACCAGAGCCAGAAACCTTTGGTGTTGACAAACTAGCAGGTTTGGGTGGGGGCTGAGGCTTAGGGGCAGCAGAAGGCGGTGCCACCGGACCGGTAGCGTCCACCCTCTGCGTTCCCTGGCTCCTCGTCACCACCGGAGGAGGGTTACTCTCCAGGGGTGAGAGGATCCGAGGCTCCGCCCCCAACCAAGAAGTTGGGGTTTGACAAGAGAAGTCTTTGGTGGGGCGCTTGCCTGCCACCACAGCACTGAAAGTATACACAAAGTTGTTATTTGAGTTTGGCGCCGCCTCAGCTGCACCAGGACCGTCAACCAGTTTTTTTGCGTCCGCAAAGGACAGTCCCTTCTCCACACGCACCTGCTGAATCCTGCACTCGGAGATCCAACGAGGGCACTTCTTGTCCGAAGCCATATGCGCTCCCTGGCAATTCACACACAGGGGGATGGCTGTGCAGGACTCAGCAGAGTGTCCGGGCTTAGTGCAACGGGCGCATAGAGCCTCTGCCTGGCGGCATGTCTTCTGCCCATGGCCATACTTTTGGCACTTAAAGCACCGAAGGGGGAGAGGGACGTACTTTTTCACTTTCAGGGAGTAGTAACCTCCCCAGATGGTAGTAGGAGCTGTGGGGGTGCCAAACGTCAGGATGATGGTAGGGAGACGGATCTCCCTACCACCTCGTTTGGAAATGAAGTGCCTGACGTAGGTCACCCCCTGTGACTTAAGGTTCCATACAAGTTCATCTTCAGACAGTTCGGCCAATGCTTGATCTTTAATCACTCCTCTAGAGGAATTCATTGTTTTGTGGGGAGTGACCTCCACTGGAGTGTCTCCGATGGAGGAGAGCCTCAGTAGCCCATTGGAGTGTGCCCGGGTACGGCACTCTACCAACAAGTCACCAGACCTGAGGCGCTGGGCCTCAGGCCTGCCAACACGGCTCCTGAGGGTCTCCCCTACCAGGAAAGGGTGCAGCTTGGAAACAGGCTTCTCTTTAACTTTGCTGTGGATAATGAGAAAGCGAGGCCAGACGGCCGAAACCTGAGGCGTCGCTTCCCCACAATCAGAGTCGCTATCATTTTCAAGGTCAATGTCAGTGGCTATGTGCCGCTTTGGTGCCAGTTTTGGTTTTTTGATATTTTCCATATTATAGTATGATAGATATTCATCCCCCGGGGGTCCCCGCCCGCCACCGAGCCCAACTAGGGAAAGTGCAATTGTCGGCGGGTCTCCAGCCGACGCACAATGGAGACTGCCCGAAAGATATACTCGAGGGGGTAAGCCCGATTGAACCGTTTGAGCCACCGCCTTCTATCACACTGTTGAATGCAGGGGAATACTGGCGTAAAGCACCTAATCAGCATCAGAGGCTATAGCATGGTGCTCCGTATAACAACCCGCATGTCAACAGGGGGATAGGGCTCGACGTGACAAGAGCCGATTGACTAGGCCGGTACGACTAGCCTCCCGTTTAGGCAGAAGTCAAGGCCAAAGTGGAGTGTTTCAGCCACCAGGATCCTCTTCTCCCCCGACACGGGTCTCCAAGCACGGCAAACACTTGGGATCCAAAGGACCAAAAGCTCACGCGTATTTTTAAGGACCAATCCAACATGGTAAGACCTGGGTAAGCACAGCTCCTTAAAAACCGGACCAGTGAAAAAGACTGAACAACATATCTGCTGACATCAAGTCCTAATCCTGGACAAAGATGGCACCCGTCCGCTAGCCCACTCAGTCAGGGACCGAGTGGACTACCCACCCACGCCACGTGGAGGCCGGTGCCGGGTAGGCAGCTTGGAAACAGGCTTCTCTTTAACTTTGCTGTGGATAATGAGAAAGCGAGGCCAGACGGCCGAAACCTGAGGCGTCGCTTCCCCACAATCAGAGTCGCTATCATTTTCAAGGTCAATGTCAGTGGCTATGTGCCGCTTAGGTGCCAGTTTTGGTTTTTTGATATTTTCCATATTATAGTATGATAGATATTCATCCCCCGGGGGTCCCCGCCCGCCACCGAGCCCAACAAGGGAAAGTGCAATTGTCGGCGGGTCTCCAGCCGACGCACAATGGAGACTGCCCGAAAGATATACTCAAGGGGGTAAGCCCGATTGAACCGTTTGAGCCACCGCCTTCTATCACACTGTTGAATACAGGGGAATACTGGCGTAAAGCACCCAATCAGCATCAGAGGCTATAGCATGGTGCTCCGTATAACAACCCGCATGTCAACAGGGGGATAGGGCTCGACGTGACAAGAGCCGATTGACTAGGCCGGTACGACTAGCCTCCCGTTTAGGCAGAAGTCAAGGCCAAAGTGGAGTGTTTCAGCCACCAGGATCCTCTTCTCCCCCGACACGGGTCTCCAAGCACGGCAAACACTTGGGATCCAAAGGACCAAAAGCTCACGCGTATTTTTAAGGACCAATCCAACATGGTAAGACCTGGGTAAGCACAGCTCCTTAAAAACCGGACCAGTGAAAAAGACTGAACAACATATCTGCTGACATCAAGTCCTAATCCTGGACAAAGATGGCACCCGTCTGCTAGCCCACTCAGTCAGGGACCGAGTGGACTACCCACCCACGCCACGTGGAGGCCGGTGCCGGGTAGGCGCCGACGAAAAGGCTAACAGTAATTCCTTTCCTGGAGGAGGAAGGTTCTTCTACCAGAAGACTTATGACGTCCTGTGGTGAAAGCCGGAAGTCTTCGGAAGCCATAGGACCGAGCCGCCTCTCTCTATCCAGGGATACAACCATGGGCACATGGAACGTCAAGACCATGTACCAGAGTGGCAAGGCCGCCCAGATAGCAGAGGAAATGCAAAAGTACAACCGTTCCCTGCTAGGTATAAGTTAGTTAGTTAGTTATTTGGGTTTAACGCCGAGCAGGCGACTAAGGCCATCTCACGGCGGGATGGGTAAAAATCTGGTCAGCCAGACTAAAAGCAAGGTCTTAAGACAAGATGTAAATATAGATTAAAAATCTCAGGCTAAAATGTCTACAGACTCTCAAAAAGGGCAAATAAAAAAGATTCACATAGTCTATGAATGCTCAAATCTTGTTAAAAATATTGCATGCTCGCAAGAAATTGAAGATTTTGTCCGGGGGAACATCCCGGAACAAAACCTTCAAGGAGTCTGCTGTAAAGTGTTTATATCTGGTGTCAATTAGGTCAGCACAATACAGCAAAAAGTGTCGAACAGAAAACTGCTCATCACAGGCAAAACACCATGGACGCTCATCCTGTTTAAGTAAGTAAGAGTGCGTAACATACGTGTGCCCGATGTGGAGCCGAGCAAGGACAGTCTCCTCACGGCGGCTGCCGCAGCGGAAAGGTAGACTGTCAGACAACTTAGGAAGAGCTTCATGAAGCTTGTTCCCTTCCTCTTTGTCCCACTCGAACTGCCACTCGCGGGCCACGTACGCACTAATCACAGGTTTAAAATCACTATAGACAGTCTGTGTGTCAGGGACAGGGTCACTGCGGGCACTGTTGGCAGCAGAATCTGCGATTCTGTTGCCTTCGATGCCCACATGGCCTGGGACCCAAATAAAAATGATGTCATAATATTCCTTCATCAAGTCCGCGTAGAGCTCTCTAATCTGCACCAGCAGTGGATGGTCTGTTCCCGCGCCCTGAAGGGCCTGCAGGGCAGAAAGAGAGTCAGACAGAATCAGGAAGTTCCTTTCCCGAGACTGATAGGCATGCTTGAGTGCTAGCAGAATGGCCTGCAGTTCTGCACTAAATACAGAGGAATGGTCAGGGAGACGGAGCTTAAATGGGCGTCTAGGATGGCGAGCGGACACTGCAGCCGCAGCCACTCTTCCATCCTCAGACTTGGACCCATCCGTATAAAGACGACAATAGCCAGGAAAAATTGAAAGGAGTTCATTGAGGCTCTGTTAGTATATGGCTGGTGGAGTACAATCCTTCTTGTGGGCAGTCAAGTCCAGCAAGATGTCAGGAACTGGTAGTAGCCAGGGTGGAGTGACGTGTTGCAGAGATTCCGAAACTTTGTCCAGGTCCACTCCGGCCGCCTGCAGATGAGGTCGGACACGGAAGGAAAGTGGACGGACAGCTCCCGGATGGGCATCGTAAATCTCTGCAAACGACGGGTTAAAAACACAATCATAGGCAGGATTTTCTGGATGGGCCTTCAGCTTCAGAACGTAGCTGAGCATGAGGCGGATGCGGCGGAGCCTGAGAGAAGGCTCCCCTGCCTCTGCATACAGACTAGGAACTGGAGATGTCCTGAAGGCTCCCAGACATATGCGCAGACCTTGATGGTGAATTGTGTTCAGACGCTGCAGAACAGACTTGGAAGCCGAGCCATATACCACAGAGCCGTAATCCAGTTTGGACCGAACAAGGGCCCGGTACAGTCGAAGTAAGACGATGCGGTCTGCACCCCAGTCAGTACGACCAACGACACGAAGAATGTCGAGGGCCTTCCAACAAGAGGTTCTAAGGTAGTTAACATGGTTGCAGAAGGTCAATCTTTTGTCAAAGATGACCCCCAAAAACTTTGCCTCTTCGGCCACCTTAATTGGCACACCAGCAATGCTCAGACTAGGTTCTGGAAAAAATTTCGTCTGGTTAGTAAAATGCACACAGACTGTCTTGGAGGGCGAGAATCTGAATCCATTGAGAGACACCCACCCCTGGATTCGATCAACACACAGCTGCAAGCGCCTCTCAAGGGACGCAAGTCCTCGACCTCGTGCACACAAAGCAAAGTCGTCCACAAACAAAGAGCATTCAGAATCATCCTTGACGGCCTTTACAATGTTATTTATTTTAATGCTAAATAAAACAGGAGATAGAATACTGCCCTGCGGGACACCCATCTCCTGTTCAAAGGAGTCGGAGAGGGTGGAGCCCACACGGACATGGAACGACCTGTTGGACAAAAAATTGTGAATAAAAACGGGCAGATGCCCTTTAAAACCCATGTCCGACAAATCAGACATTATACCATGCTTCCAGGTAGTGTCATATGCCTTTTCAAGATCAAAGAAAATTGCATAGACATGCTGCTTGTTGACAAAAGCATCTCGGATAAAAGACTCAAAGCGGACTAGATGGTCAGTTGTACTACGGAAGCGCCGGAAACCGCACTGGAGGTCTGTGATGAGACCCTGTGACTTAAGATGCCACACCAGTCGGGCGTTGACCAAACGTTCCATAGTTTTACATAAACATGATGTCAAAGCTATTGGCCGGTAGTTGCCCGGGTCGGAAAGATCCTTACCCGGCTTGGGAATTGGCACAACCACAGCCTGGCGCCAAGATGGCGGAAAATGACCGGTTATCCAGATATGGTTAAAGGCCTTGAGAAGTACAAGGAGTGAATCCTCAGGCAGATGTGTTATGAGCTGATAATGGATGGTATCTAATCCAGCAGCAGAGTCAGTACATTTCTGCAAGGCTTGCTGCAATTCTGAAAACGTAAAAGGGGCATTATAGTCTTCCAAGTTATCCGATATAAAATCACAAGCACAAGATTCTCGCTTCTCCTTCTCTCTCTGGAAGAAAGGTGAATAATGCTCTGCTGAAGAATTATGGGCAATGGTGGAGGCAAGCAAATTGGCCACAGCCTTTTTATCTGTGACCAAACTGGCACCATCTCTAAGATGGCCGACAGAAGCCGAGCCACCCCTGCCCCTAATTCTTCGAACAGCCTTCCAGACTTTTTGGGACGGAGTCCTAGAAGATAAAGATGAGACGAAGCGTCTCCAGGAAGCACGGCGTTCACGTTTAAAAATGTAACGGGCTTTCGCCCGCTGTCTTTTAAATGTTAAAATATTTGCTTGCGACGGATTACGAAAAGCACGTCGCTGAGCAGATTTGCGCATTGTTTGGGCCTTGCGGCACTCTTCATTGAACCATGGTACTCTCGGCTTCCGAGGGAGTGATGTGGAAGTTCTAGGGATGGTTTCACCTGCAACCTCCAACAAAATAGAAGTAAAACAAGAAACAGGTTCTTCAGCTGACATGACCACCTCCTCTGTAAGACGAGACTGACAGAGAGAGGCAAACAGAGACCAGTTAGCTTTCTTGAGATTCCAGCGCCCCACCGGCGAATCCTCCTCACAGCTGACCGATGACAGGACTACTGGGAAGTGGTCACTACCACACAGGTCATCGTGAACCTTCCAGTCAAAGTCCAGCATGAGAGAAGGATCACACACAGTGAGGTCTAGAACAGAACTAGATCCGGAACCTGAGTTAGAGTATGTAGGTGAGCCATCGTTAAAGACACATAGGTTAAGTTGAGAAAAAACATCTTCTAACATCTGACCTCTGCCATCATAGTGGTCACTACCCCAAAGGTGAGCATGACCGTTAAAATCCCCCATGAGAATAAAGGGAGGGGGCAGTTGATCTACTAAGTTAAAAATATCATTGCTACAGACCCGCAGTGATGGTGGCAGGTAAATACTACATATGGTTATGGTCTTTTTTAAGGTAACCCGAGCAGCGACAGCCTGAAGACAGGTGTCGATGCTAACGGGGCTACATAAAATTTGGCTACTAATGAGAAGAGCCGCTCCACCCGAGCGCCTCTCCGAATCAGAGCCTTTATGTATAACATTAAAACCATTAAAAGACACAGGGTCAGAAGTCTTCAGGTAAGTCTCCTGAAGAGATATTACTGAGGGGTTATAGAACTTGACTAAAAGACGTAATTCCTCAAAGTTAGCTCGAAAACCACGACAATTCCACTGAAGCAAAGAGTCCATGATTAAGTCTTATCTGGGGGTAAGGAGTTTTTCCCCCCTTTTTCCTTTAAATTGGAAGGAGTTGAAGAAACAGAGGGGGGCCGGCTTCCGGGCCTCCTCTGGTTCCTCGGAGAGGAAGGGGGTGGAGCTGCCGCAGCATCAGCAACAACAACTTCCACTCCCTCCATCCGCTCCTCCAGTGCAGCATATTTGTTTTGAAGGGGGACATCTGTGTTCCCCTTCTGGGCCCGTGCGCACAGCGGTCCCATAGATTTCTTAGACTTCTGGTCCTGGGCAGCGTTCCTGCCGCTAGAGTTAGCGGCCTTAGAAGGCTGACCAGAGCCAGAAGCCTTTGGAGTTGACTAACAGGTTTGGGTGGGGGCTGAGGCTTAGGGGCAACAGAAGGCGGCACAACCGGACCGGCAGTGTCCGCCTTCTGCGTTCCCTGGCTCCTTGTCACCACCGGAGGAGGGTTACTCTCCAGGGGCGAGAGGAGCCGAGGCTCCGCCCCCAACCAAGAAGTTGGGGTCTGACATTAAAAGTCTTTGGTGGGGCGCTTGCCTGCCACCGCTGCACTAAAAGTATACACTGAGGTGTTAGAGGTTGGGGCAGCCGCAGCTGCACCAGGGCCTTCAACCAGTTTTTTGGCATCCAGAAAGGACAGCCCCTTCTCCACACGCACCTGCTGAATCTTGCACTCGGATATCCAACGAGGGCATTTCTTATCCGAAGCCATATGCGCCCCCTGGCAATTCACACACAGGGGGGTGGCTGTGCAGGACTCAGCAGAGTGTCCGGGCCTAGTGCAATGGGCGCATGAAGCCTCTGCCTGACGGCATGTCTTCTGCCCATGGCCATACTTTTGGCACTTAAAGCACCGGAGGGGAAGAGGGACGTACTTTTTCACTCTCAGGGAGTAGTAACCTCCCCAGATGGTAGTAGGAGGGGTGGGGGTGCCAAACGTCAGGATGATGGTAGGGAGACGGATCTCCCCACCACCTCGCTTGGAAGCGAAGCGCCTGACGCAAGTCACCCCCTGAGACTTAAGGTTCCTTACAAGTTCATCTTCTGACAGTTCTGCCAAAGCTTGATCTTTGATTACGCCTCTTGACGAATTCATAATTTTGTGGGGTGTGACTTCCACAGGAGTGTCTCCGATGGAAGAGAGCCCCAGTAGCCCGCTGGAGTGTGCCCGAGTACGGCACTCCACCAGCAAGTCACCAGACCTGAGGCGCTGGGCGTCAGGCCTGCCAACACGGCTCCTGAGGGTCTCCCCCACCAGAAAAGGATGCAGCTTGGTAACTGGTTTCTCCTTCACCTTGCTATGGACAATGAGGAAGCGAGGCCATACGGCCGACGCCTGAGGTGTCGCTTCCTCACAGTCTGAATCACTGTCGTGTTCAATGTCGGCGTCTATGTGCCGTTTCTGTGCTAGTTTTGGTTTTTTGGTTTTATCCATATTATATTAGTAGAGATATTCATCCCCCGGGGGTCCCCGCCCGCCACCGAGCCCAACAAGGGAAAGTGCAACTGTCGGCGGGTCTCCAGCCGACGCACAATGGAGACTGCCCGAAAGATATACTCAAGGGGGTAAGCCCGATTGAACCGTTTGAGCCACCGCCTTCTATCACACCGTTGAATGCAGGGGAATACTGGCGTAAAGCACCTAATCAGCAGCAGAAGCTATAGCATGGTGCTCCGTATAGCAACCCGCATGTCAACAGTGGGATAGGGCTCAACGTGACAAGAGCCGATTGACTAGGCCGGTACGACTAGCCTCCCGTTTAGGTAGAAGTCAAGGCCGAAGTGGAGTGTTGGCACCAGTGAGCCGCAGCCCAAAGGGAACCTCAGCCACCAGGATCCTCTTCTCCCCCGACACGGGTCTCCAAGCACGGCAAACACTTGGGATCCAAAGGACCAAAAAGTCACGAGTATTTTTAAGGACCAATCCAACATGGTACGACCTAGGTTAGCACAGCTCCTTAAAAACCGGACCAGTGAAAAGGCTGAACAACATATCTGCTGACATCAAGTCCTAATCCTGGACAAAGATGGCACCCGTCCGCTAGCCCACTCAGTCAGGGACTGAGCGGACTACCCACCTACGCCACGTGGGGGCCGGTGCCGGGTAGGCTGCTAGGTATCAGTGAAGCCAGATGGACGCAGTCTGGCCAGAAAAGGCTGTTAAGTGGGGAGGTGATTCTGTATTCAGGTCATGAAGAGGAGAATGCCCCCCATACAGAAGGTGTAGCATTCATGCTGTCACCAGTGGCACAGAGAGCGCTGATGGGTTGGGAACCTCTTGGGCCAAGAATTATCACAGCAGCCTTTAGAACCAAGAAAAAGCTCAAGCTGAACGTCATCCAGTGTTATGCGCCCACTAATGACAGTGACGAGGAGGAGAAACAAGAGTTCTACGACCGACTCCAGAGTGCCTTGGACAAATGTGCGGAGCGAGACATCACCATCATCATGGGCGATTTTAATGCCAAAATAGGGGAGGACAACACCGGATACGAAGAGGTGATGGGGAGACAGGGACTAGGCTCAGAGATGAGTGAGAACGTGGAGAGGTTTGTAGACTTTTGTGCTCTAAACCGACTTGTCATTGGAGGCAGCATCTTCCCACACAGAAGAATACACAAAGCAACTTGGGTCTCACCTGACCATACAACAGAGAACCAAATAGACCATATCTGCATTAGCAAGAAATTTAGAAGATCCCTTCAAGATGTTCGAGTGAGGAGGGGAGCAGATGTCGCCTCCGACCACCATCTGCTTACCTTAAGAATGAAGCTCAAGTTAAAGAAAAGCCGCACAGAGATGACAAGCGCTACAGGAGCTAGTAAATGAAGAGGAGGCAGTCACCACAGAGCAGCAGTGGAAGGCAGTTAGAGAGGCGCTGAACTCAACCTGCAAAGACCCTGTAGGGTTCAGGAAACACCATCACAAGGACTGGCTGTCGGCACAGACCTTGAAGAAGATAGAAGTGAGGAAGCAGAAGAAAGCAGTTGTCAACAACAGTCGCACGAGAGCAGCCAAAGTAAGGGCACAGGGGGAATACTCGGAAGCCAACCGCGAGGTGAAGAGGAGTATCAGGGCAGACAAGACACAGACAGCCTGGCAGCAGAGGCAGAAAAGGCAGCAGGCAGCGGCAACATGAAACAGCTCTACGACATTACCAGAAGATTGTCAGGCAAGTATGGCCATACAGAAAGACCAGTAAAAGACAAAGAAGGCAAGCCTATTGCAGACAGAGCAGACCAACTCGACAGATGGGCCGAGTATTTTGAAGAGTTACTGAACAGACCTAGCCCACCCGACCCCCCAGACATCCAGCCGGCAGAGACCGACCTACCCATCAGCTGTGACAGACCCAGCCGGGCAGAGATCAGAAGAGCAGTGGCATTTTTGAAGAACGGCAAAGCAGCAGGGCCAGATGGCATCCCAGCGGAGGCTCTGAAAGCAGACCTAGAAACAACAGAGGAGATGCTGTACCCACTGTTTGGAAAGATCTGGGAAGAGGAGGTGATGCCGGCTGACTGGAAGGAGGGGTACCTAATCAAGCTTCCCAAGAAAGGCGACCTCAGCAAGTGTTCCAACTACAGAGGAATCACCTTGCTGTCAGTACCAGGAAAGGTCTTCAACAGGATCATCCTGGAGAGAATGAAGAGCTCCGTTGACCCCCAGCTGAGAGACCAGCAAGCAAGATTCAGGAAGAACCGATCATGTACAGACCAGATCGCCACTCTCCGCATCATCGTGGAACAGTCTCTGGAGTGGAGCTCCCCGCTGTACGTCAACTTTGTGGATTATGAGAAAGCATTTGACAGTGTGGACCGAGAGACTCTGTGGAAACTCCTACGACACTACGGTGTACCCACAAAGCTCGTCCGCCTGATCAAGAGCAGCTACGATGGCATGACATGTCACGTGATCCACGAAGGGCAGTTCACCAGGGAGCTCAAGGTCAGAACTGGTGTCAGGCAGGGGTGTCTGCTGTCTCCGTTCCTCTTCCTACTGGCCATAGACTGGGTCATGAAGATGACCACAGAGCACAGACGAAGTGGAATACAGTGGACACTGTGGACACAGCTTGACGACCTCGATTTTGCAGACGACTTGGCATTACTGTCCCACACTCATCAACAAATGCAGAACAAGACCACGAGGCTTACTGACATCTCGTCCCAAGTGGGCCTCACCATTCACAAACAGAAAACAAAGACAATGAGGCTGAACGCAACCAGGGAAGAACCAGTCTTGCTTGCTGGCACCCTGTTGGAGGAGGTGGAGTCCTTCACCTATCTCGGGAGCATCATAGGCAAAAAAGGCGGCACTGATGCAGATGTCAGAGCACGAATCGGTAAAGCCAGAGCAGCCTTTCTCCAGTTGAAAAAAGTGTGGAGTTCCAGAGAGCTGTCACAACACACCAAAGTCCGGATTTTCAACTCCAATGTAAAAGCAGTTCTCCTATATGGAGCAGAGACTTGGAGATTGACAAAAACCACAGTCAACAGAGTACAGACCTTCATGAACAGTTGCCTTAGACGAATTTTGAAAATCCACTGGCCAGAGAAGATCAGCAACGTCAGACTCTGGGAGAGAACAGAGCAGATAACAGCAGAGAATGAAATTGGGCGAAGAAGATGGGGATGTATCGGTCACAGAGAAAGCCAGGCATTGTCATGGAAGCCCCAGGGAAAGAGGAAAAGAGGTAGGCCGAGAAACTCCTGGCGTCGAGACCTCCAAGCAGACATCAAGAGACTGGGAACCACCTGGAGTAGAATCGAAGGAGAAGCACAGGACAGGAGTTGCTGGAGGTCTCTTGTCGACGGCCTATACCCGGGTAGGGGTGACAGGCGTAATAAGTAAGTAAGATCTCTACAGCCTTCCTCCGGGCAGCCTGGTGATATAGGTCCGACAGATGTGACAGCTTTACACCAACAATTTTGCCGGCTTGGTTGACAACTTTAGACAGCCGTGCCCTATCCTTAACAGTCAGGTGGCCATACCACGAGACAATGTTAAAGGCAAGGATACTCTCTACTAGAGACCTGTACACAGTCACCAGGACGTTAGGAGAAACGCTGAAACTCCTCAGCTTACGTAGAAGGTACAGTCTTTGCTGGGCTTTCTTGTACACGTGATCAGCATTTGCTGTGAATGTTATGTTGCTATCAATGACAGTGCCCAGGTACTTAAAGGCAGAAACCATCCCCACCTGCTGGTCTTTGATTTTCAGAGGCTTACTTAACAAGTTCTTACCCTCCCCTCACCTGCCCCCCACCTAGCCCCATTTTACTCCAACGTATTTCACACATTGGAGTATTCCAAATGATAAGGGTTAATGACAGGTGATCTCTCATGAAAGGTGGTCATTGATAACAGGATCCGCTGTACAACTTGTGGCCTCTGAGCCTGTGAGATAAACAACCTTCTGACAAGTATGAGTAGGCAAAACATGAACATAAATCAGGATTCACTCACCTCCTCTTTTAACTTGCCATTGACCCAGTAACACTTGAACTGACGTTTGTTCTCCAGGTCACTGATCTTTATATTCAGCTGCAAAGGAAGGGGGACAATCACTACACAATCTTCACAGCTGCCAAAAATTAATTTTTCTCTAAAATATATTTTTTCGAAAAATACTTACCGATGACATTACTGTCTGGAAGTGTCTACTACTTACTCAATTTTAGCCTAAGAACTTGTTGTGTTCCTTCACCACCCGGGAGGCACTCGGGGAACCCTCATTAGGGCTGAGAGTAGCCTCCCGTCCCAGTCCAATGATGCGTCCACTACGTGGCCCAATCACAAATCAGTCGTGATACTTAGCTTACCAGCGGCAAGCGGGGCAGGTGGGAGGGTCCTTCGAGTAATGTCATCGGTAAGTATTTTTCGAAAAAATATATTTTAGAGAAAAATTAATTTGTTTCCTCAAAAACATTACCGATGACATTACTGTCTGGAAGAATGGCGAAAAGGTGGAGGGTGCCGCGCCCAAATACCATCCGAAAGGGCAGACGACAGAGCCCCACACCCATTCGCCAAACTCCCGACAATTTTAGCTAAGTGCATACCTATGGCGCTGCCGGCGCCGGGAGGGAGTGTTGCGCTGCGGCGATGTCCCCCACCAGTGCGAGATTCTCTCGCTGGCCCGACAGATCCCTGAGGTAGAAGCGGGCGAATGTTGACTCTGCCCGCCAGCCCACTGCTGCCACGATGTCTCGAACTGCACAATTGCGATCGAAGGCGACACTCGTGGCCATGGCCCGAACCTCGTGTGCGCGGATCCTGAGCCGCCTCGCCCCGTCAGGGGAAAGATCCTGATAGGCGGACCGAATGACCCAACGTAGCCAGGAAGATATTGTCTGAGCTGTTATGTCATTTCTTTTGGGGTTCAAAGGTAGAAAGAGGCGTGATCGTCCTCGGCGGACGGGCTTGGATCTGCGTATGTAAATGCGTAAGGCGCGCACGGGATCCTGCTGGCGCGTCTCCTTAGAAAAGGTCGCGTGTTTCAAAGGTCGAATATTGATGACCTGGGGGGCAGTCAAAGGAGACCGGGTCTTGGCGAGGAAGGCCTGGTCTGTGAGTAATTGTACAGAACCATTCGCTCGGAATTGGAGGCAGGTAGAACTCGCTGACAGAGCGTGTAGTTCGCTTACCCTGGCCGCCGTGGCTAAGGCCAAAAGGAAGCATGTCTTCCGTGTCACATCCGCGAAGCTAGCCAGTGAGAGGGGTTCAAATCTGTCCGAATTAAGCCACGTCAAGACCCAGGGTAGGTCCCAGCGAGGAATCAGAGAGCGGGGAACCGGACGCTGCAGTCCAAAGTGTGCCATCAGGTCTGCGAGATCTTTACATGCGCCAGGGTCCGGGTGGCCTAGATGACGGTAAGTGTCCGCAATCATGGACAGGTAACCCCGTATCGTGATGGGAGCGAGGCCGAGGTCTCCAAAGAGCCAGATGAAGAAGTTTGCGAGTTGTGGAGTAGTTAATTTGAGGGGTGAGAGATGTTGGTCCGAGCACCATGACTGGAACACTCGCCACTTGCCCTCGTAAACACGTCGAGTCGAGGGTCGACGGGCTGAAGCGATCGCCTCCACTGCAGCACCCGAGAAACCTCTTGCGGTGAGGGCTTGCCGGACAATCTCCAAGCGTGAAGAAGGAGTCTCTCCGGGCACGGGTGGAACAGCGGCTGGCGAGGCTGCTTGAGCATAGTTCTCGATGTGGGGAGACGAAGGGGCGGACCCGTGGCGAGATAGAGAAGGTCGTTGGTCCAAGACCTGGTCCAAGAGAATGGGGCGATCAAGAACAGGATCGCGTTGCAACCTCTGAGCTTGATTAGGACTTTGGGGATGAGAACCGTCGGTGGAAAGGCATACGCAATCAGTCCGTCCCACGGAATGGATAGCGCATCGACTGCCCAGGCGAGAGGGTCTGGAATGGGGGAGACGAAGAGGGGAAGTTGATGATTCCACCTTGTGGCAAATAAGTCGATCATGGGAGTCTCCCAGTGATCGCAGATCAGCTGAAAGATGTCCGGGTGAAGAGTCCATTCCGTGTGGAGAAGTTGGCCGCGTCGAGAGAGGGAGTCGGCCAAGACGTTCAAGCGTCCGGGGATATGTCGAGCTCGGAGAGAGATGCCGCGGTGCTCGCACCAGCACATCAGGCGGTAGAGGAGAATGCAGAGATCCGGAGAGTGGGTACCTCCCTGCTTCTGAATGTATGAGACGACCGTAGTGTTGTCCGACAGGACAAGAAGCGTCTGGTTGCAAAGGTGGACTTCCCACACCATGAGCGCCTGCCACACTGCTTGTAGCTCGAGCCAGTTGATGTGTCTGTCTGTCAGGTCCGGGGTCCAGAGGCCGGACGTCGAAAGGAAACTCGGAAGCAGGTGTGCACCCCACCCAGCGAGACTCGCATCCACACAGAGCGAGAGCTGAGGGGGCGGTGAGGCAAGAGGGACTCCCGAAGCTAGCCAAGAAGTGTCCATCCAACGCCGTAGGTGAGAGTGAAGGATTGGAGACACCGGCACCAGGGCATCGAGGTCGCCGGAGGATGGCCTCCAATGAAGCAGGAGGTGTAACTGAAGTGGGCGGGAGTGAAGACGACCCAGGGGGAGGAGATCCGCCGCTGCATTCATCAAGCCGAGGAGTTGTAGCCAGACTCTGGCGGGAACGGATTCCGACCGGGCAACCCGAGAAGTGAGGGAGGTTAACTTCGTGATCCGAGGTTCTGGTAAACACACACGGTTGAGGTCGGTTGCAAATTCCATCCCAAGATGAATAAACCGGCGAGATGGAGAGAGGTCCGACTTGCGGGCATGGAGTAGAAATCCCAAGCGGGACAAGAGTAGGAGTAGAGCGTCCCTGTCCATCCGCAGCACCGACTCCGACGCATTCCTCATGAGAAGGTCGTCTAAGTAGTTGGAGATCGGACTGGAGGAGGACTGTCGAGCCTTGGCGACGACTGCATCCATGATGCGAGTGAAAACCCACGGGCTGAGGTTGAGACCGAAGGGAAGGGCGCGAAACTGGTAGATCACGCCTTCGAAAGCGAAGCGGAGATACCGTCTGGATGCCGGATGTATGGGAACATGGAGATACGCATCTGAAAGATCGAGGCTGACTGCAAAATCCATAGGTTGCACAGCGGCCCGGAGCGTCCGGGTGGTCTCCATGCGAAAAGTCGGAGCCAGTATAAACTTGTTCAGCGCCGAGAGATCGATGACAGGACGCCACTTTCCGTCTGGCTTCGGAACTACGAATATGCGGCTGTAAAATGCCGGGGAGTGGAGACGAGACACTACCTCCGTGGCAGCCTTCTGTAGAAGGGAGGCCACCTCTCCGCGCAAGGCGATAGCTCTTAACTCGTCGGATGGAACGTCTGTCCATACCGGAGATCGTCTCAACGGCGGAGGGGAACGGAACGAAATCGAGAGACCCTCGGAGATGGTAGTAAGGACCCAAGGGTCGTCCGGTAGCAGCGCCCGCCATACGTCGCTGCAAAGGGCCAGTCTCCCGCCGACCGGAGACTCCCGAGGGGTCGGCGGGAACTGGAACGGAAGGTAGTCATTGAAACCTGCCGCGCCCTCGACCCGGGCGGCGGGCAGGCTTGGGCCAGGAGGGGATAGAGGTCTGAACGGGTTTACCGCGGCCGAAAGCGGGAGCCCTCCGGGACGCGTTGGAATGACGGGGAATGAAGGTCGAAGAGGGTCTGGAGTTCCGCAGGGCGCGACCCACGGCCTTGCGGGCGGCGTGAAAGCGAGAAGTGGTAAAGCCTTTGGGCCAGCGGTCTAAATTTCCGTCCTTCACTTTCTGCCAAGTCTCCCCAAAGAGGAGACGTCCACCAAGAGGAGCCCGACGCAGTTGAGACTTCAAATCAGGGGGCAATCCACGACAGGCTTGTAGAACGGCATCCCGACGCATGAGATCGCAGTTAGCAGCAGCCGCCATCGCGTTGACGGAAGAGTGATAAGCTGCCCGGTTAGCCGCGACCGCTAAAGTGAGGAGATCACCAAGAAGGGGTGAAGATTCTCGTGAGTCTTCAATGCGACGAATAAAAGCTTGTGTGATAAGCTCCAGAAAACCCCCACAGGCCAAGGTGTTCCGCACTAGGGACGCCGTCTTATCCAAACCACGCGGGAAAGTGTAACGTAGCTAAGAGTTGCCGCCAAGTTGCGCCACAACTGGATGGTCCAACGTGGGAAGTGCGCACTGAAAAGACTGTGAATGGCCCGCGTACCAAGATTGGCGGAACGCGATGTCAAGGTCAGCCGGCCACTTGCGGTCCGTAAAAAAGGAGGGATCTTGTGAATCCGTGTGTAGATGAGCGGAGAATGAATCCCGCATATCTTGAAATCCAGGCTGTTGAGGCAGCGACTTGAATCTCTTATGTTGCCGGTCCGAATCAACAAAGGCGGACACCTTCCGTTTGAGCGGGGGGGACGGAGGGCATTCGTCTTTCGGTAGGGCGGCCACGACAATACGAGCCGCTTCATTAATGCCAAGAAGCGTTTCCGTGCGCGACGACGAAGGGAGTGTAGTCGACACAAGCGCATCCGATATATCAGAGTGCGGCGAAAGGGAGCGGCCGCCAAAGTCGAGGAGATTAGAGACCGAATCCTCAGGAAGTAGACTAAGGGTGTCCTCCTCGCGTGTAGGGAGGGAGATCCGATGGAGGGTCCGTAAAGGAGAAACGGCGCGGAGCCCGTCCGGATGAGAAATTGTAGCCACCGGCGAACGTCGTACCGCGGGAGGATGGCGAAGCGGGTGCAGGGGAAAGGCATAAACGGGAGGGGGGGACCTAGAGGGAACCGTGTGACGTGAACGGGGAGAACGACTGCGATGACGGGAGCGGCTGCGATGACGGGAGTGGTGGACACGGTGAACTTTACCAGCGGAGGTCCGAATACGGGGCCGAGGAGGGGAAGGGGACGGGTGACGGGACGGAAGGGGAGGGGCAGACCGAGACAAGCTGGAAGCCGAACGGGGAACCGAAGCGGGAGAAGGAGATGAAAGGGAAGATGATGATGAATGCCGAGGACGGCGGCGATCGGAACGGACAGTAGAACGATGCTCCTGACGGTAGTCACCCGACGCGTGAGTGTGTGGAGTATTGGAGGTCACGTGAGAAAGAAGAATACGGTCATCAAACCGATGACGCCTGGACCGGGATCTCGCGCCAGTCTCTGTACGGCGGGTACGTTGCCGCATAGGCGGCTCTCCGTAAGAGCACGCAGACTTGTGCAAATGAGATCGCATACGACGATTTTCGGACAATGGACTGCGCGAAGCATGTCGTGTAATGCGTGCCCCCGGAAGGCAAACGCTACGCCCTAAGGCGGACTCCCCGTAAGAGCCCGCAGGCGTTGTCCGTTTAGAAATCTTTGTGGATGAGCCAATGTGCAGCGGCCGACAGCGCAGTTGATCGTCACGGTCCATTAGAACGCGACTAGCTGCGGACAACGTACTACGCGAATTATGTCGCGGTATGCGCGCCCCCATAAGGCAAACGCTAAGCCCTAAGGCGGACTCCCCGTAAGAGTCAGCAGGCTGTGTCCGGTTAGAGAGTTTGGAGGATGAGGAAATCGCCAGCGGAGGATGATTCAGCTGATCCGCACGGTCTCCAGAAATTCGATTAATTTTGGACAACGTACTACGCGAGGGTTGTCGCGGTATGCGTGCCCCTGTAAGGCAAACGCTGCGCCCTAAGGCGGACTCCCCGTAAGAGTCAGCAGGCGGTGTCCGATTAGAAGTGAGGGAAGATGAGCGAAGCTCAAGCGGCCGACGGCTCAGTGGATCCTCACGGTCCGCGCCCACACGTTTGGAAACAGCGCCAAGCACTGATGTGGGCTCTAGGAAAGAAGCCCTGTCACTAGGCGAATGCGGACGCTCGCGCCTGTAAAGACTCCAAAGCTGCGACCATTGCTGCTCGGGCCAGGCGGCGCAGACGGTGCAAGTATGGTCCGAAGTGCATCCCGTACAAGGAAGGCAAAAATCATGATCGTCACACGGCCACCGGAAAGATCCACACTTGTCGCAGGTACGCACGGGGTTACTGCAACATACAAACAGAAATAGCAGGCGACTGGGCGCAAGCACTCGGAATGCGCGAAAACGAGAACGAAAGCGATGCGCGATCCGACGAAACAAACGGAAACAGGCACCCGGGCCGGGGCCTTGTGAGGGAGGGGCCAAGACCTTACCTCTCCTGCGACGTGGCGACGGATGGAGGAATCTCCATAGCCGGAGCAGTAAACACCACAGGGAGTACCTTCCTTTGTTTGTTTTGTTTTATTTTTTTTTTTTATTTTTTTTTTTTTTCCGTTATCACCAGAACGAAGAAAAACACAGTTCACTCGAAGCACAATCCTTCAAAAACACACACAGGCACATAAATCCAAGCACACAAGTCGGAAGGAACACAGTAATCCACAGAAAGAAGAGCAGGGAAAAAAACGTTAGCAACGGTCGGTGGAGCGATAGGCTAACACGTCTAAACTTCAGAGCTAAGTAGAAACGACTGATTTGTGATTGGGCCACGTAGTGGACGCATCATTGGACTGGGACGGGAGGCTACTCTCAGCCCTAATGAGGGTTCCCCGAGTGCCTCCCGGGTGGTGAAGGAACACAACAAGTTCTTAGGCTAAAATTGAGTAAGTAGTAGACACTTCCAGACAGTAATGTCATCGGTAATGTTTTTGAGGAAACAAATGGGGAGGCAAATATAAACAAGTGGTCGATTACTATGCATGGCACACATTTTCAGCCGGATGACCATCAACATTTTCAAAAATTACAAAACTCCTCTCAGTTTATTTTTGCCTTCAATTACACTAAGACACTCACAATTGTCATCTGAAACATGTATTTTTCTTTAAAATAATTTTTTTCGAAAAACACTTACCGATGGTATTACTGAGAGGAAGATATACTTAGCCTGACAATTTCAGCCTCCAAAATTGTTGTGTGTTGCTACACAAGGGACGTAACTCTAGCAAGCAGTTACCTAATCCCCCGAGTGGCCTCCCTATCCTCGGAGTAACCTCCCTTCCAAATCTCGCGAGAGTCCGTTATTACCAGTTCTATCTGAGCTGACTTGCGGCAAGTGGGGAAGGTGGGAGGGAAGTTGGAGTAATACCATCAGTAAGTATTTTTCGAAAAAATTTATTTTAAAGAAAAATACATTTATTTCTTCAAAAACGTTACCGATGGTATTACTGAGAGGAAGAATTGCGAAGAGGTTAGTTAGTTAGTTATTTGGGTTTAACGCCGAGCAGGCGACTAAGGCCATCTCACGGCGGGATGGGTAAAAATCTGGTCAGCCAGACTAAAAGCAAGGTCTTAAGACAAGATGTAAATATAGATTAAAAATCTCAGGCTAAAATGTCGCACATGTCTTTAAAAGAAATGTCTACAGACTCTCAAAAAGGGCAAATAAAAAAGATTCACATAGTCTATGAATGCTCAAATCTTGTTAAAAATATTGCATGCTCGCAAGAAATTGAAGATTTTGTCCGGGGGAACATCCCGGAACAAAACCTTCAAGGAGTCTGCTGTAAAGTGTTTATATCTGGTGTCAATTAGGTCAGCACAATACAGCAAAAAGTGTCGAACAGAAAACTGCTCATCACAGGCAAAACACCATGGACGCTCATCCTGTTTAAGTAAGTAAGAGTGCGTAACATACGTGTGCCCGATGTGGAGCCGAGCAAGGACAGTCTCCTCACGGCGGCTGCCGCAGCGGAAAGGTAGACTGTCAGACAACTTAGGAAGAGCTTCATGAAGCTTGTTCCCTTCCTCTTTGTCCCACTCGAACTGCCAGGGGGAGGGTGCCGCCCAAATTTCAATCCTTCTAGGTAACTGCTTAGCTAGGCCCCCTGCCGGTGCACACTCCCGACAATTTCAGTTAAGTGTTACCTATGGTGCCACCAGTGCCCAGAGGGAGTGTTGTGCCGCAGCAATGTCCCCAACCAGAGCCAGGTTGTGTCGCTGGCTGGAGAGGTCACACAAGTAAAAACAGGCGAAGGTAGATTCGGCACCGCCAGCTCACAGCCGCTACGATGTCTTTCACGGTGCAGTTGTGGTCGAACGCGACACTCGTGGAGACAGCCTGGATCTCGTGCGCCCGAATCCGCAGCCTCTTTGCTCCCTCAGTCAAGAGGTCATTGTAAGCGGAACGGATAACTCCACGCAGCCAAGCGGAGAGCGTCTGGGCGGATATATCTTGTCGGTTAGGAACCAAGGGCAAGAAAAGGCGTGAACGACCTCGCCGTAAGGGCTTTGACCGGCGGAGATAGATTTTTAACGCCCAGACGGGATCCTGCTGTCGGACATCCCAGGGCGTGTCAAGACCCCGAAGAGGACGAATAGCGATCGGTTGAGGGGCGGCTGAGGGTAACCTGTTTTCAGCCCAAAAGGAAGGGTTAGTGAGTAGCCCGGAGCTGCAGGCAAGACGGAAGTACAGACATTTCCAAAGCTCAGACCAACGATCCTCTTCCCACGAAGCACAAGTTACACACGTGTGGTCCGACGCACAACCCGAACATGGAAGACAGCACCGGTGTAAATCGCTAGGCCACTGGAAATATTAATTTTTCTTTAAAATATATTTTTTCGAAAAATACTTACCGATGACATTACTGTCTGGAAGTGTCAACTACTTACCCAATTTTAGCCTAAGAACTTGTTGTGTTCCTACACAACCCGGGAGGCACTCGGGGAACCCTAACTAGGGCTGAGAGTAGCCTCCCGTCCTAGCCCAAAAACGGGCACTCACCACGTGGCCCAATCACAATCAGTCAGTGATACTTAGCTTACCAGCGGCAAGCGGGGCAGGTGGGAGGGTCCTCCGAGTAATGTCATCGGTAAGTATTTTTCGAAAAAATATATTTTAAAGAAAAATTAATTTGTTTCTTCAAAAACATTACCGATGACATTACTGTTTGGAAGAATGGCGAAAAGGTGGAAGGTGCCGCGCCCAAGTTACCGCCATAAAGGGCATACGACAGAGCCACACACCCATTCGCCAAACTCCCGACAATTTTAGCTAAGTGCGTACCTACGGCGCTTCCGGCGCCGGGAGGGAGTGTTGCGCTGCGGCGATGTCCCCCACCAGGGCGAGATTGTCTCACTGGCCTGACAGATCCCTGAGGTAAAAGCTGGCGAAGGTGGATTCTGCCCACCAGCCCACTGCAGCCACGATGTCTCGAACAGCACAATTGCGATTGAAGGCGACGCTCGCGGCCATGGCTCGTACCTCATGTGCGCGTATCTTGAGCCTCTTTGCAACTGCTGGGGAAAGGTCCTGATAGGCTGACCTGATGACCCAGCGAAGCCAAGAAGAAATCGTTTGCGTTGATATGTCTTCTCTGCTATGTGCCAAGGGTAGAAAGAGGCGTGATCGTCCTCGGCGGACGGGTTTGGTACGTCGTAAATATACGCGAAGAGCGCGCACAGGATCCTGTTGCCTGGTCTCCCGAGTAAAACTTGCATCTTTCAGCGGCCTAATGGTAATCACTGGGGGCGCAGTCAAGGGAGACCTAGTCTTGGCGAGGAAGGCAGGGTCTGTGAGTAGCTGTACAGAACCGTCTGCCCGGAATTGGAGGCAGGCAGGACTTGCCGACATCGCATGTAGCTCGCTTACTCTAGCCGCGGTGGCCAGTGCCAACAGAAAACATGTCTTTCGTGTCACATCCGAGAACTTAGCCAGGGAAAGCGGTTCGAACCTGTCCGAGTTCAGCCACGTCAGGACCCAAGGGAGGTCCCATCGCGGAATCAGTGAGCGGGGAACCGGACGCTGCAGGCCGAAGTGTGCCATCAGGTCTGCAAGGTCTTTGTTTTCGCCAGGTTCTGGGTGGCCGAGGTGACGGTAAGTGTCTGCAATCATAGACAGATATCCTCAGATCGTGATGGGGGCTAGGCCTTGGTCTCCAAAAAGCCAGAGGAAGAAGTCAGCGAGCTGTGAAGGAGTCAACTCAGTGGGCAAAAGGTGTCGGTCAGTGCACCAGGATTGGAATACTCGCCACTTTCCCTCATAAACACGTCTGGTTGAGGGTCTACGGGCTGAAGCGATAGCTGCCACTGCTGCACTCGAGAAGCCTCTAGCGGTGAGGGCTTGCCGCACAATCTCCAGGCGTGAAGGAAAAGTCGCTCCGGGCACGGGTGGAAAAGTGGCTGGCGGGGTTGCTTGAGCATCGTCCTCGAGGTGGGCAGGCAAAGCGGAGGGCCCGTGACGAGACTGAGTAGATCGGTAGTCCAAGACCTGTTCCAGGAGAACGGGGCTACCAGTAACATGACCGTGTTGCAACCTCTGAGCTTGAGGAGGACTTTGGGAACGAGGACCGTCGGGGGATAAGCGTAGGCGATGAGACCGTCCCACGGAATGGAGAGCGCGTCGACTGCCCAGGCTAGGGGGTCTGGAATCGGTGAGACGAAGAGGGGAAGCTGGTGATTCCACCTCGTGGCAAAGAGGTCGATCATGGGAGTCTCCCAGTGAGCGCAGATCATCTGAAAGATGTCTGGGTGAAGAGTCCATTCCGTGTGAAGTAATTGTCCGCGCCGAGATAGTGAGTCCGCCAACACGTTCAGGTGACCGGGGATGTGTCGAGCTCGGAGGGATAGTCCGCGGTCCTCGCACCAGCGCATAAGTCGATAGAGTAGAATGCATAGCTCGGGAGAGTGAGTACCGCCCTGCTTCTGAATGTAAGAAACGACTGTGGTGTTGTCCGAAAGGACTAGGATCTCCTGGTGGCGAATGTGCGTTTCCCATTTGATGAGGGCTTGCCAAACTGCTTGTAGCTCTAGCCAGTTGATGTGTCTGTCTGCTAGATCCGGAGACCAGAGGCCGGATGTCGAGAGGAAACTCGGTAGCAGATGTGCACCCCAGCCGGTGAGACTTGCGTCCACGCAGAGTGAGAGCTGAGGAGGCGGGGAGGCTAGAGGAACTCTGACAGTGAGCCATGAGGTGTCTGTCCAGCGCTGCAGATGTGGGCGAAGGATTTGAGTCACAGGTACCGGAGCGTCTAAGTCGCCGGAGGACGGACGCCAATGAAGCAGCAGGTGTAATTGAAGCAGCCGGGAGTAAAGACGACCGAGGGGAAGGAGATCTGCCGCTGCATTCATCAAGCCGAGGAGCTGAAGCCAAACTCTGGCGGGGACTGACTCCGCCTGTGCTACCTGGGCGGCCAAGGAGGCTAACTTGTGGATCCGACGCTCCGGAAAACTCACTCTGTTGAGGTCGGTCGCAAATTTCATGCCGAGATGAATAAATCGTCGAGATGGAGATAGGTCCGACTTGCCTGTGTTGACCAGGAACCCCAAACGCGACAGCAACAGGAGCAAAGAATCTCTGTCCGTCCGCAGGGTGCTTATCGATTGATTCCTCAGGAAGAGGTCGTCCAAATAGTTGGAGGTTGGACTGGACGACGACTGTCTGGTCTTGGCGACGACAGCATCCATAATGCGAGTAAAAACCCACGGGCTGATGTTGACACCAAACGGAAGGGCCCGAAACTGGTAGATCACCCCGTCAAACGCGAATCAGAGATACCTCCTGGAAGCCGGGTGTATGAGGACATGAAGATATGCATCGGATAGGTCCAGGCTGACAGCGAAGTCCATCGGTTGTACAGCGGCCCGAAGAGTCCTGGAGGTTTCCATGCGAAAAGTGGGAGCTATGATAAACTTGTTTAGTGCTGATAGATCGATAACTGGGCGCCACTTGTTGCCCGGCTTGGGAACCACAAAAAGGCGGCTGTAAAATGCTGGTGAGTCGATATGACACACTACCTCTGTGGCGGCCTTCTGTAGAAGCGATTCGACCTCTCCGCGTAGTGCGATGGCTTTCAGACTGTCCGAAGGAATCTCTGTCCATACGGGTGAGCGTCTCAGCGGCGGGGGAGAACGAAATGAAATCGAGAGTCCGTCGGTGATGGTGGCGAGTACCCAGGGGTCGTCTGGAAGTAGCAACCTCCACATGTCGCTGAAAAGAGTGAGCCTCCCGCCGACAGGAGGTCCCGGAGCAGACGGCGGGGGCTGGAACGGGACGAGTCAGGGAGCCCGCCCGCGCCCACGGCGGCGGGCAGACCTGGGCCAATTGGGTAAGTAGTTGACACTTCCAGACAGTAATGTCATCGGTAATGTTTTTGAAGAAACAATCTTACAGTTGGGACACGTTTTAAGTAGAATACTGCAACAGGGAACAGAGAATAAAGAAAGCACGCGTAGCCCCGAGGCTACGTAACCGAGCACATGACCGTTATAACCGACAATCAAAGTCTAAGTCGAAACGAACGGCAAAACACCGCAAATCCACGAAAATTGCCCCAGTCGGCCACAATCGATGGCGAGGCAATGTCCGAGGCCTTACCTGGCCACGTTACAACGAACAAGGCCTAAAGAGGAACAAAGGAGACAAGTTAGAACGTAGCGACTGATGAAGAAGGAACCTAACAAAATGGAAGCTAAGTATAGAACTGGTAATAACCGACTCTCGCGAGATTTGGAAGGGAAGATACTCAGAGGATAGGGAGGCCACTCGGGGGATTAGGTAACTGCTTGCTAGAGTTACGTCCCTTGTTGTGTAGCAACACACAATTTTGGAGGATGAAAATGTCAGGCTAAGTATGTCTTCCTCTCAGTAACCCCATCGGTAACGTTTTTGAAGAAATAAACAGATTTGTTCTAGGCGATAGACAAGACACACTAGTTCTAGGAGGCTGATCGACCATGACAGTTAATCGTTGGTGCCAGACTAGCTTGGCACCTCTAGGTGCCAAGCTATTCTGGCACCACCCTTAACTACCACGGTCATCCTAGCGCTTGTTGTGGCTTATCAGCACTGAATGGTTTAAGAAAGCGTAACACAATGTCCATAATCCAGATCAAAAATATGACTACCAAGCATGCAAAATACAAAGAAAACCCCAAGAAAGAAAGATGCTTAGAAAGGACAGTAACAACTATTGCACTTTACATGTCCTCTCTAACAGTTAAAACTGTCCTTCATAAATCAATGTACGTTTCTTTCTTTCTTCTGGATCTTCTTGAAAATGTTGTTGTCGCAGGAACAGAATAGATGGAGTAATACTGAAAAAAAGAGCTGTTTACCTGTTGGTAGTAGAGCCTTTTGGGCTGCCTAGGCTTGGCGTAGATGAGCAGGTCTTTGAGATTGCCTTCGAACGTGCACTTTACTGGATTTCCTGGGCCATCCCTGTAGCTGAGGCAAACATAATCCCTGATATACTGCAGCAAACACTGGGCTTTTTCCCTTTCCTAAATATTTGCAGACCTGTGATTTGTAACATTTCAGCTCTGGGCAGTCTCAGCAAACATACTAAAGTTATGCAGTCGTAGCATTTTGCTAGTTTTCCTATCTTTGGAGTCCTTTGTTAACCCTTTCACTGCCAGTGGACGTTGTTTTAGAAAGTTGTAAATTGAACATCAAAGATCCCTAATTACCAAAGGGATATGGATATAAAGTGTTTTCAGCAATAGGCGTATATCCTCATTAGGAATCCTGGAACCCACTTCTTCCAAAACCCTCTACGCCACCTTGAACACACTCCTAGGCACTTCTAAAGACTCTCCTCTTCCCAACACACACAGCAAAGAAGAACTCCCGTCCGCTTTTTCCACCTATTTTTCTGACAAAATCCAAACACTGCGCAACACACTCGACACTCTGCCTTCTCCGCCCTGCCCTCCCGACACCCCCTTTTCCGGCACCCCCCTTCCGTCCTTCCGCCCCGTCTCTCAGGACGAAGTCCTCAAGACCATAAAGTCCATGCCTCTCAAAACCTGCGAACTAGACCGCCTTCCCAGCTTCTCTCTACCGGGACGGCCTTCCAAAACTTCTGCCCTTCATTACCGACATCATCAACACATCTCTAGAGAACGGTTCCGTCCCTGATCTCTTCAAGTCCGCCATCGTCCGTCCTCTCCTCAAAAAACACAACCTCGACCCAAACGAACTCAAAAACTATTGCCCAGTCTCTAATCTCTCTTTCCTGTCCAAGCTTCTTGAGAAGGTTGTTCTCAACCAGCTCAACCTCCACCTCGCCGACAACAACCTCCTCAGTCCCTTCCAGTCTGCCTATCGCAAACATCACAGCACTGAAACAGCCCTTTTACATATCTTAAACGACCTGCTTCCTCGCGCTGGGACCATACGGCGTTGAGGCGCGTCCCCTGGGTGGTGGATAGGGGGTCCCTCGTGAGAGGGGTGCACCGAATGAAATAAGGTGCCGTGAACCAACATGGTCTAAGGGAAGGTGACCCCGACAGAAAACCCCTGGTCCTCCTAGTAAGGGGGTTGGGCGTGGGGGTAGCTTCCCCACCCTGCAAAAAAGGAAATAGCTACAAAAACGCCGACGAAAAGACTAACAGTAATTCCTTTCCTGGAGGAGGAAGGTTCTTCTACTAGAAGTTAGTTATTTGGGTTTAACGCCGAGCAGGCAACTAAGGCCATCTCACGGCGGGAAGGGTAAAAATCTGGTCAGCCAGACTAAAAGAAAGGTCTTAAGACATAATGTAAATATAACTTAAAAATATGTCAGGCTAAAATGTCGCACAGGTCTTTAAAGAAAACGTCGAAGGACTCTCAAAAAGGTCAAAATAATAGAAACATCATAATCTATAAACGCTCAAATCTTATTAAAAATATGGCACTCTCTCAAAAAACTGAAGATCTTGTCCGGGGGCACATCCCGGAACAAAACCTTCAAGGAGTCTGCCGTGAAATGTTTATACCTTGTGTCGATTAGACCAGCACAAGACAACAAAAAGTGTTGAACAGAGTACTGCTCGTCGCAGGCATAACACCATGGACGCTCCTCCTGTTTAAGTAAATAAGAATGCGTAACATACGTGTGGCCGATGTGGAGCCGAGCCAGGACAGTCTCCTCACGGCGGCTGCCGCAGCGATAAGGTAGACCGTCGGACAACTTAGGAAGGGCTTCATGCAGCTTGTTAGCTTCCTCTTTGTCCCACTCGGACTGCCACTCACGGGCTATGTACGCACTAGCTACATGTCTAAAATCACTATAAACAGTCTGTGTGTCAGGGACAGGGTCATTGCGGGCATCGTTGGCAGCAGAATCTGCGATCCTGTTGCCTTCAATGCCCACATGCCCTGGCACCCAAATAAAAATGATATCATAATATTCCTTCATCAAGTCCGCGTGGAGCTCTCTGATCTGCACCAGCAGTGGGTGGTCATATCCCGTGCCCTGAAGGGCCTGCAGGGCAGAAAGAGAGTCAGACAGAATCAGGAAGTTCCTTTCTCTAGATCGATAAGCATGCCTGAGTGCCAGCAGAACCGCCTGCAGTTCCGCACTAAATACAGATGAATGATCTGGGAGGCGGTGCTTAAATGGGCGTTTAGGATGGCAAGAGGACACTGCGGCCGCAGCCACTCTCCCATCCTCAGACTTTGACCCATCGGTATAGATGCGACAATAGCCAGGAAAAATTGAAAGCAGTTCATTGAGGCTCTGTTGGTATATGGCTGGTGGAGTAGAGTCTTTCTTGTGGGCAGTCAAATCCAGCAAGATGTCAGGAACTGGTAAGAGCCAAGGTGGAGTGATGTGTTGCAGGGATTCCGAAACTCTTTCCAGGTCCAATCCGGCCGCCTGCAGATGAGGTCGGACACGGAAAGAGAGTGGACGGACAGCTCCCGGATGGGCATCGTAAATCTCTGCAAACGATGGTTTAAAAACACAATCATAGGCAGGATTGTCTGGATGGGCCTTCAGTTTCAGAACGTAGCTGAGCATGAGGCGGATGCGGCGGAGCTTGAGAGAAGGCTCCCCTGCCTCGGCATACAGACTAGGAACTGGAGATGTCCTGAAGGCCCCAAGACATATCCGCAGACCCTGATGGTGAATTGTGTTCAGACGCTGTAGCACAGACTTGGAAGCTGAGCCATACACCACAGAGCCGTAATCCAGTTTGGACCGAACAAGGGCCCGGTACAGACGAAGTAAGACAGTACGGTCCGCACCCCAGTCAGTACGACCGACGACACGAAGAATGTCGATGGCCTTCTGACAAGAGGTTCTAAGGTAATTAATATGGTTGCGGAAGGTAAGTCTTTTGTCAAAAATGACCCCCAGAAACTTTGCCTCCTCGGCCACCTTAATTGGCACTCCAGCAATGCTCAGGCTAGGTTCTGGAAAAAATTTCGTCTGGTTAGTAAAATGCACACAGACAGTCTTGGAGGGCGAGAACCTGAATCCATTGAGAGACACCCACCCCTGGATGCGATCAACGCACAGCTGCAAGCGCCTCTCAAGGGACGCAAGTCCTCGACCACGTGCGCACAAAGCAAAGTCATCAACAAACAAAGAGCATTCAGAATCATCCTTGACGGCCTTTACAATGTTATTAATTTTAATACTAAATAAAACAGGAGATAGAATGCTGCCCTGTGGGACACCCATCTCCTGTTCAAAGGAGTCGGAGAGGGTGGAGCCCACACGGACATGGAACGACCGGTTAGTCAAAAAATTGTGAATAAAAACGGGCAGGTGCCCTTTAAAACCCATGTCCAACAAGTCAGACATTATGCCATACTTCCAGGTAGTGTCATATGCCTTCTCAAGATCGAAGAAAATTGCATAGACATGCTGCCTGTTGACAAAAGCATCTCGAATAAATGATTCAAAGCGGACTAAATGGTCAGTTGTACTACGGAAGCGTCGGAAACCGCACTGGAGGTCTGTGAGGAGACCCTGTGACTCAAGATGCCACACCAGGCGGGCGTTGACCAGGCGCTCCATAGTTTTACATAAGCATGATGTCAAAGCGATAGGCCGGTAGTTGCCCGGGTCGGAAGGATCCTTACCCGGCTTGGGGATCGGTACAACCACAGCCTGGCGCCAAGACGGCGGAAAATGACCAGTTCTCCAGATATGGTTAAAGGCCTTGAGAAGTACAAGGAGTGACCTCTCAGGCAGATGCGTTAGGAATTGATAGTGGACGGTATCTAGGCCAGCAGCAGAGTCATTACATTTCTGCAAGGCTTGCTGCAATTCTGATAATGTAAATGGGACATTATAGTCTTCTGAGTTATTGGACTTAAAATCACAAATACGAGACTCTCGCTTCTCCTTCTCTCTCTGGAAGAAAGGTGAATAGTGCTCCGTTGAAGAATTATGGGCAATGGTGGAGGCAAGCAAATTGGCCACAGCTTTTTTATCTGTAACCAAGCTGGCACCATCTCTAAGATGGCCAACAGAAGCCGAGCCACCCCTGCCCCCAATTCTCCGAACAGCCTTCCATACTTTCTGGGACGGAGTTCGAGAAGTTAAAGATGAGACAAAGCGTCTCCAGGAAGCACGGCGTTCACGTTTAAAAATGTAACGAGCTTTCGCCCTCTGTCTTTTAAAGGTTAAAATATTCACTTGCGACGGATTACGGAAAGCACGTCGCTGAGCAGATTTGCGCGCTATTTGGGCCTTGCGGCACTCTTCGTTGAACCATGGTACTCTCGGCTTTCCAGGGACTGATGCGGAAGTTTTAGGGATGGTTACACCCGCTACGTCCAACAAAATAGTAGTAAAAGAAGAAATAGGTTCTTCAGATGACATGACCACCTCCTCTGTAATACGAGACTGACAGAGGGAGGCGAACAGAGGCCAGTTAGCTTTCTTAAGATTCCAGCGCCCCACCGGCGGATCCTCCCCACAGCTGACCGATGACAGGACTACTGGGAAGTGGTCACTACCACACAGGTCATCGTGAACCTTCCAGTCAAAGTCCAGCATGAGAGAAGGATCACAGACAGTGAGGTCTAGAACAGAACTAGATCCTGAACCTGGGTTAGAGTATGTAGGTGAACCATCGTTAAAGACACACAGGTTAAGTTGAGAAAAAACATCTTCTAACATCTGACCTCTGCCATCATAGTGGTCACTACCCCAAAGGTGAGCGTGACCGTTAAAATCCCCCATGAGAATAAAGGGAGGGGGCAGTTGATCAACTAAATTAAAAAAATCATTACTACAGACCCGCAGGGATGGTGGCAGGTAGATACTGCATATGGTTATGGTCTTCTTCAAGGTAACCCGAGCTGCGACAGCCTGAAGACAGGTGTCGATGCTAACGGGGCTACATAATATTTGGCTACTAATGAGAAGAGCCACTCCACCCGAGCGCCTCTCCGAATCAGAGCCTTTATGTATAACATTAAAACCATTAAAGGACACAGGGTCAGAAGTCTTCAGGTAAGTCTCCTGAAGAGATATTACTGAGGGGTTATAGCACTTGACTAAAAGACGTAATTCCTCAAAGTTAGCTTGAAAACCACGACAATTCCACTGAAGCAGAGAGTCCATGATTATGTCTTATCTGGGGGTGCGGAGTTTTTCCCCCCTTTTTCCTTTGCCTTGGAAGGAGTTGGAGAAACAGAGGGGGGCCGGCTCCCGGGCCTCCTCTGGTTCTTAGGAGATGAAGGGGGTGGAGCTGCCGCAGCATCGGCAACTTCCACTCCCTCCATCTGCTCCTCCAATGCAGCATATTTGTTTTGAAGGGGGACATCGGTGTTCCCCTTCTGGGCCCGTGCGCACGGCGGTCCCATAGATTTTTTAGACTTCTGGTCCTGGGCAGCTGTCTTGCCGCTAGAGTTAGCGGCCTTAGAAGGCTGAGCAGAGCCAGAAACCTTTGGCGTTGACAAACTAGCAGGTTTGGGTGGGGGCTGAGGCTTAGGGGCAGCAGAAGGTGGCGCCACCGGACCGGTAGCGTCCGCCCTCTGCGTTCCCTGGCTCCTCGTCACCACCGGAGGAGGGTTACTCTCCAGGGGCGAGAGGATCCGAGGCTCCGCCCCCAACCAAGAAGTTGGGGTTTGACAAGAGAAGTCTTTGGTGGGGCGCTTGCCTGCCACCGCCGCACTGAAAGTATACACAAAGTTGTTATTGGAGGTTGGAGCAGCCTCAGCTGCACCAGGGCCATCAACCAGTTTTTTGGCGTCCGCAAAGGACAGCCCCTTCTCCACACGCACCTGCTGAATCCTGCACTCGGAGATCCAACGAGGGCACTTCTTGTCCGAAGCCATATGCGCCCCCTGGCAATTCACACACAGGGGGATGGCTGTGCAGGACTCAGCAGAGTGTCCGGGCTTAGTGCAACGGGCGCATAGAGCCTCTGCCTGGCGGCATGTCTTCTGCCCATGGCCATACTTTTGGCACTTAAAGCACCGAAGGGGGAGAGGGACGTACTTTTTCACTTTTAGGGAGTAGTAACCTCCCCAGATGGTAGTAGGAGCTGTGGGGGTCCCAAACGTCAGGATGATGGTAGGGAGACGGATCTCCCTACCACCTCGTTTGGAAATGAAGCGCCTGACGTAGGTCACCCCCTGTGACTTAAGGTTCCGTACAAGTTCATCTTCAGATAGTTCGGCCAATGCTTGATCTTTAATCACTCCTCTAGAGGAATTCATTGTTTTGTGGGGAGTGACCTCCACTGGAGTATCTCCGATGGAGGAGAGCCTCAGTAGCCCATTGGAGTGTGCCCGGGTGCGGCACTCTACCAGCAAGTCACCAGACCTGAGGCGCTGGGCCTCAGGCCTGCCAACACGGCTCCTGAGGGTCTCCCCTACCAGGAAAGGGTGCAGCTTGGAAACAGGCTTCTCTTTGACTTTGCTGTGGATAATGAGAAAGCGAGGCCAGGCGGCTGACGCCTGAGGTGTCGCTTCCTCACAATCAGAGTCACTATCGTTCTCAATGACAATGTCGGCGGCTATGTGCCGCTTTGGTGCAAGTTTGGGTTTTTTGATATTTTCCATATTATAGTATGATAGATATTCATCCCCCGGGGGTCCCCGCCCGCCACCGAGCCCAACAAGGGAAAGTGCAATTGTCGGCGGGTCTCCAGCCGACGCACAATGGAGACTGCCCGAAAGATATACTCAAGGGGGTAAGCCCGATTGAACCGTTTGAGCCACCGCCTTCTATCACACTGTTGAATGCAGGGGAATACTGGCGTAAAGCACCTAATCAGCATCAGAGGCTATAGCATGGTGCTCCGTATAACAACCCGCATGTCAACAGGGGGATAGGGCTCGACGTGACAAGAGCCGATTGACTAGGCCGGTATGACTAGCCTCCCGTTTAGGCAGAAGTCAAGGCCAAAGTGGAGTGTTTCAGCCACCAGGATCCTCTTCTCCCCCGACACGGGTCTCCAAGCACGGCAAACACTTGGGATCCAAAGGACCAAAAAGTCACGAGTATTTTTAAGGACCAATCCAACATGGTACGACCTGGGTTAGTACAGCTCCTCAAAAACTGGGCCAGTGAAAAAGACTGAACAACATATCTGCTGACATCAAGTCCTAATCCTGGACAAAGATGGCACCCGTCTGCTAGCCCACTCAGTCAGGGACTGAGCGGACTACCCACCCACGCCACGTGGAGGCCGGTGCCGGGTAGGCTCTTCTACTAGAAGACTTATGACGTCCTGTGGTGAAAGCCGGAAGTCTTCGGAAGCCACAGGACCGAGCCGCCTCTCTCTATCCAGGGATACAACCATGGGCACATGGAACATCAAGACCATGTACCAGAGCGGCAAGGCCGCCCAGATAGCAGCGGAAATGCAAAAGTACAACCTTTCCCTGCTAGGCATCAGTGAAGCCAGATGGACGCAGTCTGGCCAGAAAAGGCTGTTAAGTGGGGAGATGGTTCTGTATTCAGGTCATGAAGAGGAGAATGCCCCCCATACAGAAGGAGTAGCACTCATGCTGTCACCAGTGGCACAGAGAGCGCTGATGGGCTGGGAACCTCTTGGGCCAAGAATTATAACAGCAGCCTTTAGAACCAAGAAAAAGCTCAAGCTGAACGTCATCCAGTGTTATGCGCCCACCAATGACAGTGACGAGGAAGAGAAACAAGAGTTCTACGACCGACTCCAGAGTGCCGTGGACAAATGTGCGGAGCGAGACATCACCATCGTCATGGGCGATTTTAATGCCAAAATAGGGGAGGACAACACCGGATACGAAGAGGTGATGGGGAGACAGGGACTAGGCTCGGAGATGAGTGAGAACGGGGAGAGGTTTGTAGACTTTTGTGCTCTAAACCGACTTGTCATTGGAGGCAGCATCTTCCCACACAGAAGAATACACAAAGCAACTTGGGTCTCACCTGACCATACAACAGAGAACCAAATAGACCATATCTGCATTAGCAAGAAATTTAGAAGATCCCTTCAAGATGTTCGAGTGAGGAGGGGAGCAGATGTCGCCTCAGACCACCATCTGCTTACCTTAAGAATGAAGCTCAAGCTAAAGAAAAGCCGCATAGAGACAACAAAAAGACAGCGCTATAATGTAGGCCTCCTGAGAGAAACTGGAGTTAGAGAAGAGTTCAAACTGGTGCTGTCCAACCGGTTTCAAGCGCTACAGGAGCTAGTAAATGAAGAGGAGGCGGTCACCACAGAGCAGCAGTGGAAGGCAGTTAGAGAGGCGCTGAACTCAACCTGCAAAGACACTGTAGGGTTCAGGAAACACCACCACAAGGACTGGCTGTCGGCACAGACCTTGAAGAAGATAGAAGTGAGGAAGCAGAAGAAAGCAGTCGTCAACAACAGTCGCACGACAGCTGCCAAAGTAAGGGCACAGGGGGAATACTCGGAAGCCAACCGCGAGGTGAAGAGGAGTATCAGGGCAGACAAGAGGGCCTACACAGACAGACTGGCAGCAGAGGCAGAAAAGGCAGCAGGCAGCGGCAACATGAAACAGCTCTACGACATTACCAGAAGATTGTCGTGTAAGTATGGCCATACAGAAAGACCAGTAAAAGACAAAGAAGGCAAGCCTATTGCAGACAGAGCAGACCAACTCGACAGATGGGCCGAGTATTTTGAAGAGTTACTGAACAGACCTAGCCCACCCGACCCCCCCGACATCCAGCCGGCAGAGACCGACCTACCCATCAGCTGTGACAGACCCAGCCGGGAAGAGATCAGAAAAGCAGTGGCATTTTTGAAGAATGGCAAAGCAGCAGGGCCAGATGGCATCCCAGCGGAGTCTCTGAAAGCAGACCTAGAGACAACAGTTGAGATGCTGTACCCACTGTTTGGAAAGATCTGGGAAGAGGAGGTGATGCCAGCTGACTGGAAGGAGGGGTACCTAATCAAGCCTCCCAAGAAAGGCGACCTCAGCAAGTGTTCCAACTACAGAGGAATCACCTTGCTGTCAGTACCAGGAAAGGTCTTCAACAGGATCATCCTAGAGAGAATGAAGAGCTCCGTTGACCCCCAGCTGAGAGACCAGCAAGCAGGATTCAGGAAGAACCGATCATGTACAGACCAGATCGCCACTCTCCGCATCACCGTGGAACAGTCTCTGGAGTGGAGCTCCCCGCTGTACGTCAACTTTGTGGATTATGAGAAAGCATTTGACAGCGTGGACCGAGAGACTCTGTGGAAACTCCTACGTAACTACGGTGTACCCACAAAGCTCGTCCGCCTGATCAAGAGCAGCTATGATGGCATGACATGTCGCGTGATCCACGAAGGGCAGTTCACCAGAGCTCCAGGTCAGAACTGGTGTCAGGCAGGGGTGTCTGCTGTCTCCGTTCCTCTTCCTACTGGCCATAGACTGGGTCATGAAGATGACCACAGAGCACAGACGAAGTGGAATACAGTGGACACTGTGGACACTGTGGACACAGCTTGACGACCTCGATTTTGCAGACGACTTGGCATTACTGTCCCACACTCATCAACAAATGCAGGACAAGACCACGAGGCTTGCTGACATCTCGTCCCAAGTGGGCCTCACCATTCACAAACAGAAAACAAAGACAATGAGGCTGAACGCAACCAGGGAAGAACCAGTCTTGCTTGCTGGCACCCCGTTGGAGGAGGTGGAGTCCTTCACCTATCTCGGGAGCATCATAGACAAAAAAGGCGGCACTGATGCAGATGTCAGAGCACGAATCGGTAAAGCCAGAGCAGCCTTTCTCCAGTTGAAAAAAGTGTGGAGTTCCAGAGAGCTGTCACAACACACCAAAGTCCGGATTTTCAACTCCAATGTAAAAGCAGTTCTCCTATATGGAGCAGAGACATGGAGATTGACAAAAACCACAGTCAACAGAGTACAGACCTTCATGAACAGTTGCCTTAGAAGAATTTTGAAAATCCACTGGCCAGAGAAGATCAGCAACGTCAGACTCTGGGAGAGAACAGAGCAGATAACAGCAGAGAATGAAATTGGGCGAAGAAGATGGGGATGGATCGGTCACAGTCTGAGAAAGCCAGCTTCCAGTATCACTAGGCAGGCATTGTCATGGAACCCCCAGGGAAAGAGGAAAAGAGGTAGGCCGAGAAACTCCTGGCGTCGAGACCTCCAAGCAGACATCAAGAGACTGGGAACCACCTGGAGTAGAATCGAAGGAGAAGCACAGGACAGGAGTTGCTGGAGGTCTCTCGTCGACAGCCTATACCCGGGTAGGGGTGACAGGCGTAAGTAAGTAAACGACCTGCTTCTCTCCACCGACTCGGGCAACATCTCCCTTCTTACACTACTCAATCTCTCTGCCGCCTTCGACACTATAGACCACTCCATCCTCCTCCACCGCCTTCACCACTCCTTTGGCATCACCGACTCTGCTCACTCCTGGTTTCTCTCCTACCTCTCCGACAGACAGCAGTCTGTCACCATCGACGGCGTCTCCTCCAACCCAGTCACGCTCTCTTGCGGAGTTCCACAGGGGTCTATCCTGGGCCTGGTCCTTTTCACACTCTACACCTCTCCCCTGTCCAAAATCATCCAGTCTCACCACATACATCACCACCTCTACGCCGACGACACAACTACTAGACAAAGACAAACTCGACAACACTCAGTCACTACTGACTCGCACGGCTGACTGCTACGAAGACGTGAAAAACTGGATGACAGCAAACAAGCTTAAACTGAACGACGACAAAACGGAAGCCATGCTGGTAGGCACTCGCCAGAAACTTTCCCAGCTCCCTCCCTCTCTCCACCAACTCGACAGCACTCCCATCTCTGTCTCTGACTCGGCCAAAAACCTCAGCGTCATCCTCAACTCCTCTCTTTCCATGACCAGCTTCGTCTCCGCCATGGCCCAGGCATGGTACTTCCACCTCCGCCGCATCAGTCAGATCAGAAAATACCTCACTATCGAAGCTGCCACCAAACTTGCTGTCTCTCTCATCCTATCTCGCATCGACTACTGCAACCCTCTCCTTTCCGACCTCCCTCACTCCACCACATTCACTCTCCAGCGCATCCAGAACAATGCTGCCCGCCTCGTCCTCAGAAAGAAAAAATCCGACCACATCACTCCCCTGCTCAAGCTCCTTCACTGGCTTCCCATCCCACAATGCATCCAATACAAGATTCTGTCTCTCTGCTACAAATTCCTGAACAACTGCGCTCCTGCCTATCTCTCCAACTTACTTCACCCCTACAACCCTTCCCGCTCCCTCCGCTCCGCCTCTCTCTGCCTCCACATCCCCCGCACCAAACTCAGCACTTTCAGCCCCCGCTCCTTCTCAGTATACGGTCCATCCACCTGGAACACTCTCCCACTCTCCGTCAGAAACACTCTCTCTCCTCCTTGCAGTCCACCCTCAAAACTCACCTCTTTCAACAGTTCTAGCACTATATCACCACACTCCCCCCCCCCCCCCCCCCCCCCCCCCCAAGCTGACTGTCGTCATGTATTTCACTATTTATTGTGGTACGTGAGTCGTCTAAAGTGTGCACATGCGTACGCGAGTTGTGAGTGCGCGCTTAGAGTTATAATAATAAGATAAGCGCATTATAAATACTGTAATTATTATTAGCCCCCGCAATTGTGGGGGCTCATGAGGATCTACACTTTATGCATCTAGGTGTTGCTGGTCATATTCCAGCAGTGAAGAGGTTAAGCAGGTAAACCAAACATTTCAAACTTCTCTACAACAAAACCCTTTTCTGTGGCAAGCATACTGGCATATGCTCAAAATTATTACATTCACCTATCACTGACAAAACATGTCAGAGAGACACTCAGAACCACGATCATCAGACAGCACAAGAACTGTCAAAAACTCTAGCCTAGTGTCACGGTCATCACAGTGTCTTCCATCGGGCTGATGATGACTGAATAGGGTTGGTCACTACAAATGAAGACTTATTGTAATGCAGCCCTGATATGCCACTAAAATGCACAGATCAACTTACATGCACACTGTTAAAACACATTCAAATGAAACAAGGACCCACAAAAGCACAATGACTATGTTTTGGGCAACTACCTTTTTGGGCAAGAATATAGGGGTCCTAACAGACAGGTGCTCTCTCAAGAGAAATCTTGAAGGAAATAAGTGTCACCTGTCATTAATTTATAAAGCCCTGACAATAGGATGTAGATCAACCATGATAGTTCAAGGGTGGTGTCAGAATAGCTTGGCGCCTGTAGGCATCAAGCTATTCTGACACCACCCTTGAACTATCATGATTGATCTGTCCTTAGACCTTAAAAAATACCTAAAAAGATTTCATCCTTGGGACGTAAAAAGCTAAAAGATCATCATTTAAATGATCTTTAGTGGCAGGTGATCTCTCATAAGGTTGGTAACTCAAAACAGGTCCTGCTGTATGCCACTTGATCAAGGGGCATAATGAAGATCTAGCTTAGCAGTACAGCTGTGACAGCAAGGTGAACCGAGTCTTGCTCAACATACCCTTGACTCTTGAAAAACTGCAGGTGATACGGATCACAGCCGAGATGCTGGGCAACAGCGTGGGCCATCTGGTCGTAGTTCATGCGCAGCGACAGTTCCAGGGTGAAGCCTGGGTCGTTTGGCTGTTGCTTATCACAAAACGTCACCTCCACCTGGTAAAACAGATCCCTGTGGGAAAGCCCGAGAGATGGCACATCAGTATTTGTAGATGAGTACTGTGTGTTACAAAAGGTAATGCCATGCAGCAATACCAGATCCATATTAGCTATCTTCATTTTTTCCTTGTTCGAAATCAGCTTCAACTACCAATAGTAACAGTTTCAATGAAAAGTCTAATATCACACACATAATACTAACAAATAACATGTCAACAAAACAAATCCTATAACATGTCGCCCACTGTTTTATGTAACATTCAAACTTTAGCATGAGAAATGTATTTTTCTTTTTAATTTTTTTTTTTTTCGAAAATTACTTACCAATGGTATTACTGATAGGAAGACATACTTAGCCTGTCAATTTCAGTCTCCAAAATTGTGTGTTGCTACACAACCAGGGACGTAACTCTAGCAAGCAGCTACCCAATCCCCTGAGTGGCCTCCCTATCCTCCGGACAGCCTCCCTTCTCAATCTCGCGAGAGTCAGTTATTACCAGTTATATCTTAGCAGACAGATGGCAAGTGGGGAAGGTGGGAGGAAAATTTGAATAATACCATCGGTAAGTATTTTTCAAAAAAAATTATTTTAAAGAAAAATACATTTGTTTCTTCAAAAACGTTACCAATGGTATTACTGATAGGAAGAATGGCGAAGAGGAGGAGGGTGCCGCCCCAAAACTCACCATGGGTAACTGCTTAGCTAGGTCCCTTGCAAAGGCACACTCCCGACAATTTCAGTTAAGTATTACCTATGGCGCATCCCGCGCCGGGAGGGAGTGTTGAGCCGCTGCAATGTCCCCCACTAGTGCCATGGTTTGTCTTTGGCCGGACAGGTCATGGAAGTAGAAACGGGCGAAAGTAGATTCTGCCCTCCAGCCCACAGCCGCCACAGTGTCCCTCACGGCGCAGTTGCGGTCGAACGCGCTCGTGGAGACAGCCCAGACTTCGTGTGCTCAAATCTGCAACCTCTTCGCTCCCTCCATCGAGATCTCATCGTAAGCAGATCTGATGATTCCGCGCAGCCAAGCAGAAATATCGTTCCTGTCCGAGGATAAGGGTACGAAGAGGCGTAAACGTCCTCGCCATAGGGGTTTCGACCGGCGGAGGTAAATTTTTAATGCCCTGACCGGGTCTTGTTGGCGTATGTCCTGGATGGTATTTGGGGCCCATAATGAACGAATAGTGATGGGTTGAGGGGCGGCTGAAGGGAGCCTGTTCTTGGCCAAAAAGGAAGGACTAGTGAGGAGTTGGACAGGGCCGTCGGCCCGGAGTTGCAGGCAAGATGGGTGTACTGAGAGAGCGTGAAGTTCACTCACGCGAGAGGCAGTGGCCAGAGCCAGAAGGAAGCACGTTATTCGAGTTAAAGTCAGAGAACCGCGCCAAGTGCAGGGGTTCAAAACGAGCAGTGTTCAGCCATGTTAATACCCACGCAAGATCCCATAGAGGCAGTAGGGAGCGCGTCACAGGTCGCTGCAGGTTAAAATTAATTTTTCTCTAAAATATATTTTTTCGAAAAATACTTACCGATGACATTACTGTCTGGAAGTGTCTACTACTTAATTTTAGCCTAAGAACTTGTTGTGTTCCTTCACAACCCGGGAGGCACTCGGGGAACCCTCATTAGGGCTGAGAGTAGCCTCCCGCCCCAGTCCAATCAGGCACCCACTACGTGGCCCAATCACAAATCAGTCGTGATACTTAGCTTACCAGCGGCAAGCTGGGCAGGTGGGAGGGTCCTTCGAGCAATGTCATCGGTAAGTATTTTTCGAAAATATATATTTTAGAGAAAAATTAATTTGTTTCCTCAAAAACATTACCGATGACATTACTGTCTGGAAGAATGGCAAAAAGGTGGAGGGTGCCGCGCCCAAATACCATCATAAAGGGCAGACGACAGAGCCCCACACCCATTCGCCAAACTCCCGACAATTTTAGCTAAGTGCATACCTACGGCGCTTCCGGCGCCGGGAGGGAGTGTTGCACTGCGGCGATGTCCCCCACCAGTGCGAGATTCTCTCGCTGGCCCGACAGATCCCTGAGGTAGAAGCGGGCGAATGTTGACTCTGCCCGCCAGCCCACTGCTGCCACGATGTCTCGAACAGCACAATTGCGATCGAAGGCGACACTCGTGGCCATGGCTCGAACCTCGTGTGCGCGGATCCTGAGCCGCCTCGCCCCGTCATAGGAAAGATCCTGATAGGCAGACCGAATGACCCAACGTAGCCAGGAAGATATTGTCTGAGCTGTTATGTCATTTCTTTTGGGGTTCAAAGGTAGAAAGAGGCGTGATCGTCCTCGGCGGACGGGCTTGGATCTGCGTAGATAAATGCGTAAGGCGCACACGGGATCCTGTTGTCGCGTCTCCTTAGAAAAGGTCGCGTGTTTCAAAGGCCGAATATTTATGACCTGGGGAGCAGTCAAAGGAGACCGGGTCTTTGCGAGGAAGGCCAGGTCTGTGAGTAATTGTACAGAACCATTCGCTCGGAATTGGAGGCAGGTAGAACTCGCTGACAGAGCGTGTAGTTCGCTTACCCTGGCCGCCGTGGCTAGGGCCAAAAGGAAGCATGTCTTCCGTGTCACATCAGCGAAGCGACCTAGGGAAAGGGGTTCAAATCTGTCCGAATTAAGCCACGTCAAGACCCAGGGTAGGTCCCAGCGAGGAATCAGAGAGCGGGGAACCGGACGCTGCAGGCCAAAATGTGCCGTCAGGTCTGCGAGATCTTTACATGCGCCAGGGTCCGGGTGGCCTAGATGACGGTAAGTGTCAGCAATCATGGACAGGTATCCTCGGATCGTGATGGGAGCGAGGCCGAGGTCTCCAAAGAGCCAGAGGAAGAAGTTTGCGAGTTGTGGAGTAGTTAATTCGAGGGGAGAGAGATGTTGGTCCGAGCACCATGACTGGAACACTCGCCACTTGCCCTCGTAAACGCGTCGAGTCGAGGGTCGACGGGCTGAAGCGATCGCCTCCACTGCAGCACCCGAGAAACCTCTTGCGGTGAGGGCTTGCCGGACAATCTCCAGGCGTGAAGAAGGAGCCTCTCCGGGCACGGGTGGAACAGCGGCTGGCGAGGCTGCTTGAGCATAGTCCTCGACGTGGGGAGACGAAGAGGGGGACCCGTGGCGAGATAGAGAAGGTCGGTGGTCCAAGACCTGGTCCAAGAGAACGGGGCGATCAAGAACAGGATCGCGTTGCAACCTCTGAGCTTGATTAGGACTTTGGGGACGAGAACCGTCGGGGAAAAGGCATACGCAATCATTCCGTCCCACGGAAGGGATAGCACATCGACCGCCCAGGCTAGAGGGTCTGGAATGGGGGAGACGAAGAGGGGAAGTTGATGATTCCACCTCGTGGCAAATAAGTTGATCATGGGAGTCTCCCAGTGAGCGCAGATCATCTGAAAGATGTCCGGGTGAAGAGTCCATTCCGTGTGGAGGAGTTGGCCGCGTCGAGAGAGGGAGTCGGCCAATACGTTCAAGCGTCCGGGGATATGTGGAGCTCGGAGAGAGATGCCGCGGTCCTCGCACCAGCACATCAGGTGGTAGAGGAGAATGCAGAGATCAGGAGAGTGTGTACCTCCCTGCTTCTGAATGTATGAGACGACCGTAGTGTTGTCCGACAGGACAAGAAGCGTCTAGTGGCAAAGGTGGACTTCCCACACCATGAGCGCTTGCCACACTGCTTGTAGCTCGAGCCAGTTGATGTGTCTGTCTTTCAGGGACGGTGTCCAGAGGCCGGACGTCGAAAGGAAACTCGGAAGCAGGTGTGCACCCCACCCAGCGAGACTCGCATCCACACAGGCAAGAGGAACTCCCGAAGCTAGCCAAGATGTGTCCATCCAACGCCGTAGGTGAGAGTGAAGGATTGGAGACACCGGCACCAGGGCATCGAGGTCGCCGGAGGACGGCCTCCAATGAAGCAGGAGATGTAACTGAAGCGGGCGGGAGTGAAGACGACCCAGGGGGAGGAGATCCGCCGCTGCATTCATCAAGCCGAGGAGTTGCAGCCAGACTCTGGTGGGAACGGATTCCGACCGGGCAACCCGAGTAGTGAGGGAGGTTAACTTCGTGATCCGAGGTTCCGGTAAACACACACGGTTGAGGTCGGTCGCAATTTCCATCCCAAGATGAATAAACCGGCGAGATGGAGAGAGGTCCGACTTGCGGGCATGGAGTAGAAATCCCAAGCGGGACAAGAACAGGAGTAGAGCGTCCCTGTCCATCCGCAGCACCGACTCAGACGCATTCCTCATGAGAAGGTCGTCTAAGTAGTTGGAGATCGGACTGGATGAGGACTGTCGAGCCTTGGCTACGACTGCATCCATGATGCGAGTGAAAACCCACGGGCTGAGGTTGAGACCGAAGGGAAGGGCGCAAAACTGGTAGATCACGCCTTCGAAAGCGAAGCGGAGATACCGTCTGGATGCCGGATGTATGGGAACATGGAGATACGCATCGGAAAGATCTAGGCTGACTGCAAAATCCATGGGTTGCACTGCGGCCCGGAGCGTCCTGGTGGTCTCTCCATGCGAAAAGTCGGAGCCAGTATAAACTTGTTCAGCGCCGAGAGATCGATGACAGGACGCCACTTTCCGTCTGGCTTCGGAACTACGAAGATGCAGCTGTAAAATGCCGGGGAGTCGAGACGAGACACTACCTCCGTGGCAGCCTTCTGTAGAAGCGAGGCTACCTCTCCGCGCAAGGCGATAGCTTTTAACTCATCGGATAGAACGTCTGTCCACAACGGAGATCGTCTCAACGGCGGAGGTGAACGGAACGAAATCGAGAGACCCTCGGAGATAGTAGTAAGGACCCAAGGGTCGTACGGTAGCAGCATATACGTTGCTGCAAAGGGCCAGTCTCCCGCCGACCGGAGACTCCCGAGGGGCCGGCGGGAACTGGGACGGAAGGTAGTCATTGAAACCTGCCGCGCCCTCGACCAGGGCGGCGGGCAGGCTTGGGCCAGGAGGGGATAGAGGTCTGAACGGGTTTACCGCGGCCGAAAGCAGGAGCCCTCCTGGGCGCGTTGGAATGACAGGGAATGAAGGTCAAAGAGGGTCTGGAGTTCCGCAGGGCGCGACCCACGGCCTTGCGGGCGGCGTGAAAGCGAGAAGTGGTAAAGCGGTTGGGTCAGCGGTCTAAATTTCCATCCTTCACTTTCTGCCAAGTCTCACCAAAGAGGAGACGTCCACCAAGAGGAGCCCGACGCAGTTCAGACTTCAAATCAGGGGGCAATCCACGACAGGCTTGTAGAACGGCATCCCGACGCATGAGGTCACAGTTAGCAGCAGCCGCCATTGCGTTGACGGAAGAGTGATAAGCTGCCCGGTTAGCCGCGACCGCTAGAGCGAGGAGATCACCAAGAAGGGGTGAAGATTCTCGTGAGTCTTCAATGCGACGAATAAAAGCTTGCTCTAGGAAGGAAGCCCTGTCACTAGGCGTATGCGGACGCTCGCGCCTGTAAAAACTCCAAAGCTGCGACCATTGCTGCTCGGGCCAGGCGGCGCAGACGGTGCAAGTATGGTCCGAATTGCATCCCGTACAAGGAAGGCAAAAATCATGGTTGTCACATGGCAACCGGAAAGATCCACACTTGTTGCAGGTACGCACGGGGTTACTGCAACATAAAAACAGAAATAGCAGGCGCACTGGGCGCAAGCACTCTGAGTGCGCGAAAACGGGAACGAAGGCTATGCGCGATCCGACGAAACAAACTAAAACAGGCACCCGAGCCGGGGCCTTCTGAGGGAGGGGCCAAGACCTTACCTCTCCTGTGACGTGGCGACGGGTGGAGGAATCTCCATAGCCGGAGCAGTAAACACCACAGAGAGTACCTTCCTTTTTTTTCTTCTTTTTTTTTTTTCCGCTTTCACCAGAACGAAGAAAAACACAGTTCACGCGAAGCACAATCCTTGAAAAACACACACAGGCACATAAATCCAAGCACAAACGTCTGAAGGAACACAGTAATCCACAAAAAGAAGAGCAGTGAAAAACCGTTAGCAACGGTCTGTGGAGAGATAGGCTAACATGTCTGAACTTCAGAGCTAAGTAGAAACGACTGATTTGTGATTGGGCCACGTAGTGGGTGCCTGATTGGACTGGGACGGGAGGCTACTCTCAGCCCTAATGAGGGTTCCCCGAGTGCCTCCCGGGTTGTGAAGGAACACAAGTTCTTAGGCTAAAATTGAGTAAATAGTAGACACTTCCAGACAGTAATGTCATCGGTAATGTTTTTGAGGAAACAAATGAGCCATAAGGTCGGCGAGATCTTTGCAAGAACCGGGATCTGGCAGTCCCAAATGGCGGTAAGTATCAGCCACCATAGAGAGGTATCCCCGAATGGTAATAGGTGCCAGGGACTGATCCAGGAAGAGCCACAGGAAGAATTCAGCTAGCTGTGGCATAGTCAAAAAGGTGGGGGAAAGGTGTCTAGTACCGCACCAAGACTGCAAAACCCTCCATTTTCCCTCATAAACTTTCCTGGTGGAAGGGCGTCGAGCTGAAGCGATAGCCGCCACCGCTGCATCCGAGAAACCTCGAGCTGTGAGGGCACGCCGCACAACCTCCAGGCGTGTAAGTGAAAGTTCTCTGGGCAAGGGTGAAAAAGATCTCGTCGAGGCTGCTTCAACATTGTGCGTGGCGTTGGAAGTCGGAGCGGTGGATCCGCGGCGAGACTCAGATCTGTGGTCCAGCTCTTGTTCCAAGAGAATGGGGCTACCAAGAACAGCATCGTGTTGCAGCCGCGAAGCTTGGGGAGAATCTTGGGGATCAGTACCGAGGGAGGATACGCGTAGGCCAGGAGACCCTCCCAAGGAATGGAGAGAGCGTCTACCGACCACGCAAGCGGGTCAGGAAATGGAGAGACGAAGAGGGGGAGTTGTGTATTCCACCGCGTCGCGAACAGGTCGATCATGGGTCTCTCCCAGTGGACACAAATCATGCGAAACAATGTCGGGGCGGAGAGTCCACTCGGTATGGAGAAGTTGGTCCGGACGGGACAGAGAATCTGCCAGCACATTTAGCCGTCCCGGAATGTGACGCACCCACAGCCAGATGTCCCGATCCCGGAACCACATAAGGAGCTGGAACAGAAGGATGCACAGAGAAGGAGAACGCGTCCCGCCCTGCTTCTGAATATTCGCCACAACTGTCGAGTTGTCAGAGAGGACTAAGACCTCCTGGTGTGACACGTGCGTCTCCCAGGCGATGAGAGCAAGCCAAACCACCTTCAACTCCAACCAGTTGATGTGTTTGCCCACCACATCCGGTGGCCAAAGGCCCACTGTCTCGTGGAAGTCCGGGAGGAGGAGCGCCCCCCCCAACCAGAGAAACTGGCATCTGTGCAGATCGACAGGTAGGGTAGCGGGGACGCTGGGGGAACTCTCGACGCTAACCAAGAGTGGTCTGTCCACCGGAGGAGATAGGGACGGACCAGAGAAGACACAGGCACCCGGGCTTCTAAATCCCCTGAAGATGGACGCCAGAGGAGAAGGAGATGAAGCTGAATCAGTGGTGTGTAGAGGCGACCAAGAGGAAGTAAGTCCGCAGGAGTGCTCATGAGGCCTAACAACTGCAACCACGTCCGCGCTGGAGTATCCATGGCACGATACAGCTGCAGAGCCAAAGTCGCCAATTTCTCGATCCACGCCTAAGGAAGTCGCACCAGGTTCAAGTCGGTCCGAAAATCCATACCCAGATGAATAAAGCTGTGGGACGGTAAGAGGTCCAATTTGCCGAAGATGACCAGGAAGCCAAGATGGTGAAGAAGGACGAGTAGCGTGTTCCTGTCGGTGAACAAGCAGGACTCGACCTGATTACGGAGCAGCAGATCGTCGAGGTAGAGCGAGGTCGGACTGAGAGAGGACCGCCGAGCGTGTGCGACCACTGCGTCCATGGTCCTGGTGAAGACCCAGGGACTGATGTTTAGACCGAAAGGCATGGCCCGGAACTGATAAACCACCCCGCGGAAGGCGAAGCGCAGGTAACGGCGAGCTGAAGGATGCATGAACACATGGAGGTATGCATTGGCCAGATCGAGACTGACAGCGAAATCCATGGGCCTAACCGCAGCACGGAGAGTTCTGGTAGTTTCCATACGGAAAGAAGGAACGGCCAGAAGCTTGTTCAAAGCCGAAAGATTGATCACAGGACGCCAAGTGCCGTCCGATTTTGGAACAACGAAAAGACGGCTGTAGAAGGCCGGAGAGTCATGTCGTAGGACCTCTTCTGTGGCGGATTTCTGAAGTAAAGCAGCCACCTCCCCCTGCAGCGCCGCCGCTTTGACTTGGTCGCTTGCGGGCCGAACGAAAGCGTGAAAAAGAGCGAGACGTAGGCCAAATATCCTTTTGTGACTCTTTAACAGCCTGCCAGGTTGGGCCAAAAAGCAAAGGACCCCTGATGGGAGCCTGACGAAGTTGGGATTTGACAGACGAAGGTAACCCCACACAAGCTTCGAGCACAGCATCTCTCCGGATTAAGTCGCAGTTGATAGCGGCAGCCATCACGTTGGTCGAGGCATGGCAAGATGCCCGGTTGGCCACCACGGCCAAAGAATGGATCTCACGAAGAGGAGCGGTAGAACGAGGGTCCCAATTATCCTCCAGCGCCCGAACAATCGCCTGCGTCGCTAGGTCAAGGAAACCGGAGCATGCCAGGGTGTTGCGAATGAGAACAGCAGTCTTATCAACACCACGAGGAACCCGAGAAAAGGCGGCGCAGCGACCACCCGCCTGAAAATCCGCATCGGGATCCAGCGAGGGTAAAGGGCACGAAAACGCCTGAGAGTGACCTGCGTACCAGCTCTGGTGAAAACGGATATCGATGCCCGCCAGCCACCTGGCTTCAGAAAAGAAAACAGAGTTCTTCGAACTGGTGAGAGGTAACTGTGCCGAAAAGGCGTCCGTGAGTTCTCGAAAACCGGTATCAGTAATACCATCGGTAACGTTTTTGAAGAAACAAACAGCACAATAAACCAACATGAAATTGAAAATGTGTGACATGCACACTTCACCTCTAAAACCTAGAAAATGTCCAAGGCAAGTGTCCAACACTTCTAAAACTGAACATCTGCAGATTTAAGATTCTGTAAAATAGTGAGCCCTAACGTTGAAATTCCAAATTTTAAGGTGTCCTCTGAAGACAATTCATGTGACAAGCTTGACCATTAAGGCCAGACACGCTACCCCAAAAAGTCATTTTGGGTGTTCCTTAGTGTTTTTGGGTTGAGTGGATTTTTGGGTTGTTTGAACCCCTTAGAACCCGGCCACAACCATAAAATATCCAAAAATACCTTTTATTTGGTGTAAAAAAATAAATAAAGTAAAGCACCTGCTCAATTTTTCAAGCATTCACGACGTCTTTTGCTCAAAAACATCGAATGTTTGGACCCTAACTACACCGCTTTGCGAGCGACGAACGCCGCCATGTTTGGGTCCATTCGAACCGGTTCCATTTCTACTTTCCCATCCACAAACCAGTTGAAGGCTACAAAGGCTCTATAAATAGCTATTGGCGCGAAACTGACGTCACGAACGACCGGAGATTTCCTTGTACGGACGCTATGCTAATGAGATAATACTATTTTGCAAAACCGACCAATGAGCAGAGCGCGCCGAGTGTTCCGGGCGACTTCGGGCTTTTCCGGCCAGGCTCCGGGCAGCTTCGGGTTTTCCGACCGTCCCACAATGCACCATTACACATGGCGTACAACTCGATCATATGTGAATCGCTAGTTCAGATCACGCATTTTCTACGTTTTACATCCCTTCAGCAGTTATTTCACAAAGTCCATCAGTTGTAATCATTGGAAATGTCTCCAACGGCTTCGAAAAAGTTGCGTAGTGCACAGCTAGCAGCTGTGAGGTTGAACAGACGAAGAGAGATGTGTTCGAGCAGACGAACCCGAGAGAAGAGAGAGAAACAAAACATTCCTAAGCCTCATAATGTAAATGCCGATGGGACGGTGGTGAAATCCACAACGCCTAAGAAACTTGAATTGATGAAAGATGCTCACAACGTCGGCATTGGTCAGTAAATGATAAAAAAAAAAAATGGTTTTACACATCGCTCAGGTGTATCTGAAATGGCAAATTACAGCAGACACTTTGTGCACCTGACAGTTTCCTTTGACATTTTACCTGCAGAAACTTCATCAGTGTGCATATATCCAAGACTGAGAAAACTTTTGCTTTTCATTTTCTCATTCGAAATATGTTTATACTGCATAATTCGCATATTGATGACTATAAAGCTGAATTATGACAAAGTAAAGGTTGATGTTTACCTTATTCTCTGTTTTTCTCATTTTCACTTTTTTTCATCTTTCATTGAATAGATCTCGTAAACCTGAATAGGCACAGCATTCAAACTTTGCAGTTGTTATTTTTATTCACTTTGCTGCATTTTGTCAGAAGGATTTTGTGATTGCACAAGGGGAAAAAAAGTTGTGGCTATTCAATTCCCCAAAATCGACATTTTCCCTCTTTCGGCTCATGTAGCGTATTTCATCATGAATAACTTTTTTCCCAACAGCTTCAGAATAAAATCCTTCTGACAAAATGTAGTTGTTTTGACAAAGAATCACCAGGAAAAAAAACTTTGTTTCTAAGTTTAGTAGTGTTTGAGATCTATTGCTTTGAATTTGTACTAAAATGTGTATACGGCGGCCATCTTGGTTGGTTTCCAGCGCAACATACACACCCAAAAAACACTTTTTTGGTCTCAGCTCACCAAACCCTATCAAAATACATTAACAGTTTAAAACAGATTCTAGACAGACAAAAGCTCATATTTGGGGTGTAGTGTCTGGCCTTAAGGCTCAAGGGTGGTGCCAGAGCAGCACAAGTCCCGAAAGGAGCCAAGCTGTTCTGGCACCACCCATGAACTATCAATCATGGTCGATCCATATCTTGTTGAGTCAAGGCTAAATGGCATACTGTCCATTTCTTGCTGAATGGGTTAAAAGCCTCACTGCTGATACAGACCTGAAGTAGTCTTTGGCTGTGGGCAGCTCATGGTTGGCATAGCTGTCGTCCTCGCGCTGAAAAACCAGAATATCCCCATCCATCAGCTCGTCCAGGAGTTTCTCAATTGGCAGGGACAAGTCCTCAAGTCGCTCTATCAGGTTTGGCTTCACCTCCTGTGCACAGATTCATGTATCATGTATATTCACAATCTCTTAGTCAGCTCGTGGATACATGGCTTTTCACTGCATATTTATATGTGGCAAATTTCAGCACTGTATACAGCTCCAAGCAAGCACAACCAGAGCTAAAGATGACAGACAACCATCCAAATATGACCCAAAAATAAAAGCGACAAAATAGGCAAAGCCATTATGGCTCACATGTATGACCGATTTATATGTGTGACCTTTGTGACAAGGGCTGCTTCTGCAGCAGCATTGAGTATCCAGTGATTCCCCTCATTATGTGAACCATACAAAAAAAATAAGAACAATTAAAGAAAAATTATCCACTGCAAAAGCAAAATGAGGAACACAGCTGATACAGAAAATAATGATGTGGTACCGCATTACTGAACCTAGATGCAGGTACAATGGTCAATTCATTCGAGGCATGCTGCACACCCTGAAAATGTGCTCAGTGTTTAAAATATGACAGAACAAGAAAGGCAAAGCCATTATGGCTCACATGTATGACAGATTTACATATATGTGACCTTTGTGACAAGGGCTGGCTTCTGCAGCAGCAAAATCCACGTTTTCTGAAAATGTAAGCATTTTTCACACATCTGTCAACCCCCCGTGACCCTTGACCGTTGTGATGAGTCGACTAAATTAGTATGCATAGAAAGGTCTTATTATCAGCTATATCTTTGAACCAAATTTGGTTCAAAAATTTGGGAATACCTACAATTTTATCAAAAATCAGCATTTTACACACATTTGCCAACCTCTTGTGACCCTTGACCTTTCCAAGGGGTCATCCAAATTAGTATGCATAGTATCTATGTACCAAGTTTGGGTTTGAAGTTGTGAATTGTATTTGAGAAAAAACATCCTTTGTCAAAATATGGCTATTTTCCACCTATTTCCTGAGTTCTTGTGATCCTTGACCTTTCCGAGTGATCAACCACATTAGTATGTATAGAAAGGTCTTACCGTCAGGTATCTTTGTACCAAGTTTGGGTTTGAAGATGTATATAGTATTTGAGAAAAAATAAATTATGTCAAAATATAGCTATTTTTGACCTATTTCCTGATCCTCTGTGATCTTGACAAGAGGTCACTCAAATTGGTATGTTTAGAAAGGTCTTAGTACTCTTACCACAAAGTATCCTTGGGCCAAGCTTGAAGAATGTGGCTTGAATAGTCTCCGAGAAAACGCCAACGTTAAAGTTTACCACGGACGAACGACCACTGGCCCAAAACATGGACTCACTTTTGGTTCGCACATGAGCCAAAAATCTACTTGGAAAAACATTTTTATCTATAAGCACACAACTTTAACACATTCTGTCCTGGAAAAATTTCTGCCAGAGATGGATTGACCTTGACAGTTCAATATTAGTGCAAGCTAATCACGCACTATCCCTGAAATATCATAATCGAGCCACACCTGCAATGCGTGTACAGGAATAAGAGGAAACCTGCAAAGTTGATAAAATCGACACTTAACCCCACAGACGCATTTCCTAAATTTGGGAGGTGTTATGTATGACTATGAACCAGTTGCAAGAGATGGATTGACCATGATGATTCAAGGGTAGTGCCAGATTAGCTTGGCACCTTCAGGCGCCAAGCTAATTTGGCAATACCCTTTTTATGGTTGACCCATCTCCTGCCGTAGAGCGTCAGAGTTAAATGGGTTAACACCACTTCAGTTCCGGCCAAAGAAGACAGATATGAATGAGCATAATCTACAAGAGGAGAGCATAATTTTGACAGAACCGACCTCGTAAAGCATGAGCGGTGTATTGACAGGAAACCCGGCCTTTCTGTTCAGCTCTGGCACCAACTCAACTGCAATCAAAAGAAACAGCATGAGAACTCCACGCACACAATTCATCAACCATAAAGAGCAAATAATCCTTGTGAAAGGAAGAACAAGAAAGGCAAAGCCATTATGACTCACATGTATGACCGATTTACATGTGACCTTTGTGCAAGGGTTGGCTTCTGCAGCAGCAAAATCCATGTTTTCTGAAAATGTAAGCATTTTTCACACATCTGTCAACCCCCGTGACCCTTGACCTTTGTGACAAGTCGACTAAATTAGTATGCATAGGAAGGTCTTATCAGCTATTTTTGTACCAAATTTGGCTGAAAAATTTGCAAAACTGTTGGTAATACCTACAATTTTATAAAAAATCAGCATTTTATACACATTTGCTTGTACTGTTAAGGTTGATCCATCTCCCACTATAGAGCGTCAGAGTTAAATGGGTTAACACCACTTCAGTTGTGAATAGTATTTGAGAAAAAAAATCTTTTGTCAAAATATGGCTATTTTTCACCGATTTCCTGAGCCCTTTCCGAGGGATCAACCAAATTAGTATGCATAGAATACCATGGACGACAGACAGATGGACGACCACTGGCCCAAAACATACTCACTTTTCCTTCGCATGTGAACCAAATATGTATTTTCCTCTAAAATGTATTTTTTTGAAAAACACTTGCCGCTGGCATTACTATTAGGAAGGTACACTTAGCTTACCGATTTCAACCTAAAGCTTGCTGTGTGTTGCTACACAACCAGGGAAGTAACTCTCGCAAGTAGTTACCCCATCACCTGAGCAGTCTCCCTGTCCCCTGAGTAGCCTCCCCTCATCACATGAGGGGTGCCTTCCCATCAGTCTTACTCTTGGCGACTGGCGGCAAGCGGAGTAGGTGAGAGGGCGCTTTGAGTAATGCCATCGGTAAGTATTTTTCGAAAAAATACATTTTAGAGAAAAATACATTGTTTCTTCAAAAACATTACCGATGGCATTACTATTAGGATGAATAGCTATGAGGAGGAAGGTGCCGCCCACTAGTTCCTACCCCAGCCTTAACGCTTAGCCAAGGCCCCTTAGGCACAAACTCCCGACGATTTCAGCTAAGCCTTACCTATAGCGCCTTTGGCGCTGGGAGGGAGTGTTGCACCCCAGTGATGTCCCCTACTAGTGCCAGGTTTGCACGCTGGCTAGAGAGGTCTCGGACGTAGAACCGTGCGAAGGTAGATTCCGTCCGACAGCCCACGGCCGCCACAATGTCCTTGACAGTTAGTTAGTTAGTTATTTGGGTTTAACGCCGAGCAGGCAACTAAGGCCATCTCACGGCGGGAAGGGTAAAAATCTGGTCAGCCAGACTAAAAGAAAAGTCTTAAGACATGATGTAAATATACCTTAAAAATATGTCAGGCTAAAATGTCGCACAGGTCTTTAAAGAAAACGTCGGAAGACTCTCAAAAAGGTCAAAATAATAAAAACATCATAATCTATAACGCTCAAATCTTATTAAAAATATGGCACTCTCTCAGAAAACTGAAGATCTTGTCCGGGGGCACATCCCGGAACAAAACCTTCAAGGAGTCTGCTGTGAAATGTTTATACCTTGTGTCGATTAGATCAGCACAAGACAACAAAAAATGTTGAACAGAGTACTGCTCGTCGCAGGCATAACACCATGGACGCTCCTCCTGTTTAAGTAAATAAGAGTGCGTAACATACGTGTGGCCGATGTGGAGCCGAGCCAGGACAGTCTCCTCACGGCGGCTGCCGCAGCGATAAGGTAGACCGTCGGACAACTTAGGAAGGGCTTCATGCAGCTTGTTAGCTTCCTCTTTGTCCCACTCGGACTGCCACTCACGGGCTATGTACGCACTAGCCACATGTCTAAAATCACTATAAACAGTCTGTGTGTCAGGGACAGGGTCATTGCGGGCATCGTTGGCAGCAGAATATGCGATCCTGTTGTCCTCGATGCCCACATGCCCTGGCACCCAAATAAAAATGATATCATAATATTCCTTCATCAAGTCCGCGTGGAGCTCTCTGATCTGCACCAGCAGTGGGTGGTCATTTCCCGTGCCCTGAAGGGCCTGCAGGGCAGAAAGAGAGTCAGACAGAATCAGGAAGTTCCTTTCTCTAGATCGATAAGCATGCCTGAGTGCCAGCAGAACCGCCTGCAGTTCCGCACTAAATACAGATGAGTGGTCTGGGAGGCGGTGCTTAAATGGGCGTCTAGGATGGCGAGAGGACACTGCGGCCGCAGCCACTCTCCCATCCTCACACTTTGACCCATCGGTATAGATGCGACAATAGCCAGGAAAAATTGAAAGCAGTTCATTGAGGCTCTGTTGGTATATGGCTGGTGGAGTAGAGTCTTTCTTGTGGGCAGTCAAGTCCAGCAAGATGTCAGGAACTGGTAAGAGCCAAGGTGGAGTGAGGTGTTGCAGGGATTCCGAAAGTCTGTCCAGGTCCAATCCGGCCGCCTGCAGATGAGGTCGGACACGGAAAGAAAGTGGACGGACAGCTCCCGGATGGGTATCGTAAATCTCTGCAAACGATGGTTTAAAAACACAATCATGGGCAGGATTGTCTGGATGGGCCTTCAGTTTCAGAACGTAGCTGAGCATGAGGCGGATGCGGCGGAGCTTGAGAGAAGGCTCCCCTGCCTCGGCATACAGACTAGGAACTGGAGACGTCCTGAAGGCCCCAAGACATATCCGCAGACCCTGATGGTGAATTGTGTTCAGACGCTGTAGCACAGACTTGGAAGCTGAGCCATACACCACAGAGCCGTAATCCAGTTTGGACCGAACAAGGGCCCGGTACAGACGAAGTAAGACAGTACGGTCCGCACCCCAGTCAGTACGACCGACGACACGAAGAATGTCGAGAGCCTTCTGACAAGAGGTTCTAAGGTAATTAATATGGTTGCGGAAGGTAAGTCTTTTGTCAAAAATGACCCCCAGAAACTTTGCCTCCTCGCCCACCTTAATTGGCACTCCAGCAATGCTCAGGCTAGGTTCTGGAAAAAATTTCGTCTGGTTAGTAAAATGCACACAAACAGTCTTGGAGGGCGAGAACTTGAATCCATTGAGAAACACCCACCGCTGGATGCGATCAACGCACAGCTGCAAGCGCCTCTCAAGGGACGCAAGTCCTCGACCACGTGCGCACAAAGCAAAGTCGTCAACAAACAAAGAGCATTCAGAATCATCCTTGACGGCCTTTACAATGTTATTAATTTTAATACTAAATAAAACAGGAGATAGAATGCTGCCCTGTGGGACACCCATCTCCTGTTCAAAGGAGTCGGAGAGGGTGGAGCCCACACGGACATGGAACGACCGGTTAGTCAAAAAATTGTGAATAAAAACGGGCAGGTGCCCTTTAAAACCCATGTCCAACAAGTCAGACATTATGCTATACTTCCAGGTATTGTCATACGCCTTCTCAAGATCGAAGAAAATTGCATAGACATGCTGCTTGTTGACAAAAGAATCTCGAATAAATGATTCAATGCGGACTAAATGGTCAGTTGTACTACGGAAGCGCCGGAAACCGCACTGGAGGTCTGTGAGGAGACCCTGTGACTCAAGATGCCACACCAGGCGGGCGTTGACCAGGCGCTCCATAGTTTTACATAAACATGATGTCAAAGCGATAGGCCGGTAGTTGCCCGGGTCGGAAGGATCCTTACCCGGCTTGGGGATCGGTACAACCACAGCCTGGCGCCAAGACGGCGGAAAATGACCAGTTCCCCAGATATGGTTAAAGGCCTTGAGAAGTACAAGGAGTGACCTCTCAGGCAGATGCGTTAGGAATTGATAGTGGACGGTATCTAGGCCAGCAGCAGAGTCATTACATTTCTGCAAAGCTTGCTGCAATTCTGATAATGTAAACGGGACATTATAGTCTTCTGAGTTATCGGACTTAAAATCACAAATACGAGACTCTCGCTTCTCCTTCTCTCTCTGGAAGAAAGGTGAATAATGCTCCGTTGAAGAATTATGGGCAATGGTGGAGGCAAGCAAATTGGCCACAGCTTTTTTATCTGTAACCAAACTGGCACCATCTCTAAGATGGCCAACAGAAGCCGAGCCACCTCTGCCCCTAATTCTCCGAACAGCCTTCCATACTTTCTGGGACGGAGTCCGAGAAGTTAAAGATGAGACGAAGCGTCTCCAGGAAGCACGGCGTTCACGTTTAAAAATGTAACGGGCTTTTGCCCTCTGTCTTTTAAAGGTTAAAATATTCACTTGCGACGGATTACGAAAGCACGTCGCTGAGCAGATTTGCGCGCTATTTGGGCCTTGCGGCACTCTTCGTTGAACCATGGTCCTCTCGGCTTTCGAGGGACTGATGCGGATTGATTGATTGATTGTACATTGCTTAACGTCCCGACAGCAACAAGGCTTCCTCAGGACGTGCCTGCACTGCTTGTGAAAAAAAAAAAACACAGAAAATTGAATGTATGTCGCCAGCCGGTCAAATACGTTAAATAAACCTACAACATGGGGCCTAAATAAGGCTAAGACCATTTAGTAACACACATCCAATATCAAGAGCTACAGGCAGTGCAGACAGTAGGGAGAGTTTTAAAAAGGCAAATACAGGTGAATGGACAAAGGGTAGACAGAAACACATGCCCCAGAACAGAGGAAAACCCACCCTGTGGGGCTGACCAGGGTGACCCTGGGAACTAAAAAGTACCTAACCCCACCCAAGTCCCCCAGGGCAGACCCGGGTGGGGGAGGGACTGATGCGGAAGTTTTAGGGATGGTTTCACCCGCTACGTCCAACAAAATAGTAGTAAAAGAAGAAATAGGTTCTTCAGATGACATGACCACCTCCTCTGTAATACGAGACTGACAGAGGGAGGCGAACAGAGGCCAGTTAGCTTTCTTAAAGATTCCAGCGCCCCACCGGCGGATCCTCCCCACAGCTGACCGATGACAGGACTACTGGGAAGTGGTCACTACCACACAGGTCATCGTGAACCTTCCAGTCAAAGTCCAGCATGAGAGAAGGATCACACACAGTGAGGTCTAGAACAGAACTAGATCCTGAACCTGGGTTAGAGTATGTAGGTGAACCATCGTTAAAGACACATAGGTTAAGTTGAGAAAAAACATCTTCTAACATCTGACCTCTGCCATCATAGTGGTCACTACCCCAAAGGTGAGCGTGACCGTTAAAATACCCCATGAGAATAAAGGGAGGGGGCAGTTGATCAACTAAATTAAAAAAATCATTACTACAGACCCGCAGGGATGGTGGCAGGTAAATACTGCATATAGTTATGGTCTTCTTCAAGGTAACCCGAGCTGCGACAGCCTGAAGACAGGTGTCGATGCTAACGGGGCTACATAAAATTTGGCTACTAATGAGAAGAGCCACTCAACCCGAGCGCCTCTCCGAATCAGAGCCTTTATGTATAGCGTTAAAACCATTAAAGGACACAGGGTCAGAAGTCTTCAGGTAAGTCTCCTGAAGAGATATTACTGAGGGGTTATAGCACTTGACTAAAAGACGTAATTCCTCAAAGTTAGCTTGAAAACCACAATTCCACTGAAGCAGAGAGTCTATGATTATGTCTTATCTGGGGGTGCGGAGTTTTCCCCCCTTTTTCCTTTGCCTTGGAAGGAGTCGGAGAAACAGAGGGGGGCCGGCTCCCGGGCCTCCTCTGGTTCTTAGGAGATGAAGGGGTTGGAGCTGCCGCAGCATCGGCAACTTCCACTCCCTCCATCTGCTCCTCCAATGCAGCATATTTGTTTTGAAGGGGGACATCAGTGTTCCCCTTCTGGGCCCGTGCGCACGGCGGTCCCATAGATTTCTTTGACTTCTGGTCCTGGGCAGCGTTCCTGCCGCTAGAGTTAGCGGCCTTAGAAGGCTGATCAGAGCCAGAAACCTTTGGTGTTGACAAACTAGCAGGTTTGGGTGGGGGCTGAGGCTTAGGGGCAGCAGAAGGCGGTGCCACCGGACCGGTAGCGTCCGCCCTCTGCGTTCCCTGGCTCCTCGTCACCACCGGAGGAGGGTTACTCTCCAGGGGTGAGAGGATCCGAGGCTCCGCCCCCAACCAAGAAGTTGGGGTTTGACAAGAGAAGTCTTTGGTGGGGCGCTTGCCTGCCACCGCAGCACTGAAAGTATACACAAAGTTGTTATTTGAGTTTGGCGCCGCCTCAGCTGCACCAGGACCGTCAACCAGTTTTTTTGCGTCCGCAAAGGACAGCCCCTTCTCCACACGCACCTGCTGAATCCTGCACTCGGAGATCCACCGAGGGCACTTCTTGTCCGAAGCCATATGCGCCCCCTGGCAATTCACACACAGGGGGATGGCTGTGCAGGACTCAGCAGAGTGTCCGGGCTTAGTGCAACGGGCGCATAGAGCCTCTGCCTGGCGGCATGTCTTCTGCCCATGGCCATACTTTTGGCACTTAAAGCACCGAAGGGGGAGAGGGACGTACTTTTTCACTTTTAGGGAGTAGTAACCTCCCCAGATGGTAGTAGGAGCTGTGGGGGTGCCAAACGTCAGGATGATGGTAGGGAGACGGATCTCCCTACCACCTTGTTTGGAAATGAAGCGCCTGACGTAGGTCACCCCCTGTGACTTAAGGTTCCGTACAAGTTCATCTTCAGACAGTTCGGCCAATGCTTGATCTTTAATCACTCCTCTAGAGGAATTCATTGTTTTGTGGGGAGTGACCTCCACTGGAGTGTCTCCGATGGAGGAGAGCCTCAGTAGCCCATTGGAGTGTGCCCGGGTACGGCACTCTACCAACAAGTCACCAGACCTGAGGCGCTGGGCCTCAGGCCTGCCAACACGGCTCCTGAGGGTCTCCCCTACCAGGAAAGGGTGCAGCTTTGAAACAGGCTTCTCTTTAACTTTGCTGTGGATAATGAGAAAGCGAGGCCAGGTGGCCGACGCCTGAGGTGTCGCTTCCTCACAGTCAGTCACTATCGTTCTCAATGACAATGTCGGCGGCTATGTGCCGCTTTGGTGCTAGTTTTGGTTTTTTGATATTTTCCATATTATAGTATGATAGATATTCATCCCCCGGGGGTCCCCGCCCGCCACCGAGCCCAACAAGGGAAAGTGCAACTGTCGGCGGGTCTCCAGCCGACGCACAATGGAGACTTCCCGAAAGATATACTCAAGGGGGTAAGCCTGATTGAACCGTTTGAGCCACCGCCTTCTATCACACTGTTGAATACAGGGGAATACTGGCGTAAAGCACCCAATCAGCATCAGAGGCTATAGCATGGTGCTCCGTATAACAACCCGCATGTCAACAGGGGGATAGGGCTCGACGTGACAAGAGCCGATTGACTAGGCCGGTACGACTAGCCTCCCGTTTAGGCAGAAGTCAAGGCCAAAGTGGAGTGTTTCAGCCACCAGGATCCTCTTCTCCCCCGACACGGGTCTCCAAGCACGGCAAACACTTGGGATCCAAAGGACCAAAAGCTCACGCGTATTTTTAAGGACCAATCCAACATGGTAAGACCTGGGTAAGCACAGCTCCTTAAAAACCGGACCAGTGAAAAAGACTGAACAACATATCTGCTGACATCAAGTCCTAATCCTGGACAAAGATGGCACCCGTCTGCTAGCCCACTCAGTCAGGGACCGAGTGGACTACCCACCCACGCCACGTGGAGGCCGGTGCCTGGTAGGCACAATGTCCTTGACAGCGAAGTTGCGGTCGAAGGCGACGCTGGCTGCTATGGCTCTGACCTCATGCGCCCTGATCCGCAGCCCCACGGGGAGAGGTCTTCGTATGCAGAACATATGACTCCGCGGAGCCATGCGGAAATAGTCTGGGCAGAGATGTCTTCCCTGTCTTCCAGTGCCTCTGAAGGGACTTTGACCAGCGAAGGTAGATCTTCAACGCCCTGACCGGGTCTTTTTGTCGAGATTCCCGGGACTGGGACTCTGAGTGGCTGAAAAGTTATCGGCTGAGGCGCAGCTGAGGTGGTCTATTTTTTGCCAAAAATGTTGGGCCGGTGAGAAGCTGAACTGAGCCATCGGCCCTGAGTTGCAGACAGGAGGGGTGCACGGAGAGTGCATGCAGCTCGCTCACTCTTGATGCTGTGGCGAGGGCAAGCAGGAAGCATGTCTTCTTGGTCAAATCAGCGAACCGCGCCAAGGGCAGAGGTTCAAAACGATCTGAATTCAGCCAAGTTAACACCCACGGTAGGTCCCATCTTGGTATCAGCGAGCAGGTGACTGGCCGCTGGAGCTCGTAATGCGCCATCAGGTTGGCGTGGTCCTTGCAAGCCCCGGGTCTGTCCGGCCAAAGTGCCATAGACAGGTAGCCCTGGATGGTGATTGGTGCCAAGCTCTGCTCCGGGAAGAGCCACAAGAAAAACTCAGCAAGCTGGGGCATCGTCAGATCTGTGGGGAAGAGGCACTTGACGCCGCACCAGGACTTCCACTCATAGACATTCTGGGTGGAAGGTCTGCGTGCTGCTGCAATAGCCTCCACCGCCGCACCCGAGAAGCCTCTAGTGGCGAGGGCACTCCGCACAATCTCCAGGCGTGTAACAGGAGTCTCTCCAGGCAAGGATAAAAGAGATCCTGCCGGGGCTGCTTTAGCATCGCGTGTGGCGTGGGGTGTCGGAGGGGAGGGTACGTGGCGAAACTCAGGAGATCGATGGTCCAGCTCCTGTTCCAACTGAATGGGCCACCAGGAACAGTACTTTATTGCAGCCCTTGAGCTTTTAGAGGACCTTGGGCACCAGCACCAGTATGCGTAAGCCAGGAGGCCGTCCCAGGGGATGGAGAGGGCTGCCACCACCCAGGTGAGTGGGTCCGGCACTGGTGAAACAAATAGTGAAAGCTGCCTGTTGAACAGGTCGATCATGGGCGTCTCCCAATGCGTGCATATCATCCGGAAGAGGTTGGGATGAGGGTCCACTCGGTGTGGAGTAGTTGGCCTCGCCACGAGAGGGAATCCACCAGGACGTTCAAGTGGCCAGGGATGTGTCGCGCGTGAAGCGAAATGCGGCGGTCCCTGCACAACACGAGCATTTGATATAGGAGGATGCAGAACAAAGCCCAGCGAGTCCCGCCCTGCTTCTGGATGTAGGACATGACCGTCGTGTTGTCGGAGAGAATCAGAACCTCCTGATGTCTGAGGCGAGTCTCCCAGGTGACGAGAGCGAGCCACACAGCCTTCAACTCCAGCCAGTTGATATGCTTCCTGACCAGGTCCGGTGGCCACTTGACGGCGACAACGCAGAACTCCGGGAGGAGGTGAGCGCCCCATCCCGAGAGGCTAGCATCCAAACAGAGTGACAGGCGGGGTAGGGGGAACTCCCGTAGCAAGCCACACTGGGTCCGTCCATCTCTGGAGATGTGGCCAGGCTAGCTGTCACACCGGAATCATAGCCGCAAGGTCGTCCGAGAACGGGCGCCAATGAAGCAGCAGATGCAGCTGGAGCGGCCTTGAGTAGAGCCTGCCTAGAGGTAAAAGGTCCGCCGCTGCGCTGATGAGCCTTAGGAGCTAAAGCCAAACTCTGGCCAGGACCACTTCGGCGCTGGACACCTACAGGTCTAGTCCCGCCAACTTCTGGACACGCGCCTCAGGTAGTCTCACCGCGTTAAGGTCTGTCAGGAACTCCATGCCGAGATGTGTAAACCGGCGGGAGGGCATGAGGTCCGACTTTCACGTTGACCAGGAAGCCGAGTTGTTGCAGAGGGAGAGTAAGGCATCCCTGTCGCCAAAAAGAGCAGCTGCGTCCTAGTTTCCATCCGGAAGGTCGGGGCGGTAATGAACTTGTTCAGCGCCGACAGATCTATTACTGGCCGCCACCCGTCATCCGGCTTTGGCGCCACGAAGATGACTGTAGAAGGCCGGCGAGTCGGAACACACAACCACCGCTGTGGCGGCCTTCTGGAGCAGGGAGTCCACTTCTCCTTGCAACGCCTCAGTCTTGACCTGGTCGCCCGGAACCTGGGTCCAGAGAGGGGAGCGCTGCAGCTGAGGTGTGGGCCAAAAACAGATTTGCAGACCCTCAGTGATGGTAGACAGGATCTAAGGGTCGTCCGAGAACAGCGAACGCTACATGTCACTGTGTAGCGCCAACCTCCCGCAGACTGGATACCATACAGCAGTCGGCAGGGGCAAAACGGTCGGTGAGTCAGTGGGCCCTTCCCCGCCCGGGTCTAAGGGCGGTCTGGGGCCAGGCGGGGGCGGGGGCTGGAAGGAGCGGGAGCACCTGGCCGGGGGGGCGGAGCCACTGAAGCCTCTGGAAGGGTGGGGAAAGGGTCTGTACATTGTCAGGGCTTCTTTAACCCACTGCCAGGTAGGGCCAAACAGGAGAGTGCCTCTGAGTGGAGCCTGGCGCAACTGTGACTTCAGCGAAACGGGTAACCAGGGGCAGCCAGCAAGAACGTCACGCCGCATCAGGTCGCAGTTGGCCGCTGCTGCCATGGTGTTAACCGAGGAGTGGTAAGCCGCCCGATTCGCCAAGACCGCCAAAGAGTGTACCTCGCGCAGCTGGGGAGAGGAATCCAAGTCCCAGGTGTCCTCCAGCCGTCTGATGACTGCCTGTGTAGTCAAGTCGAGGAATCCAGCACAGGCCAGGGAGTTGCGTATCAGGGTGGCTGCCTTGTCCAGACCACGAGGCATCCTGTGCTGCAGCGCCTTGCGTCCTGCCTGCGTTTCTGCCACAACGTCGATCAAAGGGAGGGGGCAGGCGAAGGATTGGGAGTGTCCTGCATACCAGTGTTCTTGGAACTTGATGTCAATTCCAGCCGGCCACTAGTTTTTGATGAAAAACCCCGAGCCCGTCCAAGGTCCCTGCAGCTGATCTGAGAACGCGTCCAAAAGGTCCTGGAAGCCTGAGGTAGGGACTTCAATCTCTTGGCCTGATGCAGAGCATCCACCCAGGCAGAGACCTTTCTCTTGAGCGGCGGGGCTTGGGGGCATACCTCTGGTGGTAGAATCTCCGAGATGAGGCGCCCGGCTTCTTCCAAGGAGCATAGAGTCTCCACCCGTGGTGGATCGGAGGCGGACGAAGCCAATGGGCTGCGCAGCGAACGAATGGAGCTGGGTGGCGAAGAGCACCAGTTATCCTGAACCAGGGCCGACACAGAGTCCTCTGGATGAAGACTGAGAGTGTCGTCCGGCTCCACAGCAGCTGTGCATCAATGGGGGCGAAGACAAAACTCCAAAGGATGAGGACTGCCGCTCCGGTGTGTAGCCTGGCTAATGACGGGCGAGCGGCTGTAAGGACTGCAGCAATTTTCCGCACGTCTCTGCGTGTGTCCCCTTGACTCCAGAGTGCCAGGAAGATCCTGCCACTGACAACTGTGTTTATCAGAGTGGTCGGGCGTAAAGCGATCACAGCTGGGAGTCGCCGAAACGCAGGGAGACCTCCATCGCTGTCTTTCATGCTCCGCAGAGCGGGTTAGTTAGTTATTTGGGTTTAACGCCGAGCAGGCAACTAAGGCCATCTCACGGCGGGAAGGGTAAAAATCTGGTCAGCCAGACTAAAACAAAGGTCTTAAGACATGATGTAAATATACCTTAAAAATATGTCAGGCTAAAATGTCGCACAGGTCTTTAAAGAAAACGTCGAAAGACTCTCAAAAAGGTCAAAATAATAGAAACATCATAATCTATAAACACTCAAATCTTATTAAAAATATGGCACTCTGTCAGAAAACTGAAGATCTTGTCCGGGGGCACATCCCGGAACAAAACCTTCAAGGAGTCTGCCGTGAAATGTTTATACCTTGTGTCGATTAGATCAGCACAACACAACAAAAAGTGTTGAACAGAGTACTGCTCGTCGCAGGCATAACACCAAGGACGCTGCTCCTGTTTAAGTAAATAAGAGTGCGTAACATACGTGTGGCCGATGTGGGGCATGCAGCTTGTTAGCTTCCTCTTTGTCCCACTCGGACTGCCATTCACGGGCTATGTACGCACTAGCCACATGTCTAAAATCACTATAAACAGTCTGTGTGTCAGGGACAGGGTCATTGCGGGCATCGTTGGCAGCAGAATCTGCGATCCTGTTGCCTTCGATGCCCACATGCCCTGGCACCCAAATAAAAATGATATCATAATATTCCTTCATCAAGTCCGCGTGGAGCTCTCTGATCTGCACCAGCAGTGGGTAGTCATTTCCCGTGCCCTGAAGGGCCTGCAGGGCACAAAGAGAGTCAGACAGAATCAGGAAGTTCCTTTCTCTAGATCGATAAGCATGCCTGAGTGCCAGCAGAACCGCCTGCAGTTCCGCACTAAATACAGATGAGTGGTCTGGGAGGCGGAGGGTAATAATTGGGCCTGACGAGAAGTCAAATCTCCAAAATCCAAGCATGCGCGCCGGACATTGCCTTCTGCTGTAGAAGGGGGGGGGGGGAGGGGGGGGGGTAGGAGGGTAGGCCTGGAAAGGCGCAGGTCTTTCGCGCCAGTAAAATCCCTATAGCTGTGACCATTGTTCCTCTACCCAGGCGGCGCAAGTGTCACAAGTTTGTCCGGATGCACAGCCGGAACAGGGGAGGCATACAGTATGGGTGTCGCTGGGCCACTGAAAGGCTCCACACTGCACGCAGGTCTTTACTTGTAAACTGCAACACAAAACAAACGTGAAAGGTGACAGTGTGTGTTCACCTGAAAATCTTGACCTCGACGAGGTTCTAACCCGGGTTATCTGCGTGTCGATAAAGTATCGTACTGCTGCATGATCGCAGTTAACCCCCGAGGCCGCGATATCCGAACGCACGAACAGAGGAGCATATTATATCCGCCGTTTGAAAACGGAGGCCACGTTAAGCGAGTTCACGAAAATTCGAGTGAGGCCACGTTAAGCGAGTTCACAAAAAACTCGAGCTATGTCCGACATTCGAGCGAAAATCCACGAAAAGTGCCAAAGTCCGGCCCGCCATCTTGCCGGCCATGTGGCATTAACCGAGGCCTTACCTTGCCATTGTGGCGCTTATCTCTTTTAATCTGCCAGGAATCTTGCCAAAGGCAAGACACAATCCGTCCTGAATCCAAGAAAAAAACACACTGCCAGCTGATTCCCACGAAACACACCGGTAACACGACGAAAACCATCGAAGAAAATCCGCCTAGGCTGAAGACAACCGTTACGGAAGTGCTAAGCAAAAAAGACTGACGGGAAGAACGTCACCGGATATGGAGGAAGGGGAGACCACTCAGGGCTTGGTAACGACGTCCTGAAGTTGCCTCCTTAGTTGTATAGTATACACATCGGATGCTTAGGCTGAAATCGGTATGCTAAGTATACCTTCCTATTAGTCATGCCATCGGTAAGAGTTTTGAGAAAACAAATGAGAACTCGTCGAGCACAATGGTGTTAAGAGTGGGTGATGGAAACACTGAAAGAAATAGTACGTGTACATTATAAAGTATGTGCCTCTTCTCCCCCCCCCCCCCCTCCCTTTAACTAGCTGTTCATCATAAAACATATCTCATTCATTTGATCACTTGACTCAGGACTGATTTATTACATCATCTGTGTCACCTTTCTCCGTTTTCTTTCTCGTTTTAATCCCAATATATATGAGTGTCAGTGCTAATGCCAGCTGCTAAGAATCCTTGCAACGAACTGCAAATGTCTATATGCAGACAAACTACAAATTATGCAGCAGCAAAATAGTTCCTCTTTTGTGCAGTAGGCTACTGCTAGCAAGATAGGGTTTAATTTTCAACAAAGCATTGCATGAACTTCCAAGCGTGTTCACATTGTGCTGTGAATTTTTTTCTGTGTGAAGTGTACTGTACCATCAGTGATCACTGAGACTGCACTGGCACTGGTAGTGATCGCACATCACAACATAGCTTGCCAGTGCAACTGATTGAATTAAGTGTTACAGTAATAAATAATTAATTAAGTTCCGAAACTTTGTTCAGCCATGACAGTTAAAAGCAAGTGGTGTGGCACTCTTTCTTTTTTACAGCATGCAGCATGTTGCACTTCGGACATAGGTTTCGAAGATAGCGTTTGTTTTGGTGCTGTGGTGTCGAAATGAAACAGGCAAAGCGATGGTAAAATGAATGAAAATAAACGTGATAAACCTTTATCAAGACGTAAAAATGCACAAAGCAACTTTGCACGTTCACTTTTTGGGGAAACAAACAAGCTTATGTAGACCAAATAAAAAAGAACTCGTCGGCACACCGAAATTCACGGCAATGAGTCCGCGTGTATCGTGCATCATGTGTCGATCACGTGATTGTGATACCTTATTGTTGAGTAATGATATTTGAGCTAAAGTAATTGTGACTTCTCTTAATATAACTAAGTGTGAAACTTTACTTAAAAAGTAAATGAAATCCTTTAAGTGACATATAGTGCATAGCTACCACTGAATACAGGAACAATGAGGCCCGTGTAAACTACTGATCCCCAGTGAACATGGCTGCGACAGTCCTGGTTTCATCTGCAGCCGTACTGGAAACAAAATGTGCTACGGGAAAATGTCTCCATTCTCCAGCGGTTTAAAACGACTGCGCACTGCTTTTATTCATACTAGACTTCATTTTTATATACCCAAACCTTTGTTACTCTCTATAAAATCACTATCTCGTAAACGGCTGATCGTCTATGAAGGGCAGCTGCTAGACTATTACATTTTGAAGAACGCAGAACTGATGGAAATATTCACAAAAATTATTTGTATGTGACTAAAAGTATAGAGTCTGCATACTTACTGGCTTTCGCTGAGATGGGAACATAGAGGTGGCCACAGTAGGAGACTGCTTTAGTTCTGGGGTTATAGAGTTTCAGGAAAAGCAGAACATCGCCTGCAAAACAAGGAAAATGTCCAGTTTTGTGAAAAGGAAGATTATCACTGTATTACAATGAAAATATTAATTTTTCTCTAAAATATATTTTTTCGAAAAATACTTACCGATGACATTACTGTCTGGAAGTGTCTACTACTTACTCAATTTTAGCCTAAGAACTTGTTGTGTTCCTTCACAACCCGGGAGGCACTCGGGGAACCCTCATTAGGGCTGAGAGTAGCCTCCCGTCCCAGTCCAATCAGGCACCCACTACGTGGCCCAATCACAAATCAGTCGTGATACTTAGCTTACCAGCGGCAAGCGGGGCAGGTGGGAGGGTCCTTCGAGTAATGTCATCGGTAAGTATTTTTCGAAAAAATATATTTTAGAGAAAAATTAATTTGTTTCCTCAAAAACATTACCGATGACATTACTGTCTGGAAGAATGGCGAAAAGGTGGAGGGTGCCGCGCCCAAATACCATCATAAAGGGCAGACGACAGAGCCCCACACCCATTCGCCAAACTCCCGACAATTTTAGCTAAGTGCATACCTACGGCGCTTCTGGCGCCGGGAGGGAGTGTTGCGCTGCGGCGATGTCCTCCACCAGTGTGAGATTCTCTCGCTGGCCCGACAGATCCCTGAGGTAGAAGCGGGCGAATGTTGACTCTGCCCGCCAGCCCACTGCTGCCACGATGTCTCGAACAGCACAATTGCGATCGAAGGCGACACTCGTGGCCATGGCTCGAACCTCGTGTGCGCGGATCCTGAGCCGCCTCGCCCCGTCATGGGAAAGATCCTGATAGGCGGACCGAATGACCCAACGTAGCCACGAAGATATTGTCTGAGCTGTTATGTCATTTCTTTTGGGGTTCAAAGGTAGAAAGAGGCGTGATCGTCCTCGGCGGACGGGCTTGGATCTGCGTAGGTAAATGCGTAAGGCACGCACGGGATCCTGTTGTCGCGTCTCCTTAGAAAAAGTCGCGTGTTTCAAAGGCCGAATATTTATGACCTGGGGAGCAGTCAAAGGAGACCGGGTCTTTGCGAGGAAGGCCGGGTCTGTGAGTAATTGTACAGAACCATTCGCTCGGAATTGGAGGCAGGTAGAACTTGCTGATAGAGCGTGTAGTTCGCTTACCCTGGCCGCCGTGGCTAGGGCCAAAAGGAAGCATGTCTTCCGTGTCACATCAGCGAAGGGAGCCAGGGAAAGGGGTTCAAATCTGTCCGAATTAAGCCACGTCAAGACCCAGGGTAGGTCCCAGCGAGGAATCAGAGCGGGGAACCGGACGCTGCAAGCCAAAATGTGCCATCAGGTCTGCGAGATCTTTACATGCGCCAGGGTCCGGGTGGCCTAGATGACGGTAAGTGTCAGCAATCATGGACAGGTATCCTCGTATCGTGTGAGCGAGGCCGAGGTCTCCAAAGAGCCAGAGGAAGAAGTTTGCGAGTTGTGGAGTAGTTAATTCGAGGGGAGAGAGATGTTGGTCCGAGCACCATGACTGGAACACTCGCCACTTGCCCTCGTAAACGCGTCGAGTCGAGGGTCGACGGGCTGAAGCGATCGCCTCCACTGCAGCACCCGAGAAACCTCGTGCGGTGAGGGCTTGCCGGACAATCTCCAGGCGTGAAGAAGGAGCCTCTCTGGGCACGGGTGGAACAGCGGCTGGCGAGGCTGCTTGAGCATAGTCCTCGACGTGGGGAGACGAAGAGGGGGACCCGTGGCGAGATAGAGAAGGTCGGTGGTCCAAGAGAACGGGGCGATCAAGAACAGGATCGCATTGCAACCTCTGAGCTTGATTAGGACTTTGGGGACGAGAACCGTCGGGGGAAAGGCATACGCAATCATTCCGTCCCACGGAAGGGATAGCACATCGACCGCCCAGGCTAGAGGGTCTGGAATGGGGGAGACGAAGAGGGGAAGTTGATTCCACCTCGTGGCAAATAAGTCGATCATGGGAGTCTCCCAGTGAGCGCAGATCATCTGAAAGATGTCCGGGTGAAGAGTCCATTCCGTGTGGAGGAGTTGGCCGCGTCGAGAGAGGGAGTCGGCCAATACGTTCAAGCGTCCGGGGAAATGTTGAGCTCGGAGAGAGATGCCGCGGTCCTCGCACATCAGGCGGTAGAGGAGAATGCAGAGATCGGGAGAGTGTGTACCTCCCTGCTTCTGAATGTATGAGACGACCGTAGTGTTGTCCGACAGGACAAGAAGCGTCTGGTGGCAAAGGTGGACTTCCCACACCATGAGCGCTTGCCACACTGCTTGTAGCTCGAGCCAGTTGATGTGTCTGTCTGTCAGGTCCGGTGTCCAGAGGCCGGACGTCGAAAGGAAACTCGGAAGCAGGTGTGCACCCCACCCAGCGAGACTCGCATCCACACAGAGCGAGAGCTGAGGGGGCGGTGAGGCAAGAGGAACTCCCGAAGCTAGCCAAGATGTGTCCATCCAACGCCGTAGGTGAGAGTGAAGGATTGGAGACACCGGCACCAGGGCATCGAGGTCGCTGGAGGACGGCCTCCAATGAAGCAGGAGATGTAACTGAAGCGGGCGGGAGTGAAGACGACCCAGGGGGAGGAGATCCGCCGCTGCATTCATCAAGCCGAGGAGTTGCAGCCAGACTCTGGCGGGAACGGATTCCGACCGGGCAACCCGAGTAGTGAGGGAGGTTAACTTCGTGATCCGAGGTTTCGGTAAACACACACGGTTGAGGTCGGTCGCAAATTCCATCCCAAGATGAATAAACCGGCGAGATGGAGAGAGGTCCGACTTACGGGCATGGAGTAGATTAGTTATTTGGGTTTAACGCCGAGCAGGCAACTAAGGCCATCTCACGGCGGGAAGGGTAAAAATCTGGTCAGCCAGACTAAAACAAAGGTCTTAAGACATGATGTAAATATACCTTAAAAATATGTCAGGCTAAAATGTCGCACAGGTCTTTAAAGAAAACGTCGAAAGACTCTCAAAAAGGTCAAAATAATAGAAACATCATAGTCTATAAACGCTCAAATCTTATTAAAAATATGGCACTCTCTCAGAAAACGGAAGATCTTGTCCGGGGGCACATCCCGGAACAAAACCTTCAAGTAGTCTGCTGTGAAATGTTTATACCTTGTGTCGATTAGATCAGCACAAGACAACAAAAAGTGTTGAACAGAGTACTGCTCGTCGCAGGCATAACACCATGGACGCTCCTCCTGTTTAAGTAAATAAGAGTGCGTAACATACGTGTGCCCGATGTGGAGCCGAGCCAGGACAGTCTCCTCACGGCGGCTGCCGCAGCGATAAGGTAGACCGTCGGACAACTTAGGAAGAGCTTCAGGGCATGGAGTAGAAATCCCAAGCGGGACAAGAACAGGAGTAGAGCGTCCCTGTCCATCCGCAGCACAGACTCCGACGCATTCCTCATGAGAAGGTCGTCTAAGTAGTTGGAGATCGGACTGGATGAGGACTGTCGAGCCTTGGCTACGACTGCATCCATGATGCGAGTGAAAACCCACGGGCTGAGGTTGAGACCGAAGGGAAGGGCGCGAAACTGGTAGATCACGCCTTCGAAAGCGAAGCGGAGATACCGTCTGGATGCCGGATGTATGGGAATATGGAGATACGCATCGGAAAGATCTAGGCTGTCTGCAAAATCCATGGGTTGCACTGCGGCCCGGAGCGTCCGGGTGGTCTCCATGCGAAAAGTCGGAGCCAGTATAAACTTGTTCAGCGCCGAGAGATCGATGACAGGACGCCACTTTCCGTCGGGCTTCGGAACTACGAAGATGCGGCTGTAAAATGCCGGGGAGTCGAGACGAGACACTACCTCCGTGGCAGCGTTCTGTAGAAGCGAGGCTACCTCTCCGCGCAAGGCGATAGCTTTTAACTCGTCGGATGGAACGTCTGTCCACAACGGAGATCGTCTCAACGGCGGAGGTGAACGGAACGAAATCGAGAGACCCTCGGAGATGGTAGTAAGGACTCAAGGGTCGTCCGGTAGCAGCGCCCTCCATACGTCGCTGCAAAGGGCCAGTCTCCCGCCGACCGGAGACTCCCGAGGGGCCGGCGGGAACTGGGACGGAAGGTAGTCATTGAAACCTGCCGCGCCCTCGACCAGGGCGGCGGGTAGGCTTGGGCCAGGAGGGGATAGAGGTCTGAACAGGTTTACCGCGGCCGAAAGCGGGAGCCCTCCTGGGTGCGTTGGAATGACGGGGAATGAAGGTCGAAGAGGGTCTGGAGTTCCGCAGGGCGCGACCCACGGCCTTGCGGGCGGCGTGAAAGCGAGAAGTGGTAAAGCGGTTGGGCCAGCGGTCTAAATTTCCGTCCTTCACTTTCTGCCAAGTCTCACCAAAGAGGAGACGTCCACCAAGAGGAGCCCGACGCAGTTCAGACTTCAAATCAGGGGGCAATCCACGACAGGCTTGTAGAACGGCATCCCGACGCATGAGGTCACAGTTAGCAGCAGCCGCCATTGTGTTGACGGAAGAGTGATAAGCTGCCCGGTTAGCCGCGACCGCTAGAGCGAGGAGATCACCAAGAAGGGGTGAAGATTCTCGTGAGTCTTCAATGCGACGAATAAAAGCTTGCGTGAGAAGCTCCAGAAAACCCCCACAGGCCAAGGTGTTCCGCACTAGGGGCGCCGTCTTATCCAAACCACGCGGGAAAGTGTAACGTAGCTTAGAGTTGCCGCCAAGCTGCGCCACAACCGGAGGGTCCAACGTGGGAAGTGTGCACTGAAAAGACTGTGAATGGCCCGCGTACCAAGATTGGCGGAACGCGATGTCAAGGTCAGCCGGCCACTTGCGATCCGCAAAAAAGGAGTATTCTTGTGAATCCGTGTGTAGATGAGCGGAGAAGGAATCCTGCAGATCTTGAAATCCAGGAGGTTGAGGCAGCGACCTGAATCTCTTCTGTTGCCGGTCCGAATCAACAAAGGCGGACACCTTCCGTTTGAGCGGGGGGGACGGAGGGCACTCGTCTTTTGGGAGGGCGGCCACGATAATACGAGCAGCTTCATTAATGCAAAGAAGCGTTTCCGTGCACGACGACGAAGGGAGCGTAGTCGACACAGGCGCATCCAACACATCAGAGCGCGGCGAAAGGGAGCGGCCGCCAAAGTCGAGTAGATTAGAGACCGAATCCTCAGGAAGGAGACTAAGGGTGTCCTCTTCGCGTGTAGGGAGGGAGATCCGATGGAGGGTCCATGAGGGAGAAACGGTGCGGAGCCTGTCCGGATGAGAAATTGTAGCCACCGGCGATCGTCGTACCCCTGGAAGATGGCGAAGCGGGTGCAGGGGAAATGTATGAACGGGAGGGGGGGACCTAGAGGGAACCGTGTGACGTGAACGGGGAGAACGACTGCGATGACAGGAGCGGCTGCGATGACGGGAGTGGCGGTCACGGTGAACTTAACCAGCGGAGGTCCGAATACAGGGCCGAGGAGGGGAAGGGGACGGGTGACGGAACGGAAAGGGAGGAGCAGACCGAGACAAGCTGGAAGCCGAACGGGGAACCGAAGCGGGAGAAAGAGATGAAAGGGAAGATGATGATGAATGCCGAGGACTGCGGCAAACGGAATGGACAGTAGAACGATGCTCCTGACGGTAGTCACCCGACGCGTGAGAGTGTGGAGTAATGGAGGTCAAGTGAGAAAGAGGAACACGGTCATCAAACCGATGACGCCTGGACCTGGATCTCTCGCCAGTCTCCGTAAGGCGGGTACGTTGCCGCATAGGCATCTCTCCGTAAGAGCACGCAGACTTGTGCAAATGAGATCTCATACGACGATTTTCGGACAATGGACTGCGCGAAGCATGTCGTGGAATGCGTGCCCCCGGAAGGCAAACGCTACGCCCTAAGGCGGACTCCCCGTAAGAGCCAGCAGGCGTTGTCCGTTTAGAAATCTTTGTGGATGAGCCCATGTGAAGCGGCTGACAGCGCAGTTGATCCCCACGGTCCGTTAGAACGCGACTAGTTGCGGACAACGTACTACGCGAAGTATGTCGCGGTATGCGTGCCCCCGTAAGGCAAACGCTAAGCCCTAAGGCGGACTCCCCATAAGAGTCAGCAGGCTGTGTCCGGTTAGAGAGTTTGGAGGATGAGGAAATCGCAAGAGGAGGACGACTCAGCTGATCCTCACGGTCCCCAGAAATTCGATTATTTTTGGACAACGTACAACGCGAGGTTAGTCGCGGTATGCGTGCCCCCGTAAGGCAAACGCTGCGCCCTAAGGCGGACTCCCCGTAAGAGTCAGCAGGCGGTGTCCGATTAGAAGTGAGGGAAGATGAGCGAAGCTCAAGCGGCCGACGGCTCAGTGGATCCTCACGGTCCGCGCCCACGCGTTTGGAAACAGCGCCAAGTACTGATGTGGGCTCTAGGAAGGAAGCCCTGTCACTAGGCGTATGCGGACGCTCGTGCCTGTAAAAACTCCAAAGCACAAAACAAGAACAGCCCAAGATAAAAATAGAGACTTGGGAGACACATTTTAGCACTGTGCTCAGTGGTCACTTACCGGACAAGGACGACCGGGAATTCCCGCTACCAACCTGCTCTGTTCCTGGGCCGGCGGACTCGGGAACATGTAGGCACGTGCCCAAGTTGGACGGCCCAATAACAGAGCAGGAGGTCAGACACGCTGTGTGCAAGCTGAAATCTGGGAAAGCGGCAGGCATTGATCAAGTGTTATCAGAGTACCTGAAACATGCAGGTGATACTATTGTGCCATTTTTGACGAAATACTTTAATCACCTGCTCGATAACCAGTACTTTCCTGTTGAGTGGAGTCGTTCCGTGATTGTTCCGATCTTTAAGAAGGGCGATACAAATAACCCAGCCAACTATAGAGGGGTGTCTCTGCTCAAGTGTGACCAGTAAAGCTTTTACTTCCATTCTAAACAGTAGACTCTACAAGTGGGCAGAAAAAGAGGGAAAAATAAACGAAGAGCAAGCCGGGTTTCGGCAGGGATACTCGACTGTTGATCATATATTCACTTTGATATCTATTATACAAAGATCCCTTGCTCGAAATAAGAAACTATATGTGGCTTTCATCGATTACAAGCGTGCTTTTGACTCTGTAGACAGGGAAATGTTGTGGTCTGTTCTTACCCATGTACAGGTCTCTACAAAAATGGTTCAGATGCTGAAAGCCATGTATGCATCTGTTCAGGCGTGTGTAAGGGCGGGCTTCCAATACTCGGATTTTTTTGACTGCCCCGCCGGGGTCAGGCAGGGTTGTTTAGCAAGCCCTGTAATTTTCTCTTTGTTAATTAATGAAGTTGCAAACTACGTAAATGAAAATGGTCGACACGGAGTACAACTACTGCCTGGTCTGAGAGAACTTTTTTCATTACTTTTTGCTGACGATGTAGCTCTATTGTCCACAAGCGCTGTGGGGCTGCAGAACCAGATAACTAACCTCAAGCGCTCTTCTGATAGACTTGGTTTAGAGGTTAGTCTCGAGAAAACCAAGGTAATGGTTTTTAGAAAAGGCGGGCGACTGCCAGTGAAAGACAAATGGTATATTGGTGCAACCGAAATGGAAGTGGTTAACAGTTATAAATACCTTGGTTTCACATTGACCACAAAACTATCGTTTACTGTGGCGCTCTCCGACTATGCTGTAAAGGCGAAGGCGAAAGTTTCTCAGTTATTGAGGACTATGTGGAAACTTGGCAACCTTAACCCATGTATTTTCTTTAAGCTTTTTGATACCCAGGTGGCGCCGATGCTCCTTTACTCGTCTGAAGTATGGGGGTTGAAGCAGTTCGAAACAATAGAAAAGGTGCACACTTTCGCCTGCAAGAGACTACTGAGTGTGGATGTCAGAACCCCAAATCAGACAGCTTATGGTGAAACGGGTAGGCATCCACTGCACATAAATAGCATAATAAGAGCTACAAAGTATTGGATGAAACTGATTAAGATGTCTGATACAAGACTTCCTAAGCAGGCGTACAAGATGCAGTTGAACTGTACCGTAGCAAGTTGTTTTTGGGCGAACCAAATTGAAAGCACCCTACACAAGTATGGCTTTGGCCACGTTTGGCAAAACGGTGGTGTGGGTGATGAAAGGGCTTTTTTGTTGTTATACAGGCAAAGACTGAAAGAGTCATTTGTACAGTCATGGGAAACGAAGGTTCAGTCAAGCGACAGGTTTGCAACTTACAAGCAGTTCAAAACGGTATTCGAACCAGAAAGATATCTATTCCAGATTACGATAAAGAAATTCAGGGACAGCCTTATACGTTTCAGACTGGGAACAGTAGAACTGAATGTGAATAATAGGTATTCAAATACACATGTGAAGAACTGTCCATTCTGTATTGGGACTGTGGAGAATGAAGAACACTTCCTCTTGTATTGTAATAGATACTCAGCACTGAGGAATAAGTACTTGGCTAGCCTTTTGAATGACACTAAGAATGAGGACATAAGTTTGTTGCTTGCAAACCTGGACTGCGACTCCATCAGAAAAGTTGCAATGTTCATATTCTATGCACTTAAATTACGCAATGAACAACTATCTGTGTAATAGGACATTACCTATGGGCCGATGGCCGCAAAACATCTGTTCAGTCTGCCTCAAAGTGGGGTAGACCCCCTGATGCAGCGCGTCTGTGTGCGCTGTGCGGCGTGTGTGTGTGTGTGTGTGTGTGTGTGTGTGTGTGTGTGATCATTATGAGTACCAATTCCAAGAAGAAATTGTTGTTTCTTTTTATTCATATCTTGTCTGTTTCCTTTCTCGTGTTGTCATTGGTTTTTCCAGTTATGTAATCTCACCCCAATTCGAATGGGTCGTTGACCTACCGAATAAAGTGTTCTGAGTTCTGAGTTCTGAGTTCTCTCCTGTGACGTGGCGACGGGTGGAGGAATCTCCATAGCCGGAGCAGTAAACACCACAGAGAGTACCTTCCTTTTTTTTTTTTTTTTTTTTTTTTTCCCGTTTTCACCAGAACGAAGAAAAACACAGTTCACGCGAAGCACAATCCTTGAAAAACACACACAGGCACATAAATCCAAGCACAAACGTCTAAAGGAACACAGTAATCCACAAAAAGAAGAGCAGTGAAAAACCGTTAGCAACGGTCTGTGGAGAGATAGGCTAACACGTCTGAACTTCAGAGCTAAGTAGAAACGACTGATTTGTGATTGGGCCACGTAGTGGGTGCCTGATTGGACTGGAACGGGAGGCTACTCTCAGCCCTAATGAGGGTTCCCCGAGTGCCTCCTGGGTTGTGAAGGAACACAAGTTCTTAGGCTAAAATTGAGTAAGTAGTAGACACTTCCAGACAGTAATGTCATCGGTAATGTTTTTGAGGAAACAACTTGTTTTTCACAATGGACTTACAGGGCAGAGATGTCAAAAAATTAATTTTTCTCTAAAATATATTTTTTCGAAAAATACTTACCGATGACATTACTGTCTGGAAGTGTCAACTACTTACCCAATTTTAGCCTAAGAACTTGTTGTGTTCCTTCACAACCCGGGAGGCACTCGGGGAACCCTCATTAGGGCTGAGAGTAGCCTCCCGTCCCAGTCCATCTGGGCACCCACTACGTGGTCCAATCACAAATCAGTCGTGATACTTAGCTTACCAGCGGCAAGCGGGGCAGGTGGGAGGGTCCTTCGAGTAATGTCATCGGTAAGTATTTTTCGAAAAAATATATTTTAGAGAAAAATTAATTTGTTTCCTCAAAAACATTACCGATGACATTACTGTCTGGAAGAATGTCGAAAAGGTGGAGGGTGCCGCGCCCAAGTTACCACCATAAAGGGCATACGACAGAGCCACACACCAATTCGCCAAACTCCCGACAATTTTAGCTAAGTGCACACTACGGTGCTTCCGGCGCCGGGAGGGAGTTTTGCGCTGCGGCGATGTCCCCCACCAGAGCGAGATTGTCTCGCTGGCCCGACAAATCCCTGAGGTACAAGCGGGCGAATGTTGATTCGGCCTGCCAGCCCACTGCTGCCACGACGTCTCGAACAGCACAGTTACTAGCGAAGGTGGTGCGAACTGCATGTGCGCGGATTTTGAACCTCTTCACACCATCTTTCTGAAAAAGTGACCACTCTCTGTCCTTGTTAGCCCGAGGAAGTCAATCACCCGCGGACTTACGGCCAGTCATCGTCATCGTGCTCTGTATGTCCGGTTCCCATCATTAATCACATCGTATAATGACCGTAGCCAAAACCAAACTTAGTTCAAATTGTTCGCCATGACAGGCCGGATATTTAGGCAGAATTCCGACCCATTTGGGAAAGGACCTGGTAGGCGAACCGTACGACCCAACGTAGCCAGGAAGATATCGTCTGAGCTATGAGGTCAGTGCTGCCGGGGGCCAAAGGCAGAAAGAGGCGTGACTGTCTGCGATGGACGGGCTTGAAGCTGCGTATGTAAACGCGAAAGACGCGCACAGGATCTTGGTGCCGGGTCTCCCGAGAAAATTCGCGGGTTTCAACGGCCGAATAGTAATGATCGGGGGGTGCGGTCAAGGAAGATCTGTTCGTGGCTAGGAAGGCATGGTCTGTGAGCAATCGCACAGAGCCATCCGCACAGAACTGGAGGCAGGTAGAACTCGCCGACAGAGCGTGGAGCTCACCGACTGTGGCCGCCGTGGCCAGGGCCAAAAGGAAGCATGTCTTCCGTGACACATCAGCGAAAGGAGACAGGGCAAGGGGTTCGAACCTGTCCAATTAAGCTACGTCAGGACCCAGGGAAGGTCCCAGCGAGGAATCAGCGGGGAACCGGGCGATGCAGGCCAAAATGTGCCATCAGGTCTGTGAGAGCTTTACATCATGTGCCAGGGTCGGGGTGGACGATATGACGGTAATTGTCAGCAATCATGGACAGGTAACCTCGGAGCCCGAGATAAGGAGTCAGCCAACCCGTTCAGGTGACCTGGGACGTGTCGAGCTCGGAGGGATAGGCGGCGGTCCATGCCCCAGCGCATCAATCTATAGAGAATGCACTGCTCAGGAGAGTGCGTACCACCCAGCTTCTGAATGGAATAGACCACAGTGGCGTTGTCCGAAATGATTAGGAGCTCCTGGTGGCGAAGGTGCGATTCCCATTTGATGAGGGCTTGCCAAATCGCTGGTAGCTCGCGCCAGTTGAAGTGTCTGTCTACTATTTCCAGAGACCAAAGGCCGGACGTCAAAAGGAAACTCAGTAGCAGATGTGTCCCCCAGCCGGGGAGTTAGTTAGTTATTTGGGTTTAACGCCAAGCCGGCAACTCCCCAGCTGGGGAGACTTGTGTCCATGCCTAGCGGGAGAGATGAGGAGGCGGAGAGTCTAGAGGAACTCCTAATGCGAGCCGTGAGGTGTCCGTCCAGCGCTGTCGATATGAGCGAAGTAATAGAGTCACAGGTACCGGTGCGTCTAATCGCCGGAGGACGGACGCCAATGGAGCAGAAGGGGCAGTTGAAGAGGCCGGGAGTAAAGACAACCGAGGGGAAGGAGATCCGCCACGGCATTCATCAAGCCGAGGAGCTGAAGCCAAACTCAGGCGGGGACTGACACCGCCTGTGCTACCTGGGTGGCCCAGGAGGCGAATTTGTGGATCCGAGGCTCCGGCAAACTCACGATGTTGAGGGTGGTCGTAAATTTCATGTCGAGATGAGTAACCGGCGAGATAGGGAGATGTCTGGTAGATCGATAACGGGACGCCACCTGTCGACCGGCTTAGGAACCACATAAATAGGCGGCTGTAAAATGCTGGCGAGTCGGAATAAGACACTACCTCTGTGGCGGCCGTCGGTAGAAGCCAGACGACCTCTCCGCGCAGTGTGAAGGCTTTCAGACCGTCCGACGGAATATCTGTCCAATAGGGTGAGCTTCTCAGCGACGGGGGAGAACGAAAAGAAAACGAGAGTCCCACGGGAAACGAGTCAGGGGGCCCGCCAGTCACGGGCAGACCTGGGCCAGGCGGGGACAGAGGTCCTAACGAGTCTAGCGCGGGTGAAGGCGGGAACCCGCCGGGGAGCCTTGGCGGGAGCGGGAGTGAAGGATGAAGCGGGTCTGGAGGTCCTCAGGGTGCAAGCCAAGGTATTCCGTAAAAGCGACGCCGTCGTCTCCCAACCATGAGGGAGGGTGTGGATCAGCTGATTGGGACCACCAAGCCGGGAAATCGATTGAGGGTCCAACGATGGAAACTGACAGCTACAGGACGGGGAATGTCCCGCATACCAGGAATGGCGGAAGGAGATGTCTAGGTCAGTTGATCCGCGAAGAAAGGATACTCCGGGAATCAGCCGGGAGTAAAGATGAAAAGTAATCCCTCAAATCCTTAAAGCCCGGGAGCGGAGGTAAAGACCTGCGGACACCTGCCTCTGGAGCGGGGGGGGGGGGGACAAGCGTCCTTGGGTAGTGCAGCCGCGATGAGCCAAGCTGCGGCATCAAAGTCGAGAAGCGTGTCCGCGCGTGACGCATCCTAGGCGATACAATATCATCCAACACAGCAGAGCGAGACGAGGGACTGTCCACACCAAGCAGGGCCGGAACCGAAACCTCCGGGAAAAGACGAAGAGTGTCATCAACCCGCGTAGAGAGCGAAGACTGGTGAGGTGTGCTTTTAGCGGAGATCGTTCGAGCCACGTCCCGACGAGAGAAGAGAGCAGCCAGCGGGCGTCGTGTCCGATGGTGTGGATGTGTAGTCGTCGGCGATTGTCGCGCCTACTGGTGCGGGTGAGGCGGGGGTTGCGAATGAGGACAGCAGTCCTATCAACACCTCAAGGAACGCGAGCAAAGGCGGCAAGGCGCCCATCCGCCTGAAAAGCTGCAACAGTATCCAGCAAAGGCAAAGGGCACTAAAACGCCTGAGAGTGGCCTGCATACCAGCTCTGGCGAAAATGTATATCGATGCCCGCCGGCCACTTGGCATCAGAAAAGAAAACCGACTCCTTCGAAGTGGCGAGAGGTAACTGGGCCGAAAAGGCGTCGGAGAGATTGCAAAAAGCAGGTGGTTGTGGGAGAGATCTAATTCGCTTGGTGGGAAGGAGAGCATCCACAGAAGCGGAAGCTTTGTGCTTGAGTGGAGGAGCGGAAGGACAAACATCCGGGGAAAAGAAAAACGGAGAATAAGTTCCGAGGCCGCCTCAATCAACCGCCTGGTCGCGATACCCGGAGCGACGTGGGAGGAAGAGTCCGAATCATCACAAGAAGAGTCCGCTGAGAGGGAAAGCAGGGACACGGGATGGTCACCCCAAACTGCTAAAGTGGAGGTCGAAACACCAGGGTGGAGACTGAGGACGACGATGGCAATAGACTCCGGGACCTGTAGAGGAGAACGCTGAATATCCCGGGAGGAAGGTGAATGCAGCAAACTAGAGAGGCAAGAGCGGCGCCGAGAGGACTGCTCGCCTAAACGATGTACGCGCTGTGACCGGATACTAGCTGGGGCGCTAGGGGACACCATAATACCCGCCGCGCTGAGCAAAGGGTAAAAAAGTGACGAGCTATGGTGACGCTTAGGCGGAAGAGTGTCTGAACTGTGTATGTGCGGTGACCGGCTACACGCCGGGGCGCTATGGGACACCGCAAGTCCCGCCGCGCCGAGCAAAGGGTGATGAAGTGACGCGCGAAGGCGACGCTTAGGCGGAAAAGTTTCTGAACGTTATATGCGCGGTGACCGGCTACGAGCCAGGGCGCTGCGCCGTGACTGGTTACAAACCGGGGCGCTAGGGAACACCGGGAGCCTTGCCGCGCCGTGTAAAGTGTCATGAAGGGACGATCTATAGCGACGCTTAGGCGGAGAAGTATCTGATCGGTGTATGCGCGGTGACCGGTTAATAGCCGGGGCGCTAGTGGACAGGGATGTCGAGTGAGAAAGTTGCATCAAACCGATGACGCCAGGACCTGGATCTCTCGCCTGCCTCCGTTGCCGCATAAGCGTCTCTCCGTAAGAGTATGCAGGCTTTTGCAAATGAGATCTCTTATGATGATTTTCGGACAATTTACTGCGCGAAGTATGTTGCGGTATGCGTGCCCCCGTAAGGCAAACACTACGCCCTAAGGCGGACTCCCCGTAAGAGTCAGCAGGTGGTGTCCGTTTAGAAATCTTGGGGGATGAGCAATCTCAAGCGGCCGACAGCTCAGTTGATCCCCATGGTCCATGCTAACTCGACTAGTTTCGGACAACTTACTGCGCGAAGTATGTCGCGGCATGCGTGCCCCCGTAAGACAAACGCCAAGCCCTAAGGCGTACTCCCCGTAAGAGTCAGCAGGCTGTGTCCGGTTAGAAATTGTGGAGGATATGGAAATCTCAAGCGGCCGACGGCTCAGTTGATCCTCACGGTTAACACCAATTCGATTATGTTTGGACAACTTACTGCGCGAAGTATGTCGCGGTATGCGTGCCCCCGTAAGGCAAACGCTGCGCCCTAAGGCGGACTCCCCGTAAGAGTCAGCAGGCGGTGTCCGATTAGAAGTGAGGGAGGATGAGTGAAACTCCAGCGGCCGACGGCTCAGTGGATCCTCACGGTCCGCGTCCACCCGGCTGGGAACAGTGCCAAGTACTGATGTGGGCTTCAGGAAGGAAGCCTTGTCACTAGGCGTATGTGGACGCTCGCGCCTGTAAAAACTCCAAAGCTGCGACCATTGCTGATCGGGCCAGGCGGCGCAGACGGTGCAAGTATGGTCCGAGTTGCAGCCCGTACAAGGAAGGCAGAAATCATGGTCATCACACGGCCACTGGAAAGATCCACACTTTTGGCAGGACGCACAGGGGTACTGCAACATAAAAACAGAAATAGTAGGCGACCGGGCGCAAGCACTCTGAGGTTGCGAAAACGAGAACGAAGGCTCTGTGCGTTCCGACGAAACAAACCAACCAAAACAGGCACCCGGGCCGGGGCCGTCTGAGGGAGGAGCTGAGACCTTACCTCTCCTGTGACGTGGCGACGGGTGGAGGAAGCTCCATAGTAGGAACAGTAAACACCACCGAGAGGAATCTCTTTTTTTGTGTTCACCATAACGAAGAAAAACACAGTTCACCCGAAGCACAATCCTTGAAAAACACACACAGGCACATAAATCCAAGCACACAAGACTGAAGGAACACAGTAATCCACAAAAAGTAGTCCAGTGAAAAACCGTTAGCAACGGTCTGTGGAGCGATAGGCTAACACGTCTGAACTTTAGAGCTAAGTATAAACGACTGATTTGTGATTGGGCCACGTAGTGGGTGCCCAGATGGACTGGGACGGGAGGCTACTCTCAGCCCTAATGAGGGTTCCCGAGTGCCTCCCGGGTTGTGAAGGAACACAACAAGTTCTTAGGCTAAAATTGGGTAAGTAGTTGACACTTCCAGACAGTAATGTCATCGGTAATGTTTTTGAGGAAACAAAGCAACTTGAACAAACATGAATTCGGTTGCTTAACCCATTTAATCTCAAGGCCATATTCTGGAGCTGTTAAACAACTATGTACCAGTTGCTGGGGATCAATTGACCATGATAATTTAAGGGCAGTGCCAGATTAGCTTGGCATTATCAGGTGCCAAGCTAATCTGGCACTACCCTTGAATTATCATGATCAATCCATCTCCTGCTGTAGTGTCGCAGCTAAAAGACAACCAGTTTGAATTCTCACTCCAGACATATATCTGACAATGGCAGTGAAGTATCTACTGAATCATCATCGAGAGAACTGCAAATGCATAATAAGAGGAATGGATACTGACTGTCTTTGTCAAAGGGAGGAAGCTCCTTGAGGCCACTGTCAGGACTGAGCGTCTCAACAAACACGGTCCATGGGTTCTCCTGGTCAGAGAGATCTTGCACCTACATGGGTACAACACAGCAGTGATGTAAAAATGTACAAATGTAGTGACATGTAAACATGTAGAACGTAACAGTGACACAAAAATCTGTTGCCCCATTGGGCATGCAGCCGCATGTACTGTAAACACTATTAGTGGTTGCATGCATCAGAGGGACTCTGTGGAAACTCCTACGACACTACGGTGTACCTACAAAGCTCGTCCGCCTGATCAAGAGCAGCTACGATGGCATGACATGTCGCGTGATCCACGAAGGGCAGTTCACCAGGGAGTTCCAGGTCAGAACCGGTGTCAGGCAGGGGTGTCTGCTGTCTCCGTTCCTCTTCCTACTGGCCATAGACTGGGTCATGAAGAAGACCACAGAGCACAGACGAAGTGGAATACAGTGGACACTGTGGACACAGCTTGACGACCTCAATTTTGCAGACGACTTGGCTTTACTGTCCCACACTCATCAACAAATGCAGGACAAGACCATGAGGCTTGCTGACATCTCGTCCCACGTGGGCCTCACCATCCACAAACAGAAAAAAAAGACAATGAGGCTGAACGCAACCAGGGAAGAACCAGTCTTGCTTGCTGGCACCCCGTTGGAGGAGGTGGAGTCCTTCACCTATCTCAGGAGCATCATAGAAAAAAAGGCGGCACTGATGCAGATGTCAGGGCACGCATCGGTAAAGCCAGAGCAGCCTTTCTCCAGTTGAAAAAAGTGTGGAGTTCCAGAGAGCTGTCACAACACACCAAAGTCCGGATTTTCAACTCCAATGTAAAAGCAGTTCTCCTATATGGAGCAGAGACTTGGAGATTGACAAAAACCACAGTCAACAGAGTACAGATCTTCATAAACAGTTGCCTTAGAAACATTTTGAAAATCCACTGGCCAGAGAAGATCAACAACGTCAGACTCTGGGAGAGAACAGAGCAGATAACAGCAGAGAATGAAACTGGGCGAAGAAGATGGGGATGGATTGGTCACAGTCTGAGAAAGCCAGCTTCCAGTATCACTAGGCAGGCATTGTCATGGAACCCCCAGGGAAAGAGGAAAAGAGGCAGGCCGAGAAACACCTGGCGTCGAGACCTCCAAGCAGACATCAAGAGACTGGGAACCACCTGGAGTAAAATCGAGGGAGAAGCACAGGACAGGAATCGCTGGAGGTCTCTTGTCAACGGCCTATACCCGGGGAGGGGTGACAGGCGTAAGTAAGTAAAAGTAAGTAATGCACCAGAGGAATAACCCTTCAACTTCTAAAACAAGAACGGCAAAGCCCTTATGGCTCACATATATGTCTAATCTACATGTGTGACCTTTGTGACAATAAGTGAAGGGATGGCTTCTGCACCAGCAAAATCCATGTATTCTCAAAATTTAATCAGTTTTCACATATCTGCCGAACACCAGCGACCCTTGACCTTTGCGATGAGTCGACTAAATTAATATAAACAGGAAAGTCTTATCATCATCAGCTACCTTTGTGCCAAATTTTACTGGATAGTTCGCAAAACTGTTAATAATAACTACAATTCTATCAAAATAGGCGTTTTACACACATCTCCTGACCTCATGACCCTTGACCTTTCTGAGGGCTTATCCAATTAGTATGCATAGATAGGTCTTACCATCAGGTATCTCTGTAGCAAGTTTGGGTTTGAAGTTGTGAATAGTATTTGAGAAAAAAAAAAAAATCTTTTGTCAAATATGTATTTTTCTTTAAAATAAATTTTTTCGAAAAATACTTACCGATGGTATTACTGAGAGGAAGATGTACTTAACTGACAATTTCAGTCTCCAAAAATTGTTGTGTGTTGCCACACAACCAGGGACGTACCTCTAGCAAGCAGTTACCCAATCCCCCCGAGTGTCCTCCTTATCCTCGGAATGACTTCCTGTCCAAATCTCGCGAGAGGCCGTTATTTCCAGTTCTATTTGAGCTGACATGCGGCAAGCGGGGAAGGTGGGAGGGAAGTTTGAGTAATACCATCGGTAAGTATTTTTCGAAAAAATTTTAAAAGAAAAATACATTTATTTCTTCAAAATCGTTACCGATGGTATTACTGAGAGGAAGAATTAAAAAGAGGGGGAGGGTGCCGCTTCTATGGTCAAAACCCCCAGGTAACTGCTTAGCTAGACCCCTGACCGGGGCACACTCCCGACAATTTCAGTCAAGTGTTACCTACGGCGCCGCCAGCGCCGGGAGGGAGTGTTGAGCCACGGCAACGTCAACCACCAGAGCCAGGGGTGCCGCTGGCTGGAGAGGTCACGCAAGTAAAAACGGGCGAAAGTAGATTCAGCCCACAGCCGCCACAATGTCCTGCATGGAGCAGTAACGGTCGAAATCGACACCCACGGAGACAGCCCGTCTCTCGTGTGCCCGAATCCGCAGCCTCGTCGCTCCCGTAGGCGAGAGGTAATTGTAAGCAGAACGGATAACTCCACGCAGCCAAGCGGAGATCGTTTGGGCGGATATATCGTGCCGGTTCGGAACCAAAGGCAAGAAAAGGCGGGAAATACCCCGCCGTAAGGGCTTTGACCGGCGGAGATAGATTTTGTAACACCCGAACCGGATCCTGCTGTCTGTTGAACTGAGCCGTAAGCCCGGAGCTGTAGGCAAGACGGAAGTACGGAGAGAGCGTGGAGCTCACGCGAAAAGTTGTGGCTATGGCCCGCAGGAAGCAGGTCCTCCTCGTCAAGTCTGAGAACCGAGCCAAGTGCAGCGGTTCAAAAAACGAGCAGAGTTGAGCCATGTTAACACCCACGCAAGGTCCCAACATGGGAGTAGTGATCGGGTCACTGGTCGCCGGAGATCAAAATGAGCCATGAGGTCAGCGAGGTCCCTGCAAGATCCCGGATCGGGTCGACCCAAATGGCGGTAAGTGTCAGCCACCATAGAAAGATAACCTCGAATGGTGATGGGTGCCAAGCCCTGATCCTCGAAGAGCCACAAGAAGAACTCCGCGAGTTGGGGCATAGTCAGAGTTGTGGGGGGGAGGTGTCGCGGCCCACACCACGACAGAAAAAAAAACCCGCCATTTACCCTCATAGACTTCCCTGGTGGAAGGCCGTCGAGCTGAAGCGATAGCCGCCACCGCTGCATCCGAGAAACCTCGAGCGGTGAAGGCGCGCCGCACAATCGCCAAGCGTGTAAGAGGAGGCTCTCCGGGCAAGGTTGAAAAAGATCCTGCCGGGGTTGTTTCAGCAATGTGGTAAGCGTTGGAAGCCACAGCGGGGGTCCATGGCGAGACTCAGGAGATCTGTGGTCCAGTTCTTGTTCCACGAGAACGTTGCCACCAGAAACAAGACTGCATGGCAGCCTCTGAGCTTGAGAAGAATCCTGGGTACCAGGACAGACGGAGGGTACGCATAGGCCAAGAGACCCTCCCAGGGGATAGAGAGAGCATCCACCACCCATGCAAGAGAATCTGGAACAGGGGAGACGAAGAGGGGAAGTTGTGCGTTCCACCTCGTCGCAAACAGGTCGGTCATGGGTGTCTCCCAGTGCCGGCAAATCATCCGAAAAAGGTCGGGGCGAAGAGCCCACTCGGTATGGAGACACTGGCCATGAAGAGATAAGGAATCTGCCAGCACATTCGGCCGTCCCTGAATGTGATGCGCCTGTATCGAAATGCCCCGAACCCGACACCACACCAGAATATGGAACAGAAGAATGCAAAGGGAGGGGGAGCGTGTCCCGCCCTGCTTCTGAATATAGGAGACAACCGTCGTGTTGTCGGAGAGAACCAAAACTGCCGGGTTGGTCACGTGTGGTTCCCAAGAGATCAGGGCGAGCCGCACTGCTTTCAGCTCCAACCAATTGATGTGTCTGCCCACCAAAACCGGTGACCAAACATCCACTGTCGTGTTGAAGTCCTGGAGCAGGTGAGTACCTCAACCGGAAAGACTGGCATCCGTGCAGATCGACAGGGAAGGAAGCGGGGACGCGAGGGGAACCCCCGACGCCACTTACTTACTTACTTACACCTGTCACCCCTACCCGGGTATAGGCCGTCGACGAGAGACCTCAAGCAACTCCTGTCCTGTGCTTCTCCTTCGATTCTACTCCAGGTGGTTCCCAGACTCTTGATGTCCACCGAAGGAGATGCGGCCAAACTAAGTGCGACACCGGAACGCAAACCTCCAAAACTCCCGAAGACAGACGCCAAAGAAGGAGGAGATGAAGTTGAATTGGACGCGAGTAGAGCCGGCCAAGGGGAAATCACCGCATCCATAACCCTGGTAAAAACCCAGGGACTGAGAGTGAGGCCGAAGGGCATCGCCCGGAATGATACACCACTCCGTGGAAGGCGAAGCGAAGGTATCGGTGAGCCGAAGGGTGTATAGGAACATGAAGGTATGTGTCGGCAAGATCCAGACCGACAGCCAAATCCATCGGTTGGACAGCGGCCCGCAGGGCGCGGGTCATTCTATACGAAAGGACGGAGTAGGCAAAAAAATTTTTTTTTTTTTTTTTTTTTTTGAGAGCGGAAAGGTCTATCACCGGACGCCAACCTCCGTCCGACGTGGGGACGATGAAGAGACGACTGTAGAAAGCCAGAGAATCTTGTCGCCGGACGAATTCCGTGGTGGACTTGAGAAGCAAGGAAGCCACTGCGTCCTGTAAAGCCGTCATCTTGACGGGATCGTTCGGAACCCGAGTCCAAAGCGGGGAGCGGCGAAGAGGAGGAGGGCGAAGAAGCGAGAGGTGAAGACGCTCCGAAATGGTAGAAAGGAGCCGTGGGTCGTCGGGAACAGTGAGAAGAAAGATGGTGAGCCATGGGCCAGATGTCCGTATGCGTATCCTTCACGGCTTGCCAAGTGGAGCCAAACAGCAAAGTACCGCCGATGGGCGCCTGGCGGAGCTGAGCCTTGACTGTCGAAGAAAACCCAGAACAACCAGCAAGAACTGCATCCCGTCTAAGTAAATCACAGTTGATGGCGGCAGCTATCGCATTTGCAGAAGCCTGTTACGCAGCCCGATTAGCCACCACCGAAAGAGAATGTATCTCTCGCAGCGGCGCAGTAGAGTGAGGATCCCAATGGTCTTCAAGAGTGCGTACCATCGCCTGGGTAGCGAGATCGCGGAAGCGGGAGCAGACCAGCGTGTTGCGGATCATGACAGCAGTTTTATCAAAACCGCGAGGGACCCGGGCAAAGGCGAAGCGGCGTTCACCCACCTGTAAATCCGCCGTATCATCAAGCTAAGGCAAAGGGCACGCAAAAGCCTGAGAGTGACCTGCGTACCAACGTTGGCGGAAGCGAATGTCTACGCCTTCAGGTCACTTAGTATAGGAAAAGAAGAGAGGCTCTTTGAAAGTGCCTATAGGCAATTGCGCCGAGAACGCCTCCGCCAGATCTCGAAAGCCAGATGGTGGCGGAAGAGATCGGAAATGCTTAGGGTGAAGGGAAGCATCCACCGAAGCCGACGCCTTTCGCTTCAGAGGAGGTGTAGGGAGGCAAATCGGCCCATCAGCCCATAAATCCGCCGCATCATCGGCACCTGGGGTAAGAGAGCGAAGAATGAGGTCGGAGGCCTCGTCAAAGGACCGTTGAGTCTCGACACCCGGAGTGAAACAGTCCGAGGACGGAGAACAGCTGTGTTGAGAGTCCGCGGGTAAAGGACTCTAGACGGAGAAAGGTGCGGCAAAACCCCAAGGTCGAAAGCAGAATCCACCGGATGAAGGCGAAGAACATCCTCTTGAACCGGCGTTGCCAAACGCCAGGGGAAACAGGACCCTTGGAAAGAGTAACGATCGCGCGGTGGCCGGAGAAGATCGCCGAGGGACAGATGAGGAGTCCAGGTGCCCAGTTCGCCGAGAACTCCGACAGTCACATGAAGAAGAATAAGAAGAAGGACGCCGTAAGGAAGAGGGCAGATGCTGACAGCTCTCAGGCAAAAGCAGGCGACGAGCAGGAGAACGGGAACGGGACCAGGACTGTCCCCCCTCTGGAGCACAATGAAGGTGGCGTCGACAGCACTGCGAAGGACGTTCGAAGCGAAGGGGATCCACCCGTCATCGAGAGGCGAGTCACGAGCGACGGGGGGCAGGAGAAACCCAGTAATCACGGTGACAGGGGACGGACGATGGTGTAGGATCCCGAAGGGAAACGTCTGCAGTAGGAGAATAAAACCGACGGAAGGGGTGAGAAATACGCCGAGAGGACGTACCAAGTGTGGCACGAGTGCGCGGTGACTGGCTTTTAGCCAGGGCGCGAGGAGACAGTGGTTGAGACGAAGCGCCGAGCAACGAGTCGTGATGTGACGACAATTGTTGAAGTTGCGACGGAAAAGTGCAATTGGGTAAAGTCACGTCTGGCTGGAGAGGGCACGCGCCAGGGACTGCCGATGGTCGCTGTATCCTCTCCCCAAAACGATGGGCTGGACTCCGTTGGAGACCCGTCTTAGAAGGCCGAGTCTGCGGAGCTGGCTGAGTTGCGTGGTGACTGGCTTTTAGCCAGGGCGCGAGGAGACAGTGGTTGAGACGAAGCGCCGAGCAACAAGTCGTGATGTGACGACAATTGCTGAAGTTGCGACAGAAAAGTGCAAGTGGGTAAAGTCACGTCTGGCTGGAGGGCACGCGCCAGGGACTGCCGATGGTCCTGTCTCCTCTCCCCAAAACGATGGGCTTGACTCCGTTGGAGACCCGTCTTAGAAGGCCGAGTCTGCGGAGCTGGCCGAGTTGCGCGGTGACTGGCTTTTAACCAGGGCGCGAGGAGACAGTGGTTGAGCCGAAGCGCTGGGCAACAAGTCGTGATGTGACGACAATTGTGTGTGTGCGACGGAAAAGTGCAATTGAGTAAAGTCACGTCTGGCTGGAGAGGGCACGCGCCAGGGACTGCCGATGGTCGCTGTCTCCTCCCCCAAATGATGGGGTTGCCTCCGTTGGAGACCCGTCTTAGAAGGCCGGGTCTGCGGGGCTGGCTGCGAAATACGCTCATATGAGCGGGGGCGTACATTCTCACCTGGTGTAAAACCACCCGCAGCGGGAGGGAAGGTTTCCAACACCCGCTCCTGAGTGGCAAAGAGCTGCAGAGAAGAAACACCGATAGCGGCAGAGCTGGTGGTGATAGGACAAAGAGGAGCTTCGTCGGACTGTACAGGGTGCTGACGACGGTAGAATTTCCACATTTCGGACCAGCGATCTTCTTCCCACTTAGCACAAAAATCACAAGTGGGGTCCGATGCACATCCCGAGCAAGGCAGGCAGCACGGATGTAAGTTACTAGGCCACTGGAAATTTTTACAGTTGGGGCACGTTTTTTAAGAAGAAAACTGCAACAGTGAACAGAGCGGAAATGAAACGCGCGTAGCCCAGAGGCTACGTAACCGAGCAGACGACCGTTAAAACCGACAATCGAAGACGAAGTCGAAACGACCGGCAAAATGCCGCAAATCCACGGAAATTGCCCAATTCGCCACAATCATCGCGGGAGGCAATGTCCGAGGCCTTACCTGGCCTTGTTAAGACAAACAAGGCCGAAGAATGGACAAAAAAGACGATGATAACGGGAGACTGAGAAAGAAGGATCTAAACAAAATGGCAGTCAAGTATAGAACTGGAAATAACGGCCTCTCGCGAGATTTGGACAGGAAGTCATTCTGAGGATAAGGAGGACACTCGGGGGGATTGGGTAACTGCTTGCTAGAGGTACGTCCCTGGTTGTGTGGCAACACACAACAACTTTTGGAGACTGAAATTGTCAGTTAAGTACATCTTCCTCTCAGTAATACCATCGGTAACGATTTTGAAGAAATAAATGGCTATTTTTTTTACTTATTTCCTGAGCTCTTGTGACCCTTGACCTTTGAGGGGTCATCCAAATTAGTATGCAATAGATAGGGCTTACCATCAGGTATCTCTGTAGCAAGTTTTGGTTTGAAGTTGTGAATAGCATTTGAGAAAAAACATCTTTTATCCAAATATGGCTATTTTGGACCTATTTCCTGAACTCTTGTTACCATTATCTTTCCGAGGGATCAACCAAATTAAAATGCATAGAAAAATCTTCCTATCAGGTATATTTGCACCAAGTTTGGGTTTGAAGTTGTGAATAGTATTTGAGGAAAAAAATACATTTTGTCAAAATATAGCTATTTTTGACCTATTTCCTGATCCTCTGTGAGAAATCACACAAACTGGTATGTTTAGAAAGATCTTTCCACAAAGAATCCTTAGGCCCAGTTTAAAGACTATGGCTTGAATAGTCTCTGAGAAAATGCCAATGTTAAAGTTTACCAAGGACGACCACTGGCCCAAAACATACTCACTTTTGCTTCGTGAGCCAACAAAATGACTTCCATTCCATGGAGTGAAAGTCATTTTGTTCTGGAAGTCTAAGGGCTAAACATAAAATGTATTTTTCTTTAAAATAATTTTTTTTTCGAAAAACACTTACCGATGGTATTACTGATAGGAAGACATACTTAGCCTGTCAATTTCAGTCTCCAAAATTGTTGTGTGTTGCTACACATCCAGGGATGTAACTCTAGCAAGCAGCTGAGTAATCCCCTGAGTGGCCTCCTTATCCTCCGGATAGCCTCCCTTCTCAATCTTGCGAGAGTCCGTTATTACTAGTTATATCTTAGCAGACAGACGGCAAGCGGGGAAGGTGGGAGGGAAATTTGAGTAATACCATCGGTAAGTATTTTTTGAAAAAAATTATTTTAAAGAAAAATACATTTGTTTATTCAAAAACGTTACCAGTGGTATCACTAATAGGAAGAATGGCGAAGAGGAAGAGGGTGCCGCCCCAAAACTCACCATGGGGTAACTGCTTAGCAAGGTCCCTTGCAAAGGCACACTCCCGACAATTTCAGTTAAGTATTACGTATGGCGCATCCCACGCCGGGAAGGAGTGTTGAGCCGCTGCAATGTCCCCCACTAGTGCCATGGTTTGTCTGTGGCCGGACAGGTCACGGAAGTAGAAACGGGCAAAAGTAGATTCTGCCCTCCAGCCCACAGCCGCCACAATGTCCCTCACGGCGTTTTAACGCGACGCTCGTGGAGACAGCCTGGACTTCGTGTGCTCGAATCTGCAACCTCTTCGCTCCCTCCGTCGAGAGGTCATCGTAAGCAGATCTGATGATTCTGCGCAGCCAAGCGGATATTGTCTGAGCTGAAATATCGTTCCTGCCCGGAGATAAGGGCAGGTAGAGGCGTAAACCTCCTCGCCGTAGGGGTTTTGACCGGTGGAGGTAAATTTTTAACGCCCTGACCGGATCAAGTTGGCGTACGTCCTGGAGCGTATTTGGGCCCCGCAATGGACAAATAGTGATGGGTTGAGGGGCAGCTGAAGGAGCCTGTTCTTGGCCAAAAAGGAAGGACTAGTGAGGAGTTGGACGGAGCCGTCGGCCCAGAGTTGCAGGCAAGACGGGTGTACCGAGAGAGCGTGAAGTTCACTCATGCGAGAGGCAGTGGCCAGAGCCAGAAGGAAGCACGTTTTTCGAGTTAAGTCAGTTAGTTAGTTAGTTATTTGGGTTTAACGCCGAGCAGGCGACTAAGGCCATCTCACGGCGGGATGGGTAAAACTCTGGTCAGCCAGACTAAAAGCAAGGTCTTAAGACAAGATGTAAATATAGATTAAAAATCTCAGGCTAAAATGTCGCACGTCTTTAAAAGAAATGTCTACAGACTCTCAAAAAGGGCAAATAAAAAAGATTCACATAGTCTATGAATGCTCAAATCTTGTTAAAAATATTGCATGCTCGCAAGAAATTGAAGATTTTGTCCGGGGGAACATCCTGGAACAAAACCTTCAAGGAGTCTGCTGTAAAGTGTTTATATCTGGTGTCAATTAGGTCAGCACAATACAGCAAAAAGTGTCGAACAGAAAACTGCTCATCACAGGCAAAACACCATGGACGCTCATCCTGTTTAAGTAAGTAAGAGTGCGTAACATACGTGTGCCCGATGTGGAGCTGAGCAAGGATAGTCTCCTCACGGCGGCTGCCGCAGCGGAAAGGTAGACTGTCAGACAACTTAGGAAGAGCTTCATGAAGCTTGTTCCCTTCCTCTTTGTCCCACTCGGACTGCCACTCGCGGGCTATGTATGCACTAATCACAGGTTTAAAATCACTATAGACAGTTAAGTCAGAGAACCGTGCCAAGTGCAAGGGTTCAAAACGATTATGGGTGTCTCCCAGTGGACACAAATCATGCGAAACGGGTCGGGACGGAGAGTCCACTCGGTATGGAGAAGTTGGTCCGGACGGGACAGAGAATCCGCCAGCACATTTAGCCGTCCCGGAATGTGATGCGCCCGCAGCCAGATGTCCCAATCCTGGCACCACATAAGGAGCTGGAACAGAAGGATGCACAGAGAATGAGAACGCATCCCACCCTGCTTCTGAATATATGCCACAACCGTCGAGTTGTCAGAGAGGACTAAGACCTTCTGGTGTGACACGTGCGTCTCCCAGGCGATGAGAGCAAGCCAAACCGCCTTCAACTCCAACCAGTTGATGTGTTTGCCCACCACATCCGGTGGCCAAAGGCCCGCTGTTTCGTGGAAGTCCGGGAGAAGGAGCGCCCCCCAACCAGAGAGACTGGCATCTGTGCAGATCGACAGGTAGGGTAGCGGGGACGCTGGGGGAACTAAGAGTGGTCTGTACACCGGAGGAGATAGGGACGGACCAGGGAAGACACAGGCACCCGGGCTTCTAAATCCCCTGAAGACGGACGCCAGAGGAGAAGGAGATGAAGCTGAATCGATCGTGAGTAGAGGCGACCGAGTGGAAGTAAGTCCGTGGCAGCGCTCATGAGGCCTAACTACTGCAACCACGTCCGCGCTGGAGCATCCATGGCACGATACAGCTGCAGAGCCAAAGTCGCCAATTTCTCGATCCGTGCCTGAAGAAGTCGCACCAGGTTCAAGTCAGTCCGAAAATCCATACCCAGATGAATAAAGCTGCGGGATGGTAAGAGGTCCGATTTGCCGAAGTTGACCAGGAAGCCAAGATGGTGAAGAAGGACGAGTAGCGCGTTCCTGTCGGTGAACAAGCGGGACTCGACCTGATTTCGGAGCAGCAGATCGTCGAGGTAGTGCAAGGTCGGACTGAGAGAGGACCGCCGAGCGTGTGCGACCACTGCGTCCATGATCCTGGTGAAGACCCAGGGACTGATGTTTAGACCGAATGGCATGGCCCGGAACTGATAAACCACCCCGCGGAAGGCGAAGCGCAGGTAACGGCGAGCTGAAGGATGCATGAGCACATGGAGGTATGCATCGGCCAGATCGAGACTAACAGCGAAATCCATGGGCCTGACCGCGGCACGGAGAGCTCTGGTAGTTTCCATACGGAAAGAAGGAGCGGCCAGAAACTTGTTCAAAGTCAAAAGATCGACCACAGGACGCCAAGTACCGTCCGATTTTGGAACAACGAAGAGATGGCTGTAGAAGGCCGGAGAGTCGTGTCGTAGGACCACTTCTGTGGCGGATTTCTGAAGTAAAGCAGCCACCTCCCCCTGCAGCACCGCCGCTTAGACCCGGTCGCTCAGCAACCGAGTCCAAAGCGGGGAGCGCCGCAGAGGCGAAGGGCGTTTAAAAGTGAGGTGGAGTCCCTCCGTAACTGTAGAGAGTATCGAAGGATCGTCTGCGAACGGTGACCGCCACGCGTCGCCTTGCCGGGAGAGCCGCCCACCGACCGGTGATCCGAGGGAGGTCGGCGGGGGCAAGAATGGAAGAGAGTCATTGGGCCCTCCCCCGACCGGGCCGCCGGCCCCGACCAGGCCAAGAGGAGGCCGGGGCTGGCCGGGCGTGGGAGCGGCCAAACTGGGGGGGGGGGGGGGGGGAACGGGAAGGGCCGAAAGGCACACTTGGACACGGGACATGAGACGGGTCCAAAGGACCGCAGGGCGCGACCCACGGCCTTGCGGGCCAAACGAAAGCGCGAAAAAGAGCGAGACGTAGGCCAAATATCCTTGTGTGACTCTTTAACAGCCTGCCAGGTGGGGCCAAAAAGCAAAGGACTCCCGATGGGAGCCTGACGAAGTTGGGATTTGACAGACGAAGGTAACCCCACACAAGCTTCGAGCACAGCATCTCTCCGGATTAAGTCGCAGTTGATGGCGGCAGCCATCGCGTTGGTCGAGGCATGTTAAGATGCCCGGTTGGCCACCACAGCCAAAGAATAGATCTCACAAAGAGGAGCGGTAGAACAAGGGTCCCAATTATCCTCCAGCGCCGGAACAATCGCCTGCGTCACTAGGTCGAGGAAACCAGAGCATGCCAGGGTGTTGCGAATGAGGACAGCAGTCTTATCAACACCACGAGGAACCCGAGAAAAGGCAGCGCGGCGACCACCCGCCTGAAAATCCGCATCGGGAGCCAGTGAGGGTAAAGGGCACGAAAACGCCTGAGAGTGACCTGCGTACCAGCTCTGGTGAAAACGGATATCGATGCCCGCCGGCCACCTGGCTTCAGAAAAGAAAACGCCTGAGTCTTTCGAACTGGTGAGAGGTAACTGTGCCGAAAAGGCGTCCGTGAGATCGCAAAAACCAGGAGGTTGTGGGAGAGACTTAAGGCGCTTAGGAGGGAGGAGAGCATCCACAGAAGCCGAAGCCTTTGCGCTTGATAGGAGGAGCTGGCGGACAAACATCAGGAGGAAGGAAACGAAGAATGAGTTCCGAGGCCGCTTCAATCGATCGCCGCATTACGATACCCGGAGCGACATTGAAGGAAGAGTCCGAATCGTCATATGAAGAGTCTGCGTGCAGGGAAAGTGGGGACGCAGGACAGTCTCCAACATCACCGAAAGTGGAGGCGGAATCACCAGGGTGAATACTGAGAACGTCGTCAGCCAAAGCCTCCGGAACTTGTCGAGGATTATGCGGAATATCGGAGAGCGAGTGACATACGATAGCCGCACGACTGTCCACATGATGGGGAACGGCCAGAGGACTCCGCCGAAGGGTGGGCGAGGAGGGACCACACAAACGTCCCCGAGTGAGAGGACTGTCCCCGGAGGAAGCAGAAGGTGAAAAGGGAGAAGACCGACGCCTCCCAGGGGAGGGACTGAGGGGTCTGTTCTCCGGAAGCAGTCGACGTTGCGCAAAGGGGCGGGAAGAAACCCGCGAACGGGACCGCTCCCATTCCGGGACAAGAAGATCTCGGCTGTGGCGCAGAGGGGAAGGCAGAACAGGATGACGCAAATCAACCCATCCGAGAGGGGAGGGTCGCGACCGACATATCGCAAGGAACAGGGTGGTCAGATTCTGTCCGTTTCCGACAGCGACCACGAGATTGAACATCCCGGGAGGAAGGTGAATCCAACAGACGAGATCGGCGCCGAGAGGTATGCTCGTCTGATCGATAGATGTGCGGTGACCGGCTCCGAGCCGGTGCGCAAGGGGACACCGGAATCCCCGCAGCGCCATGCAAAGAGTCGTGATGCGACGACCTATGGCAACGCTGAGGCGCAAAGGTGCAGGTGGGCAAGGCCACACCTGGCTGATCGGTAACCGCGCCAGGGTCTTTCAGGTGCCGGTGTCCCATCCCCCGAGGGAGAGGGGGAAGTCGCCGCGAGTGACCCGTCTCCATAGAGCGGGTGCGCGGGACTGATAGTCGCCGTGAGTGACCCGTCTCCGTAGAGTGGGTGCGCGGGATTGATAGTAAACGGCGCTTCATAGAGCGAGAATGTAATGGATCGGAAAAGCACTTACCTCCCACAGCAGAAGGGACAGCGTCCGTCGCCTTGGCCGGGGGGATAGGAGAAGATAACCACAAGGGTCCCGTCACCTGTGAGCGGAAGTGCAGTTTAAGGGAGCGAGCGGAGTCTGGGGACTGAGAGTGCCTGGACAAACCAGCAACTGCGGCAGAGTTGGGAGGGGCTGGTGGAACCAGAGCCACAGAAGAAGGGTTGGGGCGCTGGCGACGATAAAAACTCCACATCTGAGACCAATGGTCCTCTTCCCAAACGGAGCAGGTAGCGCAGGTGTTATCAGAAGCGCAGGTGTTATCAGAAGCGCAGCCCGAACAGGGAAGGCATCTAAGATGTAAATCCGTCGGCCACTAGAAGTCGCCGCAGGTGGGACAAGTTCGGAGTTGGTTACTGCAACAAATCATGTAAACAAAGGATAACTGCGCGGGACTCGGGGCCATGAAGTCAAGTACACGACCGTTGCAACCGACTGACGGAGACGAAGTCGAAAAGAAAGGCCAAAACGCCGTAATTTGACGGAAATTGCCCCAGTAAGCTGTAATCGCCGGGCGAGACAATGTCCGAGACTGTACCTGGCCATCGGGAGAAGATCTAAACCGACAAGAAAGAACGAGGAAGACGAGGAAACACGGAGACTGAAAGAACTGAACCGAACAAAATGGCAGCTTCTTATATAACTGGTAATAACGGACTCTCATGAGATTGACAAGGGAGGCTATCCGGAGGATAGGGAGGCCACTGAGGGGATTGGTTAGATGCTTGCTAGAGTTACGTCCCTGGTTGTGTAGCAACACAACAATTTTGGAGACTGAAATTGACAGGCTAAGTATGTCTTCCTATCAGTAATACCATCGGTAAAGTTTTTGAAGAAACAAATCTATACACATTATTCATAAAGTCCCTACATATTATGAAGACTGAAAAAGCACAGATTTTCTTAAGCCTGCAGTATGCAGGGGAAAATGAGACTCATGCCTCCTGCAGGAAAGACTAGCAGTATAGCTAGCAACACGAATGTCTCACTGTTTTGTTCATGTCTGCCTCCAGGTCGATCATGGTGGGACGGAAGGTGTGGTTCTGTCGACAGTGGAATGGCCAGGGCCGCAGCTGCTTCACTGGGTACTTCTGAACAAATGGCAAACACACATATCAATAGGCTGCAAAGGATTTTCATACAAAACATATACAGATCACTGTACAACATTCACTGATCAATTCTACAATGCTGAACCCTCTAGGTGTCGGCAACGGTTTTAGTTTAAAGTTGCTTAGTCTAAAATCACTACGCACACCCAAAGGGTTAAGCTGAGATTAAGCTAAAATTACACAAATAAAAAGGAACAAACATTTTCCACATGCAGATTCTTGCTGACCAGTAAATGAAACATCACTGGATTCCATTTCATATCAACTTCCCAAAATTTAGTACCGCATCCAAAAAGATATTTCTACTTCTAGGCCATAAAATCCATAATGTTGACAATAAATTGCTACAGTTAGGCACTCACCAGATTTTCTGACAAAGTTTCTAAAAACTCGCTCAGTGTGGCTGTCTTCTTCACCTTGAATACCCTGCAACCAAAGTAATACAGCGTCTAACATACACTGCAAACTCACAAGCAATACTGGTCAGCCCCAGTAAATCAGAGTACCCAAAAACCATAGTCAGACCACATTATTCATGATCACATTATTGTATTTGTAGTGCTGAATTTACACACCAAAACCATTCAGTACACAAAAGGTTCTCGGACCAATGTCAGCCTTCGCTGGCACACATAATTGGAGTGCACAGACCAGCTGACATCAGCCCGAGGATCATTTGCTCACATGGCATCCCCATGAGAGCTGGAGACCTGTGCACGCTACATCCAATACTGCAGTACACTGGACCGCTGAATACCGAGATTGACTGCACGCAGGTAAACCCCTTTGGGCTGCTTTTACATCTTAACCCATTTAGCCCCAAGACCCTACTGCAGGAGATGGATGGACCATGATAATTCAAGGGTAGTGCCAGATTAGCTAATCTGGCACTACCCTTGAATTATCATGGTCCATCCATCTCCTGCAACTGGTACATAGATGTCAGATGACAACTCCAAAATCTGGGAAATGGGGCATTGAGGTGAAGAGGGTTAATACAGTACAGATTTGGTGGAAAAAATGTAACCTGCCTCTGTGATTCTGAACTGAAGCTTACAGCCTCAAATCTGGTGACAACACGCAACCTGTGTGTTGGTCTTGGATTTTGGACCTTACAGCTGTAAGGCCCAACATCACAGACCATCACACACATGATGAAGCCACACAACATGCTGACTTGCTCAGTCAGACACACTAGTCAAACTAGCATACAAGTGAGGATGATGCCATACCTCATGTTGACCTTCTCAGAGTCAAAAAGGTCATTGCCCTGGTGCCCACCGAAGTCATCTTCCACTAGGACTTGAACACTCATGTACAGATGGGCCTCACTTCTCTCTTTGCGTTTCTGCGTTTCCAGTCGCCTGCAAAAGTACATCAAATTCAAAATTTAAATCAAGCACAAATGCAGGTACACACAAATGGACACAAAGGTAACTGAACCAACATTCACATTTATTACAAATTTATCTCAGACCTGGTAAAATAAATTCTTGGTGACCTTGAGTTTCCGTTAATCAAATCAGTCCAAGTAGCACTGATCAGTTACAGAATACCTGTGGCCTGAGTGATCATACAATATGAATTTGAGCCCTAAACATGTACCATGGGTCAAAACATGCGTTTACAATGATCAGCGCAAGTGCCTCAGGTGTGTTTACAAATCAAAACATCTCTTTCCTGGGAAAAGCATTCGGAACAAGACGAGGTGAGAGAGAGCATACCTTTCTTCTGACAATCTGTTTATCAGCGTGTCTGGAATATCGCCTTCACTAACAGTTTGTAACACTTCATCTGCAACACAGGCGCAAACACCAATATCACTTGCTTCCAGAAGGAATACAATTCATGAAGTCTAGCATTCAAGTCATCTACCTTCATCCACTGAACAAAAGGCAATCAGTACAGGCTTCAGAAATCAAAAGATTGGGGGGGGGGGGGGGAGGGGAGAGGAGAGAGAGAGAGAGAGAGAGAGAGAGAGAGAGAGAGAGAGAGAGAGAGAGAGAGAGAGAGAGAGAGAGAGACAGACATTGCAAATCAGTTAAAACGCCAGTATTCTTCAACAATTTTCCAGTATCGCTACCTCCACAATTAGTATAATCAGTATTTTCTTTTGTTTCCTTAAAATAGCCTACTGATGGCATTACTATTAGGAAGATACACCTAGCTTATCGATTTCAGCCTAAGACCTTTTGCGTTTAACTATGCAACGAGGGGTGCAACTCTGGTGAGGTGCTAGCTCACCACCTGAGTGGCCTCCCCTCCTGCCATATAATTGCACATGCGCAGTACCGCCTCACCAGTCTCACACTTAGCTTCCGTACAGCTACTCAGCCTTCAGTGTGATTTTGTGTTTGGTGCTTTTTGGCATTTCTTTTGGATTTCCCTCTCTCCAATGATGAGGTAATGCCTCAGGTACGGTCTCATGCTGGCTAAGAAGAACTGACAGTCTTTGAACTTGCCCGGGAATTTTATTCTTTGAAAATTCGGCAGTCGCAGTGCAACCGGTCGTTCTTTGCACGCGTTGGTCCACTTGTGGTTCTCGATTTTGCTTGACCCTTTCTTCTCTTGCAATATGCAAGTTCAGACCTGCCAGCGCTGTGGCGATTTTCAAATGGCCCAGCAATGCCCATTCCTTGTGTTTACAGTGGAGTCCAGTTAACACGAACTTGCTTTACACGAATTTCCGGTTAACACGAACCGTTTTAGCATTCCCGGCCGATGGCCTTCTTATTCTGTATTAAAATTTCAATGACAACACGAAATGCTTAACATGAAATTTTGCTTTACACGAAGCTGGTTTCGGTTCCCAACCAGGGCAATATCACTATTATTCACCTGTTTAACACGAGCACAAATTCCATTCACCGAAAGCCAATTCATGCGTCGCTCTCACGCTGTAGTACATGACAGATCAGAGCGAACTCTAGTCTGTGATTGGCTGAATAGCCTTCGGCTGTTGTAATCCGTCTTCTCATTGGCTAGCGTTTCTGAACTGTATTCATGTTGTTTGCATCATTCGTGTACCAACACAACCCTTTTACCGATTTAGCCTGTGTTGCTTTTACGTGATGGTGACTTACTATGGATTTTACCTGATGGATTTTACATTAAATATGCAAGCTGAACATGTTTCCTTTTGTTTTCCTAGCGAGCTGAAGGTATGCATATAAAGTACTATAATGTGCACTTTTAACCTCGTACTCACTCACGCACACATCTCTTATACACTTTCTCCTTGAGGGCCGTGATCAATTTTGAGGCCATAATGGTTAACATGAAATACGTTTAACACGAAGTGATTTTCCCTGTCCCCAGAAATTTGTGTTAAGCGGACTCCACTGTACCTTGCTCCGGTTGCTCCTCCACGCGGACTTGTGACTGTTTGTGTGCCACATGGCGGGAGGAACTGTGGTCCCAGTTGAGGCTCTTCTATCGGCAGGAGAGCCCTCCTGGTGCCCGTGCCCCGCCTGTTCAGGCGTTGGGTGGTCCGTTGGCGAAGAATCCCCCTCCCGCCCCCAGGCCTCTGGTCGCCCCCGGACCCAGAGACTTTGGTTCCTTCCACTCTCCGCACCCAGACGGTCCTACCATCAGCCAGACGGGTCCTTTAGTGTCTTAATCCCGCCCGCTTGTCAGAGCGTGATGGGCAGAGGCTGCTGACGTCCCCCCCCCCACCCCCCCTCTCCCTAGTACAGATAGCGTTTTGATGGTGGGGACCTCTCTCAGCTCTAGACGGCATTCACCGCGAAAATCCTTTCCCAAGCGTTTCGGGTGGACGCTGCTGACACTCCCCCCACCCCACCCCCCCCCCCCCACCCGCCCCGCTAGAGAGATAGCCAGTTGGTGGTGGGAGCCTCTCACAGCTCTCAGCGGATGTCGAGATGTGATCGACGTCGCTCGAAGCGTTCCTTACCCTCACATGCTTCTTCCTGGCTTAGGGCAGGCTCGCGCCGCCATGTCCCCTGACCCTCTCCGGTCCGCTGCCATTCCCAACCCTCTCTGGTGCCTACTTCTCCTGCAGGGTCGCAGTATCGCGTTTCCAGGGTTTATTTTTGTAAGGATAGGATATGGGCCAATTGGCCCACTCAGCCAAAATTCAATGGGCCAATTCAATGAGCAGTGGGTCAATCTTTTATAGCCAAGGTGATCGGCCAGAAAAAAAAAAGAAAAAAAGACAAAACACCCAGAGATAATATAACTGCTCTGTGTGTCATATGGCTGTATATGTGTGGTACTGTGGTTTATTAGAGTGCGCTGTGCAGCCCAGTACCTCCGTCTTCAGCACTCTGGGTTTGTCAGGGTTACCTCACCCTTAACTCCTGGTCAAAAGGCCTTTCCTTGGAGCACAGGATGGTTTGGTTTTGGAGTGTCCTAGATGGGTTGCCGACCAAGGCTTACGAGTCCCATCTACTCAGGTTTTTCCTCGGAGTTTTCCTTCTCGAAGGAGATCTGCCAACCAAGGCTATCGAGCATCCCTGCCCGGATTTGTATAGGGTTTACTCCCCTAGCCTTTGCCTCTCCCAAGGCACCCACAAGGCAGTGGGGCTATTTACCCATAGCTGGGGATCTGGTTCATGGGCATCAAGGCTTGTCCACATATCAATGGGCCTGCGTGCCGTGACAAGTTGTGTGTGCAAGACCATGGAGCGCATCATCAACAAGCGCCTGCAGTGGTACCTGGACTCCCAGAGCATTATCGTGCCAGAGCAAGCCGGTTTCAGAAGCCACAAGAGTACAGAAGACCAGACAACACACCTTGCACAGGTCATAGAAGATGCCTTTCAAGATCAGAAGGAGACATTAGCTGCCTTCATTGACCTACAGAAGGCTTTCGACAAGGTGTGGAAAGATGGTCTCCTTGAGAAACTTCTTCGCAGTGGCATCCAAGGAAACATGTATCGGTGGACCAAGTCATACCTGCACAATCCTTCACCACCCCTTTAGCATCACTGATTCTGCTCACTCCTGGTTTCTCTCCTACCTCTCCGACTGACAGCAGTCCGTCACCATCGACGGCGTCTCCTCCAACCCAGTCACGCTCTCCTGCAGAGTTCCACAGGGGTCCGTCCTGGGCCCGGTCCTTTTAATAATAATAATAATTACGGTATTTATAATGCCCTTATCTTATAATAATTATAACTATAAGCGCGCACTCACAACTCGCACACGCATGCGCACGCTTTAGACAATGACTCACGTAACACAAAAAGTGAAAAAACATTACAACGGTCAGCTTGGGGTGGGGAGTGTGGTTATATAGTGCTAGAACTGTTGAAAGAGGCGAGTTTTGAGGGTGGACTGGAAGGAGGAGAGCGAGTGTTTCTGACGGAGAGAGAGTGGGAGAGTGTTCCAGGTGGATGGACCGTATACTGAGAAGGAGCATGGGCCGAAAGTGCTGAGTTCGGTGCGGGGGATGAGGAGGCGGAGAGGGTCAGAGGCGGAGCGGAGGGAGCGGGGAGGAGTGTAGGGGTGAAGTAAGTTGGAGAGATAGGCAGGAGCGTAGTTGTTCAGGGATTTGTAGCAGAGAGACAGAATCTTGTATTGGATGCGTTGGGGGATGGGGAGCCAGTGAAGGAGCTTGAGCAGGGGAGTGATGTGGTCAGATTTATTCTTTCCGAGGACGAGGCGGGCAGCATTGTTCTGGACGCGCTGGAGAGTGAGAGTGGTGGAGTGAGGAAGGCCGGAAAGGAGAGAGTTGCAGTAGTCGATGCGAGATAAGATGAGAGAGACAGCGAGTTTGGTGACAGCTTCGGTAGTGAGGTATTTTCTGATCTGACTGATGCGGCGGAGGTGGAAAAAACATGCCTGGGCCGTGGCGGAGACGAAGCTGGTCATGGAAAGAGAGTAATCGAGGATAACGCCAAGGTTCTTGACCGAGTCAGAGAGGGAGATGGGGGTGCTGTCGAGTTGAAGGTGGAGTGAGGGAGGGAGCTGGGAAAGTTTCTGGCGAGTGCCTACCAGCATGGCTTCCGTTTTGTCGTCGTTCAGTTTGAGCTTGTTTGCTGTCATCCAGTTTTTCACATCTTCATAGCAGTCAGCCGTGCGAGTCAGTAGTGTCTGAGTGTTGTCGAGTTTGTCTTTGTCTAGTAGTTGTGAGTCATCGGCGTAGAGGTGGTGGTGTATGTGGTGAGACTGGATGATGTTGGACAGGGGGGAGGTGAAGAGTGTGAAAAGGACCGGGCCCAGGACGGACCCCTGTGGAACACCGCAGGAGAGCCTGACTGGGTTGGAGGAGACGCCGTCGATGGTGACGGACTGCTGTCTGTCGGAGAGGTAGGAGAGAAACCAGGAGTGAGCAGAGTCAGTGATGCCAAAGGAGTGGTGAAGGCGGTGGAGGAGGATAGAGTGGTCTATGGTGTCGAAAGCGGCAGAGAGATCGAGTAGCGTAAGAAGGGAGATGTTGCCCGAGTCAGTGGAGAGAAGCAGGTCGTTTAGGATATGTAGAAGGGCTGTTTCAGTGCTGTGATGTTTGCGATAGGCAGACTGGAAGGGACTGAGGAGGTTGTTGTCGGCGAGGTGGAGGTTGAGTTGGTTGAGAAGAACCTTCTCAAGAAGCTTGGACAGGAAAGAGAGATTGGAGACTGGGCGGTAGTTCTTGAGTTCGTTTGGGTCAAGGTTGTGTTTTTTGAGAAGAGGACGGACGATGGCGGACTTGAAGATATCGGGGATGGAGCCATTCTCTAGAGATGTGTTGATGATGTCGGTAATGAAGGGCAAAAGTTTTGGGAGGCCGTCCCGGTAGAGGGAAGCTGGGAGGGGGTCTAGTTCGCAGGTTTTGAGAGGCATGGACTTTATGGTCTTGAGGACTTCATCCTGAGAGACGGGGCGGAAGGACGAGAGGGGAGTGCCGGAAAAAGTGGGGTCGGGAGGGCAAGGCGGAGAATGCAGAGTGTCGAGTGTGTTGCGCAGAGTTTGGATTTTGTCGGAGAAATAGGAGGAAAAAGCGGACGGAAGTTCTTCTTTGCTGTGTGTGTTGGGAAGAGGAGAGTCTTTAGAAGTGCCTAGGAGTGTGTTCATGGTAGCGTAGAGGGTTTTGGAAGAAGTGGATTCCAGGATTTTGTTTTGAAGGTGTTTGCGTTTGGAGTCGGAGATCATTCTGCAGACTTTGGATCTGGTGGTTTGGAAGATCTCTCTGTGAACGGTGAGGTCAGAAGAGCGCCAGCGGCGTTCCACTTGTCGACGCTCGCGCTTGGCCTCAGCTATGTCGTCAGTGAGCCAGGGGGAGGGGAGTCGGTTGGGTATGGAGCAGGTGGTGACAGGGGCATGGGTGTCTAGAAGTTTTCGAAGGGAGGAATCGAAATGGGATGCAAGATCGGGAGAGGAGGCGGGGTCCAAGAGAAGGTCGACAGCTTCGTCGAAGAAGTTCTCTCGGTTGACAGATTTTAGTTTGCGACGAGAGACAAAGAGCTTGGGTTTTTTCGGGGGAGGTAGGTTGAGGGCGACGAGAATAGCGAGGTGGTCGGAGGGAAGCACAGAAGAGGTGTCAGAGTCGAGGAAGAGTTGATCGGAGGTGCGGGTGAAGATCCAGTCGAGGGTGTGGCCGAGTCAGTGGGTGGGTTTAGTGATGTGTTGTGTAAGATTGTGGTTTGAAAGTGACGTGCAAAGGCGTTTTGTGTCGGGGTGGTCGGGTTTGTCGAAGTGGAAGTTAAAGTCGCCAAGAAGGATGTGTTTTCCGGGTCGTGTGCTGTAGTGGTCGAGGAGGAGATCAAACTCGGTGAGGAACATGGAGTTTGTGAGTTTGTTTTGAGAGCTTGGAGGTGGGCGATAGATACATGAGAAGATAAGGGACTGACCAGGGAGTGTTGCTACGGCCTCGACAGATTCAAAGGACGGATGAGCAAAAGGGAGAGACTGAGAGAAGGAGAGGTGAGCAGAAAGACAGTCCCTGTATATGACGGCAATGCCACCCCCTCTGGAAGCACGCGGGAAGGAGGCCACTCTACACCTCTCCCCTGTCCAACATCATCCAGTCTCACCACATACACCACCACCTCTACGCTGATGACTCACAACTACTAGACAAAGACAAACTCGACAACACTCAGTCACTACTGACTCGCATGGCTGACTGCTACGAAGACGTGAACAACTAGATGACAGCAAACAAGCTTAAACTGAATGACGACAAAACGGAAGCCATGCTGGTAGGCACTCGCCAGAAACTTTCCCAGCTCCCTCCCTCACTCCACCTTCAACTCGACAGCACCCCCATCTCCGTCTCTGACTCGGCCAAAAACCTTGGCGTTATCCTCGATTCCTATCTTTCCATGACCAGCTTCGTCTCCGCCACGGCCCAGGCATGCTACTTCCACCTCCGCCTCCATAGTCAGATCAGAAAATACCTCACTGCCGAAGCTGCCACCAAACTTGCTGTCTCTCATATCCTACCTCGCATCGACTACTGCAACTCTCTCCTTTCCGGCCTTCCTCACTCCACCACTCTCACTCTCCAGCGCGTCCAGAACAATGCTGCCCGCCTCGTCCTCAGAAAGAAAAAATCCGACCACATCACTCCCCTGCTCAAACTCCTTCACTGGCTTCCCATCCCCCAACGCATCCAATACAAGATTCTGACTCTCTGCTACAAATCCCTGAACAACTGCGCTCCCACCTATCTCTCAAACTTACTTCACTCCTACACTCCTCCCCGCTCCCTCCTCTACACCTCCGACCCTCTCCGCCTCCACATCCCCCGCACTAAACTCAGCACTTTCGGCCCCCGCTTCTTCTCAGTATACGGTCCATCCACCTGGAACACTCTCCCACTCTCTCTCCGTCAGAAACACTCTCTCTCCTCCTTCCAGTCCGCCCTCAAAACTCACCTCTTTCAACAGTTCTAGCACTATACCACCACACTCCCCACCCTAAGCAGGCTGTCGTAATGTATTTCACTATTTGTGGTATGCGAGTCGTCGTCTAAAGCGTGTGCATGTGTGCGCGAGTTGTGTGTGCATGCTTAGAGTTATAATTATTATAAGATAAGCGCATTATAAATACCGTAATTATTATTAATTATTTAATCGCAGAGCCTGTGTGACAGTGGATGGGTACTGTGGCCAAAAAGTGCTACTGCGTCAGGGGGTGCCACAGGGGGGGGGGGGGGGGGGGGGGGGGGGGGGAGTCCTGTCACCAACCCTGTTCATACTCTTCATCAACGACCTTGTGCCACAGCTACCAAAAGGAGTCCACGCAGCCCTGTACGCAGATGACCTGGTACTCTGGTGCACAGAAGAGTATGCAACAACTGCTACATACAGGATGCAGCTAGCCCTGGACAGGCTGACAGACTGAACCAACAACTTGTGTGTGACCATCAACACAGAAAAATCATCAGCCACACTCTTCTCTCTCTCCAACAAAGCAAAGGCTGGCAACCTAACACTGGGCATCACCCCACTGCGGTATGAAGACCAACAGACATACCTGGGCGTCATCCTTGACAAGAGGCTGACGTGGAAGCCGCACATTTGGAACGCAGAAGCGAAAGCTAGAAGAAAGCTGAACATCATGAGGAAGCTGGCTGGAACACAATGGGGAGCCAATGAAAAGATCCTCAAAAATGTATATCAAGACACAGTGAGACCACACCTCGAGTACAGATCCAATGCATGGTTGACGGCAGCCCAGTCACACCAGCAGACCATTGACAGAGTTCAGAACCAGGCACTGCGTATCATTACCAGCGCAATGAGATCCACACCAATTGAAAAGATGGAAGAGACAACAGGCATCCCACCCCTGCGCATGAGAAGATTGCAATGCCTTGATACAGTCCACAAAGGTTAAGTCTTCCAAAGACCATCCTATGAATGCCAGGATGAAACACCCAACCTCAGGGAGACTGAAAAGAGCAAGCTTTGTGAAGAAGACGAAAGCTCTGCAGAGAAAACACCAGGCAAAGCTCCCTGCGCAGGTAGAGGCTCTGAATCCTACTAGTGACCTTCCACCCTGGAAAAGTAAGCCAGAAAACATCACCATCTTTTCCACGGTACCCTACATCACCACCAATGAGCACAGCACTGTGAGCAAGAAAGCCCTGACACTGGCCATGCTCGAAGAAAAGTATCCCCAGGAGGCATGGATACGGGCATACACCGATGGATCAGCCACAGATGCAGTTCAGAATGGAGGGGCTGGGGTATACATTCAGTACCCAAACGGAAAATGGCAGGCAGAGGCAATACCAACAGGCCTTCACTGCACAAATTACAGAGCTGAGGTGGAAGCCCTGGTCCATGCTGCAAACACCCTTAGTGGCACTGCAGACCCTGATGCACAGATTGTCTTCCTGACTGATGCCACGTCTGTCCTTGAGGCAGCAACAGCAAGCAAACTGCCACGTCTACAAGAGGCACTGCAAAACATCAAGTGCACCAGACTGGTGCTGCAGTGGATCCCTTCACACTGTGGCATCTATGGCAATGAAGAAGCTGACAGAATGGCAAAAGTGGGCACAGAGAAAAAAACAAGACGAAAATGGAGTCAGCTTCACAGAGATGAAGACCATCATTAAGTCTGTGTACAGACCATCACAACGGCCCCTAGACAGTTACCATCAGCTGTCCAGACATGAGCAGGTGACCATCTTCCGTCTGAGGACCGGGCACAACCGACTCATTTTCCACCTGCAATGATGCACAGCAGACCACAGAGAACATCCTCCAGGACTGTGGGAACCACCAGTTGCTGAGGGAGGAGATATGGCCGAAGCCCGCCACCCTACAAGAGAAACTGTACAGGCCTGTGGAGGCACTACAGAAGACCACAGATTTCATTTTGCAAGCCAAACTCCAAGTGTGACGGCGTTCGAGAAGAAGAAGAAGAAGAACTGCTCTGTGTGTGTGTGTGTGTGTGTGTGTGTGTGTGTGTGTGACACACACACACTTCAGTTACAGAGTCCTGACACTAACCTGCCTATTTTGCTGCTTCTCACATTTACCGCATGTTGACTTTGACCCGTCTGCTGGTTTTAGCCCATTTTCTGACAGCAACAGAAAAATCAAAGTCACAATGGGACCGCCTTCTATCTTGAATCTCATTAACTGTTCACATCTGTCTGCTGACAGTCTGTTTCTGAGAGATGTGAGAGTCAGATTTTGCACACTGAAGGCCCGTTCAGTCACAGGTGTGGATGGGATGGGTTAGTGCCAAACAGGCAAGCTGGAGCAGATGAGGACAGGTCAGATCCCCTCTTTTGCTGCAGGCTAGCAAGAGCTCCCCACAAACTGTGCGGGGTACATGTTGGATTTTACCAACATCTTGCATCACTTTCATTCCTCCATGACCTGGCCAGTGGTGCATTGCAGAAAAGGATCTGACTGACACAGTTTTCCATTTGTACTGGTGTGGTATTGAGGTGATGTGTAAAACTCAGCCACAGCTTCCAGTTCAGCATTACCCCATGACTCTAAATCCCTGTCTGGAACAAACTGAATGGGTCGCATTCCTAACACAGACAGTTTGAACATTGTCTCTGAGTCTGGGAATCTTTCATGCATGTTGTTGATCGTAGCCTGCAGAAATCATACATGTTGTTGATCATGGCCTGCAGAAATTTTTTTTTTACCCCAAAGTTAGAGGTACTCTTTGCAATTCTGTGATTCTTGAAGAGTCCATCTTTCAAGTCTTCTTCAAGCTGAGAGAAGTATGCTGGTGTGCCTTCCTCCACTCTGTCATCTTTCATTTTCTCAAGATCACCGATGCACACCATGACATTCACCTTAACAACACCAATGTCAATGTCTTTCCTCTGAAAAAGACATACTTCGCCTGTCAATTTCAGCCTCCAAAATTGTTGTGTATTGCTACACAACCAGAGACGTAGCTCTAGCAAGCAGTTCTAATCCTCTGAGTGGCCTCCCTATCCTCTGGATAGCCTCCCTTCCTAATCTCGCTAGAGTCCGTTATTGCCAGTTCTATCTTAGCAGACAGGCGGCAAGCGGGGAAGGTAGGAGAGAAGTTTGAGTAATACCATCGGTAAGTATTTTTCGAAAAAAATTTATTTTAAAGAAAAATACATTTATTTCTTCAAAAACGTTACCGATGGTATTACTGATAGGAAGAATTGTGAAGAGGAGGTGGGTGCCGCCCCAAAACTCAACCCCTGTGTAACTGCTTAGCTAGGTCCCCTGCCGGTGCACACTCCCGACAATTTCAGCTAAGTGTTAGCTATGGCGCATCCAGCGCCAGGAGGGAGTGTTGTGCCACCGCAATGTCCCCCACTAGTGCCAGGCTTTGTCATTGACCAGACAGGTCACGAAAGTAGAAACAGGCGAAAGTAGATTCGGCACTCCAGGCCACAGCCGCCACAATGTCCCTCACGGCGCAGTTGCGGTAAAATGCGATGCTCGTGGAGACAGCCCGGACTTTGTGCGCCCGAATCCGCAGCCTCTTCGCTCCCTCTGTCAAGAGGTCTTTGTAAGCGGATCTTATGATTTCGCGCCAAGCGGAAATCGTCTGGGCATAAATATCATTCCGGCCCTGAGCTAAGGACAGGAAGAGGCGTTACGTCCTCGCCGGAGGGGCATTGCCCGGCGGAGGGAAATGTTGAATGCCCTGACCGGGTCCTGTTTGCGTACGTCCTGGGGCGTATTGGGGCCCCGCAATGGACGAAGAGCGATCGGTTGAGGGGCGGCTGATGGGAGCCTGTTCTTGGCCAAAAAAGAAGGACTAGTGAGGAGTTGGGCAGAGCCGTCGGCCTGGAGCTGCAGGCAGGACTAAGTACTGAGAGAATATGGAGTTCACTCAAGCGAGAGGCAGTGGCCAGAGCCAGCAAGTAGCACAGCCTTCTCGTTGAGTCAGAGAACTGTCCCAAGGGCAGAGGTTCAAAACAAGCAGTGTAAAGCCAGGGTAACACCCACGCAAGTTCCCATCGAGGGAGTAGGGGGCGTGTCACTGGTTGCTGGAGGTCTAAGTGAGCCGTGAGGTCGGCGAGATCCTTGCAAAACCCTGAATCTGGTTGGTCCAAATGGCAGTCGCTTGAGGTCGAAGCTAGCCATGAGGTCGGTGAGGTCCTGGCAAGGCCCAGGAACTGACCGGCCCCCCAAAAAACGGTAAGTGTAAGCCACGACATTAGGAAGAAATTCCCGAATGGTGATGGACGCCAGGATCTGATCCGTGAATAGCCACAGGAAGAATTCGGCTAGCTGGAGCATAATCAAAGCTGTGGAGGAGAGGTGACAATGTCCAGCACCAAGACTGCGTAACTCGCCATTTTCCCTCGTAGACTCGCCAGGTGGAAGGTCGTTGTGCTGAAGCGATAGCCATCACCACTGCATCCGCGAAACCTCGCGCGGGGATGGAGTGCCACACAATCGCCAAGCGTGTAAAAGTAGGCTCTTCGGGCAAGGGTGAAAAAGATCCTGCCTTGACGCACAGAGTAGCACTTGTGTCCGAGCAAGCTGCTGAAAATGTTCCAACCATAAAGAACTTCAACGACACCCTCACAAGCATCTTCTACTACTTTCACAAGTCCCCCAAGTCGTGGGAAGCCGCAGAGGGGATCCGTGACGAGACTCATGAGAAGCTGGCCCTGACCGGACAGAGAATCCGCTAGCACATTTAACCTTCCCGGCATGTGACGCGCCCGCAGCGAGATGTTTCGATCCCGGTACCACACGAGCAGCTGGAACAGAAAGATGCACAGTAAAGGGGAACACGTCCTGCCCTGCTTGTGAATATACGCCACAAATGTCGAGTGGTCGGAGAGGACGAAGGGCCGCCTGGTGTGGCACACGCATCCCCCCAGGTGAAGAGGGTGAGCCAAACTACCTTTAACTCCAACCAGTGTATGTGTAAGCCCACCAGGTCCGGTGGCAAAAGGTCTGCCATCACGCTGAAGTCCGGAAGCAGATGTGCCTATCAGTAATACCATCGGTAACGTTTTTGAAAAAATAAAAACTGACTCAGTCGCATAATTGGCTGCAGCCAGTCCATCATTGAATAGCTTAGTTTGATAAACAGTTCCTGGGCAATTTTCTTCTTCAGCCCACTGGCCTTTGGATCACTTGCTGCAGCTCTGGCATCAAAGAAAGTGATCGAGTCAAGAGTACGATAAACTGTCTCCATGGCTGTGAAGAAGGACAGCCATCAATCAGACAGCGTGTACTTCTTTATACTTCACAACAGGATCGTCCAAAATTTTCTGAACGCTTTCAAGCTGATCACTCTTTGTGGGGGACTTGTGAAAGTAGTAGAAGATGCTTGTGAGGGTGTCCTTGAAGTTCTTTATGGTTGGAACATTTTCAGCAGCTTGCTCGGACACAAGTGCTTACTCTGTGCGCACTGCAGTGAGTGTTCTTCAAGTGAGGGTTTACCTCAAGGAAATGACCTGTCAGTCCCTTCTTCTGGCCTGTCATGAGAGACACTCCAGTTCCTAGTACAAATATCTTATTTATTGGAATCTGCCGTTTATCCAGTTGTTCTTTGATGGCTGTAAAGATACCTTTACCCCCTTGCGTCAGTGATCCTTACATCAAGAAGAAAGTTGAAGGTTTCAGTGACACTGGATCCACCACTCTCACACTTACTGCCAACTTGTGACTGACCACAATGTCCGTGCTTTCGTCTGTAAACAGAGTAACGACTGGGGACTCTTTCACCTTCTGTGTGATGTTTTCATCTATATCTGACAATACTTGCAAAAATCCCTGTGCAGATGTTGTGCTTGAATAATCTGTTTTCTCACCACACTTCAGATGCTCAATATATGGGACCTTTAAAAGTTTCAGAAATGCCAGCAATGACTGGTATTTATGCAGAGACAGACTTTCCTGGCAGAGCCAAAATACAGCCTTCACGGAAATTTAAACAGGATTCTTCTTCTTTTGAAAAAGCTTTTTCTGATGCAGCTGCCATCTTTTTCCATTCCTCTGGCGCTGCCATGGCTCGCTGATGGTCACACGTCTGGTCAGAGTGCTCGTTAGGAAGTTGGACGTTCCATAGGCCATTGTGTTATTGAACTTAAACGATCTGCAGTCTTTGCAAAACATAACCCTGTTCTCATACCTGAGCAAGGGATATGTATGCAGTCAACCCATTTGAAAGTTTTGTTTCTGGCCTTCATGTTTCATACTTGAACTTGAAGACGACCCTGCATTCAGGCTACCCGGTACAGATGACGGCCCTGCATCCAGTTCAGGAGCAGATGACGAAGAACACGAGGCCATCTCACTTTCAGGAACAGAGCTTACCGCTGTTCTTTTCTGCGTAAAAGCAAATAGTGTCTGCTGTCCTTCAGCAGGCTTAATTTTTTTTTGGGTGGAGGCATTTCTTTAGGGACGGAAAAACTGGATTTGTTGGTTTCGTATATCTAACAGGGAGACAATCCTTCTTTCAAAGTGAAACGTTGGGTTCTCACTACCGTCACGGAAGGGCTGCGAATAACGTTTCGTCAACCCCCGCCTCTGGGCCGCGCCCCGCTATGGACTCAGGTCCCTGCCGACCCCAACAAAGCCGTGGCGCTTCAGTGCCAGATCATGGCTTTGCTCTAGAAAGCTGCTAGGTTGTAACTCAGCACGATTCGGTGGCCTTCTACAGCCGACTTTTTGTGGTTCCCAAACCAGACCGCCAGTGGCGCCCGGTCATACACCTGTCAGCATTAAACAAGTTCATTTCGGCTCCTCCCTTTTATATGGAGACAGCGCAGGCGTTGAGGGCTGCCATTCAGCCCCATGGACTTTGACATCAGCCTCGACCTCAAGGACGCATACTTTCATGTCCTCGTTCACCCATTGGCGCACCACTACTTGCGCTTCGCCTTCCGGGGAACGGTTTACCAGTTCCATGCTCTCCCCTTCGGTTTGAATGTTAGTCCCTGGGCCTTTACACGGATTGTCAACGCCGTGATGGCCAAGGCCAAGCAGTCGTCTTCCAGCCCTTCATCCAACAACCTGGACATCTGCTCCGAAATCTGGACGCTTCCGTGCTGCAGAAAGGACAAGAATTCGCTGCTCGAGCTTCTTCACCAGCTCGGGTTCTTGGTCAACAGCGGTAAGTCGGACCTCTCGCCCTCCCGCAGGTTCATCCACTTGGGTATGGAGTTCCTGACAGACCTCAACACGGTATGGCTGCCAGAGATGCGCAGCCGGAATGTGGCAGAGCTAGCCCTCCAAGTGTCTCATGCCAAAGTCATGATGACCAGGACCTGGCTTCAGCTGCTGGGTCTCCTCAATGCAGCAGCGGCTCTCTTACCCCTCGGCAGGCTCTACTCGCGCCCGCTCCAACTACATCTGCTGGTCCGCTGGCGTCCCTCTTCGGGAGGACTGGAAGCCATGGTTCCAGTCACTTCCACGCTAGTTGCTCACCTTTAAAGATGGTCGGACCCCTCTTGGCTGAGGACGGGGGGTACCCCTTTTCTCCCCTCCTCCTCTTCTGTCCCTCTGCACAGATGCCAGTCGGGTGGGCTGGGGTGCCCATCTGCTACCTTCGGCTCTTGTGAACAGACACATCAACTGGCTGGAGTTGAAGGTAGTCTGGCTAGCACTCAGCAGCTGGATGTCCTGGTTCCAGCACTAGGAAGTGTTAGTCCTCTCTCACAATTCAACAGTGGTGTCATACATACAGAAGCAAGGGGATACGCGCTCGCCGACGCTCTGCATGCTCCTGCCAGAACCACGGGATCTCGCTCAAAGCTCGACACATTCCGGGCTGCCTAAACATGCTCACGGACTCTCTGTCGCTACGGGGACAGCTCCTACACACCAAAAGGTCCCTCAGTCCGGAGATTTTTCGCATGATCTGTGCTCACCTGGAGACTCCCATGATTGACCTGTTTGCGACCAGGTGGAACAAGCAACTTCCGGTCTTCATATCACCCATTCCGGACCCCTCGTGTGGGGGGTAGACGCCCTGTCCGTCTCCTGGGAGGGCCTCGTGACCTACGCCTACCCACCCACCATGCTGGTACCCAAGATCGTGCACAAGCTGAGGAGGGGGGGGGGGGGAGGGACTGGGGGGGGGGGCGAAGAGACTTCGGATCCGGGCACATGAAAATTAGAGTGATCTCAATGAGTGTCACCCTCAACTGCAACTGCGCTGTAAAGGACATTATCGTGGCGGTCGGCTGGCGGTCAAATCCACCTTCGCCCGTTTCTACCTGAGAGACCTCTCGGGCCAACAAGACAACCTGACCCTACTTGGAGATGTCTCTGTGGCTCAACACTCCCTTCCAGCGCCTAGAGTGACATAGGTACCACTTAGCTGAAATCGATAGGAGATTACTCCAAGTTCTTTTTTTCTAAGCATCTGCAGTTGCACGGCTGGTTAACGGCACCCTACTTCTGTTCGTTATTCTTCCTAATAGTAAAGCCATCGGTAGGCTATTTTGAGGAAACAAATGTATTTTTCTTTAAAATGTATTTTTTCGAAAAATACCTACCGATGGCATTATTCGAAGGACCCTCCCACCTGCCCCGCTTGCCACTAGTAAGCTAAGAGTAAGACTGGTGAGGCGGTACTGCGCATGCGCAATTATATGGGAGGAGGGGAGGCCACTCAGGTAAGGGAGGCCACTCAGGTGGTGAGCTAGCACCTCACAAGAGTTGCTCCCTTTGTTGCGAAGTTATACGCAAGGGGTCTTAGGTTGAAATTGATAAGCTAGGTGTATCTTCCTAATAGTAATGCCATCATTAGGTATTTTTCAAAAAAAAAACATTTTAAAGAAAAATACATTTTTCAAACCGGACCGATATCATCTACCTGCTACTACTCTCCTTTCTGTTAATTGCCTTCAATAACTAGTTAACCAGAGAATTAGTATTACCAGTACACAAACACAGAGAAACATTGATTCTCAAGAACCCTTCTGACTCCATTGTTGTTCAAGCATGTGACAAACCTACTGACTTGCCAACCATATCTGCAAATGGCAAAGATTCTCATGAGCCCATGTGACTGCGGGGGCTCATGAGAATCTATGGCTCTTGCTGACTTGATACTGACTTTAGCTGTTCCTCATTACTGTTTGAGCATGTGAGTGAATATAAAACTGTTTACTTGCCAGCTGCATCTGTAAAAGGCATTGATTCTCATGAGCCCCTTTAACTGCAGGGGCTCATGTGAATCTATGCCTGTTGTTTGAGCATGTGACTGAATTAAAACTATTGACTTGCCAGCTGCATCTGCAACAGGCATTGATTCTCATTAGCCTTGCGATTGCAGGGGCTCATGTGAATCTATGCCTCTTGCTGACTTGATACTGGCTTTAGCTGTTCCTCTGCTGGAGGATCCAACATCGTTTGAGTGTGCAAATGAAAAAAAAAACAAAAGTGTGTGCACTTACGCAGCTCACTTTCTCGTATATACACCAACATGTAGGCATTTGTACAGTGCTTGACAGTGAGATCATCGTCATGGCCGCCAAAGTTGTGGTCAATGGCCTCCCCCTTTGTGCACCGGGACACCACATCATCATCAAACTTGCACCACTGTCAAATATAAAATAAAGAACCACTGTAACACTAACACAAACCAACAGTGAAAAGACAGTTTTATGGACAGGGACATGTCATCATCAATCTTGTACCAGTTACCACTGTAACGGCTACAACATGATTGTGTTTGGAATGCTGTATAACCTCTCTCCTGCCAACAGTAAAAAAAAAATGAACAGTTGGAACAATTGGAGAGTCTCATGCAATCAAACAAATAACTCAATAACAAACACAAAATCTAGGAGATAAGGTAGGATTCTGAAGGCTTCTCTGAACACTTTCCTTCAACACCTGCAATGTCTTAACCATCTTGTGAATGCAACCACCAGTACTGTAAACAGTGCTGGTGGTTGTATGCACAATTTAACCCTGCAGCCATATTTCTAAATGTCATCTCATGACTGTACCAGTTTATGGAGATAGACTGACCATGACCATGATAATTCAAGGGTAGTGGCAGACTAGCTTGAAGCCTGAGAGTGCCAAGCTAATCTGGCACTTCCTTTGAATTATCATGGCCAGTCCATCTCCTGGGGTAGTGTATTGGGGCTAAATGCAATAAGGAGATAAGCCAAAGCACAGAGTGTACACATACCTTTCCATCTCCTTTGGGGTTGATGTAGACAACATAATGCCCCCCGTGATTGTCACCACTGTGGACTAGGACTGCGTGCAGGACGTAGTTAGCTTGCGTCTTCTCTTTCTTCTGAAGGAAGTCATCTAGGTTCAGCCGCTCTGGGAACTCAAACCTGTGTAAAAGAAACCCAGATGTTTTTTTCAGTTTTTAACACATTCAACCCTAACAAATAATAAAAGGATATGGACCAACTATGACAGTCCAAGGGTGATGCCACATTAGCCTGGCACACAGTACAAAGCTATTCTGTCACCATCCTCAAATTATCATGGTTCATCTCCCTAACTATAATGTAATCTTAAAAGACAAGAAAGGCAAAGCCCTTATGGCTCACGTGTATGACCGATCCGCTCATGTGGCACAATAAGGGATGGCTTCTGCGCCAACAAAATCCATGTTTACTCACAATGTAGATCAGTTTTCACACATCTGTCAAACCCCCTTGACCCTTGACCTTAGTGATGAGTCGACTAAATTAGTATACATAGGAAGGTCTTATCATCAGCTACCCTTGTGCCAAATTTGATTGAAAAGTTTGCAAAAATGTTGGTAATAACTACAATTCTAAATTTCTATCAAAAATTGGCATTTTATACACATTTGTCGACCTCTGGTGACCTATGACCTTTTCCGAGGGGTCATCCAAATTAGTATGCATAGATAGATCTTAACATCAGGTATATAATAATAATAAAGGTAATTTGTATAGCGCCTAATCACCAAGGTGCTCTAGGCGCTTTACAATCACAGTAATGTTTTATGAAACACAAAGCAAAATACAAAAACAAGCACATACAACAAAAATACATTGATTTACAAGGAGCAGAAAACTCTCTCTCTCTCTCTCACACACACACACGATGAGCCGGCAGACAAAATGGTCTTTACATTATATGCAACAGAGAAAAGGTGTGTTTTAAGCTTGAATTTGAAAATGGAAAGAGATGATGAGTGACGCACATCAGCTGGGAGAGCGTTCCATGTACCAAAATACGAAAATGCACGATGACCTTGAGTGACCTTATTACGTCTAGGGATACGGAAAACACGAGTGTCTGAAGCAGAGCGTAGTGAGCGGGACGGTGTATACAGCTGGACAAAATCAGATAAGTAGGAGGGGCAGAACCAGAGATGATGTTGAAACAAATAACACAGACTTTATACCGAATTCTGTATGAAACTGGCAGCCAGTGCAAATCAGCTAGTAGAGGCATAATGTGTTCACGTTTCGGTACACAAAAAAGTCAGACATGCAGCACAGTTCATGACTCTCTGGATTTGGTCAAGAAGATTTTGCAGAATACCGGACAAAAGAGAATTGCAATAGTCTATTCAGGACAGCACAAGGGAGGTACCAAGTGTTTTGGTAACTTCAACAGTCAGCAGATGTCGAACAGTGCTGATCCTTCTGAGGTAAATGAAGGCAAGCTGGCAAACTTTCTTCACTTGTTCCTTTATTGTCAGCCTGTTGTCAAAAATGACACCCAAGTTACGGGCCGAACTAGAAAAGGAGATGGCGCTCTCGCCCACCATCATCGACTCAGGAAGATCAGCACTGCATGTAGAAGAGCACATCATTCGGAGGAACTCAGTTTTGTCACTGTTCAGCTGGAGCTTGTTTTGTGTGGTCCACTTCTGAACATCACAAATACAAATCTCCATAGACTGCACCATCCGATCAACATGTTCGCGAAGGTTGGTTAGTTAGTTATTTGGGTTTAACGCCGAGCAGGCAACTAAGGCCATCTCACGGCGGGAAGGGTAAAAATCTGGTCAGCCAGACTAAAAGAAAGGTCTTAAGACATGATGTAAATATACCTTAAAAATATGTCAGGCTAAAATGTCGCACAGGTCTTTAAAGAAAACGTCGGAAGACTCTCAAAAAGGTCAAAATAATAAAAACATCATAATCTATAACGCTCAAATCTTATTAAAAATATGGCACTCTCTCAGAAAACTGAAGATCTTGTCCGGGGGCACATCCCGGAACAAAACCTTCAAGGAGTCTGCTGTGAAATGTTTATACCTTGTGTCGATTAGATCAGCACAAGACAACAAAAAATGTTGAACAGAGTACTGCTCGTCGCAGGCATAACACCATGGACGCTCCTCCTGTTTAAGTAAATTGTTCGCGAAGGGAGTGTTTGTACAATTCTGTATCATCTGCATATAAATGATAAGAAACAAAGTGACGCTCAATGATATGCAACAGGGGCTGTGTATACAAAGTAAAAAAGAACAGACCCCAAGACCAATTCCTGTGGAACGCCACAAAGCAGCTCAACAGGGTGGGACTCAAATCCTGCCATTGAAACCATCTGCAAGCGACCAACAAAGTAGGTCTGGAAAAATTTCAGTGCAAGCGACCAAGTTTGGGTTTAAGGATGTGAATAGTAATTGAGGAAAAAATATTTGGTCAAACTATGGATATTTTTTACATTATATTTCTTAAGCTCATGACCCTTAACATTTCCAAGGGGTCATCTAAATTAGTATGCATAGATAGATCTTACCATCAGGTATCTTTGTAGCACAACTGAGCAGATCTTCAACCTGACAGTTCTATGTGAGAGGTGCCTCCAGCACCAGCAAGGCCTCTATCATGTCTTTGTGGATTTTAAGAAAGCGTTGACAGGGTGTGGCATGCAGTCCTTTGGTCCACCATGAAGCTATACAACATAAATGCCAATCTGATCAAAGTCATAGCAAACCTTTACAACAGTCTGCTTCAACGGCAAAAAAGGAAACTGGTTTAGGACTACAATCGGAGTCAGACAAGGCTGCTTGCTCTCACCTACTCTTTTCAACATCTTCCTGGAAAGAATCATGACAGACGCTCTGAAAGATCATGAAGGAACTGTCAGTATTGGAGGCAGAACAATCACAAACTTGCGCTTTGCGGACGACATTGATGGCCTTGCAGGAACAGAGGAGCTAGCTCAGCTGGTGGAAAAGCTGGACAGTACAGCCATTGCGTATAGGATGGAAATCAGTGCAGAGAAGACCAAACTGATGACAAATAACACCAGTGGAATTGGCACCGACGTCACGATTGGAAGCCAAAAACTGGAAACAGTTAATAAATTCAAATAAATTCAAATACTTAGGAGCCATTGTGACAGATTAGGAATCAAAACCAGAAATACTGTCCAGGGTAGCGCAGACAACAACAGCACTGACAAGATGGAAGACCATATGGAAACATCACGCTCTGCTCCAAGATCAGACTGATGCGCTCCTCATGGACCCTCACAGCAGACCTTGAAAGGAGGATACAAGCCACGGAAATGAGATGTTTTCAAAGGCTGCTTGGCATTTCATACAGAGATCACATCACGAACGAGGAAGTGGGAAGCAGAATCAGGCAAGCCACTGGGCCCTATTCAGACCTATTAGCCATTGTGAAAAAAAACGCAAACTGAAGTGGTATGGGCATGTCACGCATTCAGCAGGGCTTGCCAAAACAATCATACACGGCACTGTGCAAGAAGGACGAAGGAGAGGAAGACAGAGGAAAAGATGGGAGGACAATATCTCAGAGTGGACAGGACTGAAGTTGGGCGATACGCTAAGAATGGCAGAGAACAGAGAGGAATGGAGGGAGCTGGTTGCCAAGTCATCAGTGGTGCCCCAATGGTCGGCAAGACTACGGGATATAGATAGATAGATAGATCTTTGTAGCAAGTTTGGGTTTGAAGTTCTGAATAATGGATAGACCATCGAAAACCGATGATGTCGTCATTGTGCTGGCCAAGCCAATCCATGAGCCAAACCTGCGAGGGCAATGGGGGCAGTGGAACATAGCTGTGGGGAGAGTCGACGCTTTCTTTCTGCGAGCTCTGGCACTGGTGATCCGTTCGCGCCGATTGTGTTCAAACAGCATGTAGGCTTTCCTGGTGGCGGCACGCCAGCCAGATCTGTCTTGTGCTTGTGCTTCAAGTTCCTTTACCGGGAAGACGCAGTACTTGAGGCTGTCTTTTATGCAGTCTTTGAAGTGTTTCTTTGGCCGTCCTTGCTTCCTGTGGCCTTTTGAGAGTGCACCATACAGGAGTTGGCATGGTATGCGAGAATCATCCATGCGTATGACATGACCTGTCCAGCGAAGTTGTCTCTTTAAGATCAAGGCTTCAACACTCACTAAGCCAGCATTATCCAGGACTTCAAGTTTGTCACCTTGTCTTGCCATTTGATGCCCGTGAGTGAGCGCAGGGATCTCATGTGGAAACATTCAAGCTGTTTGAGGTGCTTTCTGTACAGCGTCCATGACTCACAGCCATAGAGGAGGCTTGGGAGGACTACTGCCTTGTAGACTTTGATCTTGGTGGAGAGCTTGACGTTGTTGTTATTCAACACACGAGTGCACAGGCGACCCAGGGCTTGGCTGGCTTTGCTGATGTGAGCTGCGATTTCGTTGTTCCTTGCCAGTCAACGGTCCATGGGCAGTTAGCAGGTCATCAAGGTGGGACTGTAAGTTTTCCTTGACGTCCGGGCGCTTCAGCTTGGCCAGGTTGAATGAAGGTCGGGTGAGCTTCGGCCTCTTCCTGTGTGCTGGTGCAATGTGCAGGTTGAGGACAGACCGCACCAGCCGATGGTCGGTCCAGCACTCGGCTCCTCTCATGGCTCTGGTGATTCTGACATCATGAGTATCCTGCTGGTGGACAATGACATAGTCTATGAGATGCCACTGCTTGGACCTGGGATGCATCCATGTTGTCTTGTACTTACTAGCCAGCCTGAAGAGGGTGTTGGTGAGGGCGAGTCTATTCTCAGTGCACAATGTCAGCAGCAGCAGGCCATTGCTGTTCATCTTGCCCAGGTCCGTGTGGGCCCATCACTCCTTCCCAGCAGTCACATTCTCGCCCAACTCGAGCATTGAAGTCACCAAGCACGATGAGTTTGTCACTTGCAGGGGTGGACTTCAGGAGGGAGTCAAAGCTCTCATAGAACGCCTCCTTGTCGTCATCGGCGCTGGCGAGTGTCAGAGCATAGGCGCTGATGATAGTGACATGTCGGGTTTGGGAGATGGGGAAACAGAGCTTCACCACTCGTTCGCTGATGCCTGTGGGAAGAGAAGGCAGCTGTCGGAGGAGCGTGGTGCGGATGGCGAAGCCAACTCTGTGTATCCTGTCCTCATTCTCTGCCTTGCCCTTCCAGAAGAAGGTGTACCCACCCTCAGGTTCACAGATCGAGCTTTCGTTAGCAAATCTGGTTTCACTAAGAGCTGCAATGTCATTTCTAAAATTCTAGGATATTGTTACTGTGTAAAGACGTGTTCATTTTGTGTTCTTCATTGGAGATATCACAAATTCTGGACTTCATATTCAGTGTTAACACTAAATCTTGCAGAATATTACTATGGTGCGTTATGTTGAAACCACAAAAAGGTTAGCCTGCTGTGAGCCGAGACTAAAGAAAAACTTAGTGATAGCCTCGTTAGCTAGCCGAGTGCCCGAGTACAACCGGTTTATTGCGCTTAGGTTTAGAACATGACTGTGAGTGAGAAAGACCAGTGTTTTACAGTTTCTTGCAGGTATCACAAATGATTGACTTTATATTCAGTGTTATCACTACACTGTGCTGAATATTACTATCGTTAGTTTGACTGTGTTGAGGCGGGTTAGTGAGCCGAGACTAAAGAAAAACTTGCTGAGTGACTGAGCTAGCCGAGAATTTGCACTGACTAACATTTGCTATGTTTAAAATATATTTGTGGCCGCCTACATGTTATTACAGGATGCTAAATGAAAAAAAACTGTCGGCCTCTAACCAATATGGACAGTTATTTTCGTCAGTTGTTTAGTTTAGCTAGGCTGTGTTGCGCTATGGACCCAGCGTCGATGTAACCTGACTAAACCGGCGTAGTAAAAAGTAACCAGAGTCAAGACAAGCCTTCAATTCTGCTGAGTCACCAACAGCGTGCTATTTATGAAGTTAGCTCAGGGTGTAAACAAAAGATCGAGCCTTTCAAAAGAGTTATTTGCTATTACTTCCATGCCGTGGGCAATACTGAATGTGATTTGCTTACAATAACATTGCTGTGTCGACGCCGGGACCGCTAACGGCGCAGTGATGACACCACATGTTGAGGGTGTAAACAGAACATTGAGCCTTCTCAGAGTCATTTGCTATCACTTCTGTGTTGTAGACAACTAAGGAATGAGAGGTAGAACACAGAGTTAAACGACTTTGTTTACAAGTCCTTAGTAACGGCGCGTACGCGTGAGCGTGGTTGTTAGGAAGAACTGGAAGTGACAATCATACTGGATGCGTGCGAAAGTGCGGGCTTGGCTGTGTCGCCGCGCGTGGGCCGCTATGCCTACCGAATTTGCAGCGCAGTGATGACACCACGTGTTGAGGGTGTAAACAGAACATTGAGCCTTCTCAAACAGGGTCATTTGCTATCACTTCCGTGTCATAGACAACTAAGAAATGAGAGGTAAAACACAGAGTTAAACAACTTTGTTTACAAGTCCTTAGTAACGGTGCTCACGCGTGAGCGTGGTTGTTAGGAAGAACTGGAAGTGACTGCTGCATGCGTGCGGGCTTGGTGGTTTTTCAGTCTCGGCGTGTTACATGCTACATGTTTCAAACAACTAAATCTGAAACTGAAGTGTGGTTCTGCGGACTGAAGTCTACAATATTCATGCATGCTGAATAAAGATTTTGTGTGTGCATGCGTGTGCATGTGTGTGTGTGTGCATGCATGTGTGTGTGTGTGTGCATGCATGCATGTGTGTGTGTGTGTGTGTGTGTGTGTGTGTATGTGTGTGTTTAAGAGATAAGAAAAGGGGAATCCTGGTCATCTATACCATTATCTCTAAGTCAATACCCAACAAGGTTATTTTTTTAAATGACCATACATAACTCACACACAATAAAAACAACAACATTGTTATCAATTACCTACATGCACTTGATAATACATTTTCAAAGTTTAACTACACGCACTTGATAACAAATTTTCAAAGTCACCTACAGATACTTGAAAACAAATTTCCAAAGTCACCTCCAACTGTGAACTAACTTTACAGGTAACTTTTTAAGTTCTTGCAAATTAGTTGGCATAAGCAGTCCGTCACCATCGATGGCGTCTCCTCCAACCCAGTCAGGCTCTCCTGCGGCGTTCCTCAGGGGTCCGTCCTGGGCCCGGTCCTTTTTACACTATACATCTCCCCACTGTCCAACATCATCCAGTCTCACCACATACACCACCACCTCTACGCTGACGACTCACAACTACTAGACAAAGACAAACTCGACAACACTCAGACACTACTGACTCGCACGGCTGACTGCTATGAGGATGTGAAAAACTGGATGACAGCAAACAAGCTCAAACTGAACGACGACAAAACGGAAGCCATGCTGGTAGGCACTCGCCAGAAACTTTCCCAGCTCTCTCCCTCTCTCCACCTTCAACTCGACAGCACCCCCATCTCTCTCTCTGACTCGGTCAAGAACCTTGGCGTTATCCTCGATTCCTCTCTTTCCATGACCAGCTTCGTCTCCGCCACGGCCCAGGCATGTTATTTCCACCTCCGCCGCATCAGTCAGATCAGAAAATACCTCACTACCGAAGCTGCCACCAAACTTGCTGTCTCTCTCATCTTATCTCGCATCGACTACTGCAACTCTCTCCTTTCTGGCCTTCCTCACTCCACCACTCTCACTCTCCAGCGCGTCCAGAACAATGCTGCCTGCCTCGTCCTCAGAAAGAAAAAATCCGACCACATCACTCCCCTGCTCAAGCTCCTTCACTGGCTCCCCATCCCCCAACGCATCCAATACAAGATTCTGTCTCTCTGCTACAAATCCCTGAACAATTACGCTCCTGCGTATCTCTCCAACTTACTTCACCCCTACACTCCTCCCCGCTCCCTCCGCTCCGCCTCTGACCCTCTCCGCCTCCTCATCCCCCGCACCAAACTCAGCACTTTCGGCCCCCGCTCTTTCTCAGTATACGGTCCAACCAGAGAGGGGGAATATGAGAGTTTTAGGGAATCTTCTATGGTCCTCATTTTTCTATGTTATTCGCTCACAAAAACGCACACGACCTTGCCTTTCCTTTTTCTCAAATTCCTTTTATTTTTCTCTGTAATTAGATATATAAAGAAAGAACTGAATCTTTATTAACACTATGACTGAGAATTTAAGGGGTTAACTCAGTCATAGTGTTAATAATACTTCAAATCCCCCCCCCCCCCCCCCCCCATAGACAAAACGCCCGATCAAACCAGTGCTTGTAACCCGAAGCAATTACATATAATACATAAACACCTCATGCCTACGCTTGACTGGTTTTGAAAGACCCCCACTTCAATTCAGGTAAGATATGAATAGACCTGTTCTGAAAATAGCAATTATTCACATTTTCTTGTCGGGACGAGATTGCCTTTTGAAACCGGGATAAATCTTTTGAATCAGATCGGTATGTACCCACACTGTCTCGCTATTCATAAAGGAATTTTTTATTTTTCCAATTATGTGTCTACCCGTTCGATTTGACATTAAAATGCAAATGGCCAACAGCCAACGCGCCGACATAGTAGGGCGTCGCTATTCAACTTAGTAAGGGAACACTCTATGAATAAACCGGCTCTACAGCTTTGAAAAGGCTATTTGCTGAGAGGTGACAAGAAGAGTTTCGAAATTGACTTCATATTTACTCAATGACTGGTTCCCGAAAAATCAGACGGTGGTTATACTGTGCACTATAAACAGTTTGATAAGAAACTAACAAGTAATATTTAACGCACACACACAGACGCACAGACAAAACACACAGACGCGCACACAAACAAACAAACAAACAAACAAACAAACAAACACACAATCAAACAGACGTACACACACACAAACAAACAAACAAACACACAATCAAACAGACGTACACACACACACAAACACACACACACGCACTTACAGACACTCATGTCAGTACAATTTTATCGTAAGCATGAGCTGCCAGGTGGTGTCACGGTTGATCGCCTTTTGTGTTGCCTCACGCCGCGCTATTAGCGGCCACATTCCATTCCTTTTCAATTCAGACACGAGCCGCATTTTGAAAAGGCTCTCACCCGTCACTTAGGGTAAGTAATTAATAAGTTCTTAATGTAAGTAGTTAAATAAGTTCCTATTGTAACTCACTTAAAGGTTAACATTTAAGTGAGTTGTGACTTATTGTTTTACTTGAGACCACTTGATAGTTTCTTATCCAGCTGTTTTCAGTGTCTGTATAGTGTAGAGTTTAACCACCAGTTGATTTTCTAATTCCTTAGAAACCTGACATGAGTACAAATCCCCCTCCTTTCAAATAATAACGTTCCCCTTGTTGAACTTTGACACAACTTAGCGATTTGAAAGGGTGTAGCTATAAAGGCCATTGACGGGTGAGAGCCTTTTCAAAATGCGGCTCGTGTCTGAATTGAAAAGGAATGGAATGTGGCCGCTAATAGCGCGGCGTGAGGCAACACAAAAGGCGATCAACCGTGACACCACCTGGCAGCTCATGCTTACGATAAAATTGTACTGACATGAGTGTCTGTAAGTGCGTGTGTGTGTGTGTGTGTGTGTTTGTGTGTGTGTGTACGTCTGTTTGATTGTGTGTTTGTTTGTTTGTTTGTGTGTGTGTACGTCTGTTTGATTGTGTGTTTGTTTGTTTGTTTGTTTGTTTGTTTGTGTGCGCGTCTGTGTGTTTTGTCTGTGCGTCTGTGTGTGTGCGTTAAATATTACTTGTTAGTTTCTTATCAAACTGTTTATAGTGCACAGTATAACCACCGTCTGATTTTTCGGGAACCAGTCATTGAGTAAATATGAAGTCAATTTCGAAACTCTTCTTGTCACCTCTCAGCAAATAGCCTTTTCAAAGCTGTAGAGCCGGTTTATTCATAGAGTGTTCCCTTACTAAGTTGAATAGCGACGCCCTACTATGTCGGCGCGTTGGCTGTTGGCCATTTGCATTTTAATGTCAAATCGAACGGGTAGACACATAATTGGAAAAATAAAAAATTCCTTTATGAATAGCGAGACAGTGTGGGTACATACCGATCTGATTCAAAAGATTTATCCCGGTTTCAAAAGGCAATCTCGTCCCGACAAGAAAATGTGAATAATTGCTATTTTCAGAACAGGTCTATTCATATCTTACCTGAATTGAAGTGGGGGTCTTTCAAAACCAGTCAAGCGTAGGCATGAGGTGTTTATGTATTATATGTAATTGCTTCGGGTTACAAGCACTGGTTTGATCGGGCGTTTTGTCTATGGGGGGGAAGGGGGGGGGGGGGATTTGAAGTATTATTAACACTATGACTGAGTTAACCCCTTAAATTCTCAGTCATAGTGTTAATAAAGATTCAGTTCTTTCTTTATATATCTAATTACAGAGAAAAATAAAAGGAATTTGAGAAAAAGGAAAGGCAAGGTCGTGTGCGTTTTTGTGAGCGAATAACATAGAAAAATGAGGACCATAGAAGATTCCCTAAAACTCTCATATTCCCCCTCTCTCCAACCACCTGGAACACTCTCCCACTCTCTCTCCGTCAGAAACACTCGCTCTCCTCCTTCCAGTCTGCCCTCAAAACTCATCTCTTTCAACAGTTCTAGCACTATATCACCACACTCCCCAGCCCAAGCTGACCGTCCTAATGTATCTTCACTATTTGTGTTACGTGAGTCATTGTCTAAAGCGTGCGCATGCGTGTGCGAGTTGTGAGTGCGCGCTTAGAGTTATAATTATTATAAGATAAGCGCATTATAAATACCGTAATTATTATTATTATTATTATAAGTTCTTATAAGTGACTAAAAATAAGAACTTATAAGTGTCTTAACATAAGTTCTTGACCCAAGTCATTAAGACACTCAGACAGATTTCCCAAGTTACAAGGACAATAAAAAAAAAAATTTTCTCAATAGTACTCTGGTGGTGGGGCGGATGGCGTCAAATGGGCAGGCATGAAAGGCATGACATCTCTTTGCGAAGAGTATTTCAGAAACAATGAATGATTGCTCAAACTAATCATTACTTGCTTAAAAGTCCTTGAACTTTTTCCATTGTTTCTTTTACGCCTATTTTCTTTCCTTCTTCTAAAAAATTAGCCTTTAGTTCTTCAACATTCACGGGTTGACTACACATATTATTCTGAATTTCAGACTTCTGTTGTTTGTAATTGGCCAAATCATCCTGCACTCTTTTAAATTCATAAACGTCAATATTATTGTCCTGCAACGCTTTACTGATAATAAGTTTCATACTGCTCAGCTTAGCTCCTGCAAGCGTACTCGATGCTTCATGCTTCTGCAACTTTGTATGAAATCTTTTGTTAAGGGCTTCCATACCAAAGCATGCCAGGCCTGTGACAGCGCCAACACCTTCAATAGCAATTCCTATGACACTTCCCACCACCGTGGCAAACAGGGCTAAACCAGTGACAGAAAATCCAGCTGAAACCACACCCACGGCCATTGATGTGTTGTGTACAGAACTGAAAAACGTTTTATATCTTCTTTTACACCTGGAGTATTTTGCCTGTTCTCCTTCCAAATACTTCAATGCTTCTGTAATATTCATTAAACGGAATGAGTCTGCCTGTAATTTTTCATCACGCACAATCGGCTCAGGTTGTATTTGCAGATACAGTGCTACCATTTTTTATGACAAATATTTTTTTATTATTTAATAAGCGAATACATTTTGCAACTCTTCAAGGCTATATAATTTGCTGGCGTAATAAAATGAAACAAGATCTATGCGTTCCAGGTTTATGTAACTTTGAAAAAAAAAAGTTCTTTTATTCACCACCACCTTAACAGCGGGAATACTGCTCAATACTTCTATATAAACACCTTTTCTAATAGCAATAATACCTTTGTTGACTCTGCTACTGAGTCATCCCACGAAAGTTTGATTCCCTGTGCAACATCTGCTTCTTTGGCATCGGCCAAAGATCTCATGATAATTTCAAAAACTATTGTTGCTTCTCTAGCAATGGTAAAATTTGCTGGTACAAACACAACAGAAGTATCTGATCTGCCCTTTCTATTTGCCCTTTCTATTTGTAAGCCCTTTCTACTTGTAAGAAGATACCGTCATTTCTCATACTCTTGCACTTTTAGTTTATCTCTGCTATTGTTATCTTCAGCAAAGCTTGGAACAAGACTCACAAGCAAAGGCTCAGAGTTAATAACTTTCTTAAACACTAAGGCTCCTTCATCAGTATAAACATAAGGGCTAATAAATTCAAACTTATGTCCCAGTCAATTGTGGGTGTAGGCACAAATGGAGCAGGAGCAGGAACAACTACCCACTTATTACCCATATGTTTTAAGCTGTAGAGCACATTACTTACAGGAGTAGGCACAGTGATATCACAAAGCTGACAAAGTTTTGGATACCGTCTTTCTGCGTCATCTTTTACGTCATCAATTATTTTTCGCTTGTACAATCCATAGGAATCAAGTTCAAGACCATACACCTCTCCAATCTCACCTTCTTTATCAAAATCTTTCACGTCAGCCAAATCCTTTAACTCTATTACTGGACAGGCAACTGGTATAATTCTCGGCTTTGGACCAAGACCAATCATTTTTTATTTAGCAAAAATAAAATTTATTTAACTTCCAACACAACAACAAAAATCATGCATCTGAACTGGTTTGCCATCCTGATTAGTTACAGATACACACAATGATTCAAAGAAACTGGAGCCTAATTTTTAACTGTGAATTAGGAAATCTAACAACTACATTTTCATAATAAGGAGCAGTTCCAGTTGACACACATTTCAACAAAGCCGAAGGCTTTCCATTGTGAACATTATCAGCAGTGCTTAGTTCTTTCAAATAAACATTTAGCACTATGTGTACTGACAAATGAACAAGACATCTGCCAGTTATTCTTGATTTTTGGGGGCATTATTAGTTTATTGTCTGATGGTGACCAATCTTCATCTGGAAATATTGTTATTTTGCCTAAAAAAACCAAGTAACCTTGCAAGACTATCTGATAATGAATACTGACTACCTTTCGGAAAATCATTTGTAACAAGTAAGTTAGCCGGATTTTAAATTGCTTTAATTTTAAATTCATTTTGAAGCCATTCAGCTAAAGTACAAAAGTCATAATACCCGGATCGTAAAGTATCACCCCTCTCTAAACCATCAAGAGTTCCACTTACATAATAATTTTATCACCTATTACATTAAACAACTTTACAGTGTAGAACATTTCACGGATAACTACAGCCTTGTTACCATCTCGATTATCGATTCCATTAGTTAACCACACTGGTTTGCTTGTGTCAAGATTTGATAATGTTATAAACATTTTTATTATCACATTAAAAAAGTACAATGGAATTTAAATCATCAACAATTGCCACTGTAAACGCATTTCAATTTAACGTGGATGCCAAGTACAATGTCGCGCCAACTTATGATCAGAAAATAATTCAACTAAATCAGCTCGATATAGCTTTGTCCGAAGGAGATTTATTTCAAGTGAAAGTGCCGAATCCTTATGATTATTACCTAAACCCTCCAATTACAGATGATGCAAATGCAAGAAAGTGGTCCTCAAGCCCACTACAAATGTTTCAAAACCAGCTTAACTTTGCTATACTGTGTTCAACTACTGGCTGTGGCGTTTCTTTTACAGACTATTTGAATCATTTAAACAAACTGATTAGGTCTGTGTATCATTTTCACACGTATTAGGTATCGGCATCCTGTCTCAGAAGACAATGGAGTATGCGCTTGCTGGGTCAGTCACTGGAGTGACCTCTCCAGTGCGCAAGCCTGGGCAAAGTGTATGGAGATCCTGGGATGCCCAGTCGTCAAGATCCCCCTCTCGGCCTCGCTGATGTATCCAAAGGAATGCAATGCAGTACGTTTGGCATCAGTTTGGCTGCAGGAGCTGCCAGAACAGTGCGTGAATACAGGCAGCTGTCTGCCTTCGGGGCTCCACTCCTGAATTGAAGGGTTTACTCCCCCACATTTGGCCGTTGGATCCAACCTGATCTCCTCCGTCCTCTAGCCGTTGGCTGTCAGAAACAGCTCATCCGCCTAGTGGTGCAATGTGAACACCACCCCCTCACGTGGTTTAGCCCACCAGCTGAGGTGGTTTGCCAGGGTGTGGCGCTTGGAGCTAGCACGTGAAAGATTAAGGAGATGGATGAGGACCAGTGATGCCCGTCCGTCCTATGTAGGACGCAGCTGCCGAACAGCAAAGGTACTACCTCTATCCAGAGCCCCCTACACGTATTATCAGATTAGAAGAATACTGTCAGAACTGCATACCCCTCTGCCCACTGAATCCAGTTTCAATAGGTATAATAACCCAATGGATATCAAAGCATTTGAACGCATCTGAAATGAATTTAACATCAGTACAAAGTATGACTTTACACAAAAACTTGATGATCACCATGGTAGGGGTACATTGTATTATGCTATGAGTCACAGACAATACCCTCAAGATTACTACCCTGGTTACACATCATTTTCACAAAAATCTGAAATCTGGTTGGGCTCAAATGAACAGAAACAGTCTAATGCCTGGACCACATTTGTCCTAGACAGGAGTGACGGGTTTACTCAAGCAGGAGTCGAACGCATTAATGAGTCTATCAGAACGTATGTGTGGTGTATACTAGGAGCACAAGCTCAAACAAAATCGAATATCTTAAATGGGAGTGGCAAATTTGAAGCACAAAAACAGTTTCTTGCAAACCTAGAAGACTCGGTAAACTCAGTGGTAGATCTCCCACCAAGCATACAATGCTATCAAGAGGTTTTCAGATATGCTAGATCGAAAGTTGACTTTGTAGTTGGCATTGGGTTATACATGTTACCATCAGACCTTCAACTCCAAATGGTTGATTGATTGATTGTACATTGCTTAACGTCCCGACAGCAACAAGGCTTTCTCAGGACGTGCCTGCACTGCTTCCGAAAAAAATAAAAAATAAACAGAACATTGAATGTATGTCGCCAGCCGGTCAAATACGTTAAATAAACCTAACACATGGGGCCTAAATAAAGCTAAGACCATTTAGCAACACACATCCAATATCAAGAGCTACAGGCAGTGCAGACAGTAGGGAGAGTTTTAAAAAGGCAAATACAGGTGAATGGACAAAGGGTAGACAGAAACACATGCCCCAGAATAGAGAGAAAAACCCACCCTGTGGGGCTGACCAGGGTGACCCTGGGAACTAAAAAATACCTAACCCCACCCAAGTCCCCCAGGGCAGACCCGGGTGGGGTAAACTCCAAATGGGAACAATAACAAATTATAATAAAATAATTGTTGCTGGGCGTGATCAAAAATTAGGACACAATCAGTAAACTTAGGTCCAACAACCACACATCGCTTAGGTCCAACAACCAAACATCGCTTGCACCTAAAGTCAACCGCGTGCACAAAAACCATTAATAACACCAGTAAAGCTAGTAACATCATCACCTGTACAGACAGTAACAGCCCCATCCTTATCAGCAATACAGTCAGCTATAGCAAACACACATGAGTCAGAGAAAACAGCATTGGTAATAGGCCTTACTGGATTAGGGATATTACTTCTTTATCTGTTTCAGTAAATAACCTATTATTAATCCTTATACTGTAACCGAAAAGACCCACACATGCTCCGCCATAAACCCTACTACCTTTGCCGCTGTACTGATCAGCCAACTAACAACACTACCTATTATGCCTGGCAAAGCATCTATTGCTTTCACTGCCAATTTTTGAAGCAAGACTAAAATATGAGACAACTGTTTTTTACCCATGTCTGTAGATCTTTTGGGTCAGTCAGAGCTGCAGGTTTGGGTGGAGGAGCGCTGCCACCACCGCCTCCGGCTACAGCTAATACTACAGTACTGATAATAAATCCAAGAGCAGTAATTAAACTAGCAATAGTAATACCCTGCTCTCTGAAAAGTGTTTTCAATCTCTCAGCCAAAGTTGTGTCTTCGTGAAGTATTTTTTGAATAGTTTCTCTAATCCTGTTGATCCGTGTTTTCAGTTTTTCTTTTCCATTTTCAATCACTTCTAGCCGTGCAGATCTTTCTATCTGCAAATCATTTAATCTGTGTTGTATTCTTTCTTTTATTTCAATGGCATCATTCTCATCATCAGCTTTACCTAATTTTCCTTTTTCTCTTTTGATGTGTTTATCAAGCTCACCTAGTTTGGCTACATTATTCACCAGCTCACCTCTTATTGACTGCAGTGTTTTATCCAACCCTGCTAACTCCCACATGGTTAAAGGAGAGTCACCCATTGTTTTCATAGCCTCATTTATTTGATCGTCTGTAAATGAGGTTTAGTGTATTACCTTGTTTGCTATTTCTGGCAGCCTCTTTACTTCATTCATTTCAATTTCTTGGCCAGTTGGCAATCTTGTTTGCGCGTCATGAAGAGCACTAGCAAGTCTAGGTGGTAACTTTTTACTACCAACACCAAGGTAATGCTGCAGTGCTGCCTCACCACGTACATCAGTTTTGATTGTACTTAAAGATCTAAACTTAGCTTGATCTTTTTTATAAGTCAATTGCACTTTTCCTTTGTCTGTATTTACAAATAAGTGGCCTTTATCAAGTTCAAACTGATTAGGATCTATAACTTCTGGGCAGTCACCAACACTATCATAAAATGAGTTTACTTTGTCTTTTAACAGTTCATGATACATACTAGAAGTATTTACCATTCCAGTCATATCTGTTACTTACTTACTTATGCCTGTCACCCCTACCCGGGTATAGGACATCGACGAGAGACCTCCAGCAACTCCTGTCCTGTGCTTCTCCTTCGATTCTACTCCAGGTGGTTCCCAGTCTCTTGATGTCTGCTTGGAGGTCTCGACGCCAGCAGTTTCTCGGCCTACCTCTTTTCCTCTTTCCCTGGGGGTTCCATGACAATGCCTGCCTAGTGATACTGGAAGCTGGCTTTCTCAGACTGTGACCGATCCATCCCCATCTTCTTCGCCCAATTTCATTCTCTGCTGTTATCTGCTCTGTTCTCTCCCAGAGTCTGACGTTGCTGATCTTCTCTGGCCAGTGGATTTTCAAAATTCTTCTAAGGCAACTGTTCATGAAGGTCTGTACTCTGTTGACTGTGGTTTATGTCAATCTCCAAGTCTCTGCTCCATATAAGAGAACTGCTTTTACATTGGAGTTGAAAATCCGGACTTTGGTGTGTTGTGACAGCTCTCTGGAACTCCACACTTTTTTCAACTGGAGAAAGGCTGCTCTGGCTTTACCGATTCGTGCTCTGACATCTGCATCAGTGCCACCTTTTTTGTCTATGATACTCCCAAGATAGGTGAAGGACTCCACCTCCTCCAACGGGGTGCCAGCAAGCAAGACTGGTTCTTCCCTGGTTGCGTTCAGCCTCATTGTCTTTGTTTTCTGTTTGTGAATGGTGAGGCCTACTTGGGACGAGATGTCAGCAAGCCTCGTGGTCTTGTCCTGGATTTGTTGATGAGTGTGGGACAGTAATGCCAAGTCGTCTGCAAAATCGAGGTCGTCAAGCTGTGTCCACAGTGTCCACTGTATTCCACTTCGTCTGTGCTCTGTGGTCATCTTCATGACCCAGTCTATGGCCAGTAGGAAGAGGAACGGAGACAGCAGACACCCCTGCCTGACACCGGTTCTGACCTGGAGCTCCCTGGTGAACTGCCCTTTGTGGAACACGCGATATGTCATGCCATCGTAGCTGCTCTTGATCAGGCGGACGAGCTTTGTGGGTACACCGTAGTGTCATAGGAGTTTCCACAGAGTCTCTCGGTCCACACTGTCAAATGCTTTCTCATAATCCACAAAGTTGACGTACAGCGGGGAGCTCCACTCCAGAGACTGTTCCACGATGATGCGGAGAGTGGCGATCTGGTCTGTACATGATCGGTTCTTCCTGAATCCTGCTTGCTGGTCTCTCAGCTGGGGGTCAACAGAGCTCTTCATTCTCTCCAGTATGATCCTGTTGAAGACCTTTCCTGGTACTGACAGCAAGGTGATTCCTCTGTAGTTGGAACACTTGCTGAGGTCGCCTTTCTTGGGAAGCTTGATTAGGTACCCCTCCTTCCAGTCAGCCGGCATCACCTCCTCTTCCCAGATCTTTCCAAACAGTGGGTACAGCATCTCCACTGTTGTCTCTAGGTCTGCTTTCAGAGACTCCGCTGGGATGCCACCTGGGCCTGCTGATTTGCCGTTCTTCAAGAATGCCACTGCTCTTCTGATCTCTTCCCAGCTGGGTCTGTCACAGCTGATGGGTAGGTCGGTCTCTGCTGGCTGGATGTCTGGGGGGTCGGGTGGGCTAGGTCTGTTCAGTAACTCTTCAAAATACTAGGCCCATCTGTCGAGTTGGTCTGCTCTATCTGCCATAGGCTTGCCTTCTTTGTCTTTAACTGGTCTTTCTGTATGGCCATACTTGCCTGACAATCTTCTGGTAATGTCGTAGAGCTGTTTCATGTTGCCGCTGCCTGCTGCCTTTTCTGCCTCTGCTGCCAGGCTGTCTGTGTAGGCCCTCTTGTCTGCCCTGATACTACTCTTCACCTCACGGTTGGCTTCCAAGTATTCCCCCTGTGCCCTTACTTTGGCTGCTCTCGTGCAACTGTTGTTGACAGCTGCTTTCTTCTGCTTCCTCACTTCTATCTTCTTCAAGGTCTGTGCCGACAGCCAGTCCTTGTGATGGTGTTTCCTGAACCCTACAGTGTCTTTGCAGGTTGAGTTCAGCGCCTTTCTAACTGCCTTCCACTGCTGCTCTGTGGTGACCACCTCCTCTTCATTTACTAGCTCCTGTAGCGCTTGAAACCGGTTGGACAGCACCAGTTTGAACTCTTCTCTAACTCCAGTTTCTCTCAGGAGGCCTACATTATAGCGCTGTCTTCTTGTTGTCTCTGTGCGGCTTTTCTTTAGCTTGAGCTTCATTCTTAAGGTAAGCAGATGGTGGTCGGAGGCGACATCTGCTCCCCTCCTCACTCGAACATCTTGAAGGGATCTTCTAAATTTCTTGCTAATGCAGATATGGTATATTTGGTTCTCTGTTGTATGGTCAGGTGAGACCCAAGTTGCTTTGTGTATTCTTCTGTGTGGGAAGATGCTGCCTCCAATGACAAGTCGGTTTAGAGCACAAAAGTCTACAAACCTCTCCCCGTTCTCACTCATCTCCGAGCCTAGTCCTTGTCTCCCCATCACCTCTTCGTATCCGGTGTTGTCCTCCCCTATTTTGGCATTAAAATCGCCCATGACGATGGTGATGTCTCGCTCCGCACATTTGTCCAAGGCACTCTGGAGTCGGTCGTAGAACTCTTGTTTCTCTTCCTCGTCACTGTCATTAGTGGGCGCATAACACTGGATGACGTTTAGCTTGATCTTTTTCTTGGTTCTAAAGGCTGCTGTGATAATTCTTGGCCCAAGAGGTTCCCAGCCCATCAGCGCTCTCTGTGCCACTGGTGACAGCATGAATGCTACACCTTCTGTATGGGGGGCATTCTCCTCTTCATGACCTGAATACAGAATCATCTCCCCACTTAACAGCCTTTTCTGGCCAGACTGCGTCCATCTGGCTTCACTGATACCTAGCAGGGAAAGGTTGTACTTTTGCATTTCCGCTGCTATCTGGGCGGCTTTGCCGCTCTGGTACATGGTCTTGACGTTCCATGTGCCCATGGTTGTATCCCTGGATAGAGAGAGGCGGCTCTGTCCTGTGGCTTCCGAAGACTTCAGGCTTTCACCACAGGATGTCACAAGTCTTCTGGTAGAAGAACCTTCCTCCTCCAGGAATGAAATTACTGTTAGTCTTTTCGTCAGCGTTTTTGCAGCTATTTCCTTTTTTGCAGGGTGGGGAAGCTACCCCCACGCCCAACCCCCTTACTAGGAGGACCAGGGGTTTTCCGTCGGGGTCACCTTCCCTTAGACCATGTTGGTTCACGGCACCTTATTTCATTCGGTGCACCCCTCTCACGAGGGACCCCCTATCCACCACCCAGGGGACGCGCCTCAACGCCATATGGTCCCAGCGCGAGGAGTCATATCTGTTGCACTAGTATATAGTCATCCATGGCATCCATTTCAAAATCTTCAGGACCAAATCCCCCCGCTGCCATTGTTTTTATTAATTTAATTTTTTTGATTTTTGCATAATAAAATGACATTGTCTTACGGATCGAAGTTAGACCCATACAGAAAACTACGTGAACCTCATGGTGTTAAGGGCATTAGGCAATCAATTGTTATTACAAACAATCTTAGCACCATAGATCAAAACCAAACTCTTACTGTCAAGTTTCCAAACCTAGGTCCCAGTGACGTTATTGTTCCTGACACTGCTCACCTTGCTTTTAATATTGAACTTTCATCAGAAACAGATGACAAAAGAACACAAGTTGGCAACCTAGGCAGAGCAATTGTTAAAGGTCAACCACAGTGCTTGGTGAAAAAGTTTCTGCTGAAAGAACTTTACTAAATAATACCAGATGCAAAAAAATCGGTAAGCAAAGCTCTACCGTTTAATAGATATCGATCACTGAAAGTGGGATTTCCTACCTGTAATTAAGGGTAAGGGAAGTAATAATCTGAAACGCAGCTATCGCTGATGTCCCCTCGCAGTGACGTCAGCAGCTGTATACAATGGCCGACTGCGAAGAAGTTACAAGCGAGACAAGCAGTGTTTCTTCACTCGATTCTTTACTCGATCTGTCGTGTTACAGCAGTGAGTTTGGATGTGTGAATGACCCTATTAACACTGTGCAACCTTATCAGTTTGAACCTGAGGCTGAGCTGCCCAATGCCGAGTTTGAAGAAGCACCCGACAGAGACGATTTGAGCGAGTCTCTCGAACGCATGCTGTTTACCAACTGGTAAGAAACTTGTTTACATGTTATCAAAGAGCTATGTCTATGATGTTATATAGTGTGTGGCTAGTCTTATTCAAGTTACTCGTACATATGTATGTTGAATCGATGGCGGTAGAACTTGTTTTGCAGTCAATAATTTGTAAAGTTGTGCGATGTTTTAACTTTCGCTCTTGATTGCAATTCATACAGTCATGGTCCCACTCAATCATTGCTAGCAGTCCCCCTCACTAAAACTAGCCAAATGAGTACACAAATGTGTGTGTGTTATTCCAATGGATTATAATTTATTGTTTTGCCTAGACCTATTAGTCACTACCATGATAGTCCGTTTCAGTAGCTTGTAGACTGCAAAGAACTTGAAGTTGAACTGACCTTGTAAAAAATTGTGTGTGTGCAGGTGTCAGTGTGCAAACTGTGTTGGCATGGGCTCGATCCGGGAATGCCGCTGTTGTCAAAAAATTCCAGAAATGGAATCACTGACAGTAAGCGCAGGAGTGGGCTGCATCACCGACCATCCTGGCTTCAGCTCAGTGTGCTTGGACCTCTACGTCTTAGAGACCTGCTATTCCTGGTACAACCAGCAGTATGGGAGAGCTATACAGGATGCTAACGAGTAAGTTATATTTCCGTTATAAATTGTAATCATGATGCTATAAATAAGTTTGTGTCATAAATATACACAAATAAATAATACTACTAATAAAATTAGGATCTCACCTATATTTGACACCTTACTCTCTAATTCAAGCGATCGCTAATTTTCAAATCTAACACTAGCCCAAACCCTAACTCTGAATCCGATTTAAGTCAGGGGTTAGGATAAAGGACAAACCGTTAAATTCAATTTTAGGGTTAGGGTTTGGGCTAGGGTTAGAGTTGAAAATTAGAGATAGCTCGAATTAGAAAGTAAGGTGTCAAAGATGGATGAGATCTTAAAATTATAATAATAAAGAAAATTTATACCGTGCATTTTCCTGAATAACAATTCAATTTAAAGCGCACTCTCACACATTAATAAAAGTCATACATACAGATAATTACACACACATTCGTATTAAGAAAAGCAAGGTGGGAGATGTGGGGTGGGGGTGGTGGTCAATGAGATGATGTTAGATATTTATACATTAGCCAAAAAATATATATATAAATTTACGATGCCACATTTAAGTTTTAACAGAAATATTTTTGAGATAGGTTTTAAGATTTGACTTAAAGTGGAAATTACTGGGATGTTTTGAACAACAGTAATAAAATAAAAAAATAAAATTGTCAGACATTCATTTTGATGTCAAGAAATTTAATTTATTTGCATGTGCTAATTCTGAGAAAAAGTAATATTTAGAGACACGCCAGTGACCTTCAAAATTGTGTCGTTATATCCGGTTGACATATTATCCAACGGGCCGAATATAAGGATTTTGGCCGGGACCCAGCTTTTTGTGTCTTCATATCCGGATGTCGTTATATCCGACGTTGTACTAACCGGCTTTGACTGCACATTGATTGTTTACTGTCGTTATTACTGTATATTATTATTGTATGCTTGTTTTTCTTTCCAGGCGGTATCGGTATGTAGCTTACCGCATGCTTGTGCGGTGGATCTGGAAGTGGCTGGGGAGGGACATCAGGGTCACCTTACCAGCTTGTGCGGTAACAAGAATCCGGAAACAGTTTCCGAGCGCAGATGGGCAGTACACTGGTTATAGGGACCCAGAATAATGTGACAATACATTTGACAGCACTGGCCCATTTTTGCATCCTTATGTGTTTCCAATATATTCATAATATACTGTCATTATTATTATTACATGGACGAAAAAACCATTCTGATGTGTGTTTGTAGTCTGTTCAGCTTGTTTTACACGCTGGTTTAAAAAAAAAGAAGTGTGTTTGCATTTATTTATAATTATGAAACAGAAGTGCAACACTAAAATCATGTGTAGTTTGTAACATACATGTAGTGGCAACACAGTCAAAGCCGGTTAGTACGATATAACAACAGCCAGATATAAAGACACAAAACCTATATCCGGCCCGTTGGACACATCAGCCGGATAACGACACGATTTTGATTGATTGTACATTGCTTAACGTCCCGACAGCAACAAGGCTTTCTCAGGACGTGCCTGCACTGCTTGTGAAAAAAAACAACCAACTAAACAGAACATTGAATGTATGTCGCCAGCCGGTCAAACACATTAAATAAACCTAACACATGGGGCCTAAATAAAGCTAAGACCATTTAGCAACACACATCCAATATCAAGAGCTACAGGCAGTGCAGACAGTAGGGAGAGTTTAAAAAAGGCAAATACAGGTGAATGGACCTCGGGTAGACAGAAACACATGCCCCAGAATAGAGAGAAAACCCCACCCTGTGGGGCTGACCAGGGTGACCCTGGGAACTAAAAAATACCTAACCCCACCCAAGTCCCCCAGGGCAGACCCGGGTGGGGTTACGATTTTGAAGTTCCCGGGCATGTCGTACTATCCGGCTTTGACTGTGTGTTGTGTGCAAGGTGTGTGGGAGTATTTTTGGCTTTTACCATTTTGGAATGTATATAAAAAGTTTCTAAATAAAATGAAGTTAATACTGCCATTGTGAAACCCACCCTGGTTTTTGTGTCACGTTGGATGGCGAAAGTGGTCAGATTTACTTCATATTTAGATTGTGTGGTAATGTCTCATACCTCATTCATACCTCAAAGTCATAGAAACCAGTAGTTATAGGTTCTCACTTGCAGAGCCAGGTCTGCTCTTTTCAAACTCTTGTCATCAAGTAATGTAAACAAACATTCTACAGTACATAACTATATTTATAATAAATTCAACAAACTTACTCTTCAATTTTCATTTACGTTCCATCTTGTCTCAAGTAACCAACCATCTACGCACACACACATACATTCACAGGCACATTCATCCATTCTTTCAGATATCATCCAGTCTATCAGATAATGAAAAGCACAATCATTAGTCCCCCACACAGACCATTAGCTGATTAGCTAACAGTTAAATTTACCACTGAAAGTCAATACCTGTAAAACGTTGTCTCAAAAAAGTAATATAATAATAATAATAATGTTTCGGCGAATCGGCTCAAAGCGCCGCGAACTGCACCCAACACGCACGCTCACGTGACACACGCATTCACTCTGACGACAAAAATAGTACAAGACAAACACAGGACATTTACGTGGTGCAAAGGGTCAGCTCAGCTACTGAGTTTTCGGAAATTTTGATCGCTTGTATTTGAAATTTATAAAGTGGCCTGAAACCGGTACCAAAGTGGAGGGGGAGGAAGAACCGGAGTACCCGGAGAAAGAACCCCCGGCGGTCCGCCCGAATTAACGGTGACACTTACTAGAAGAGAAAAATCCGACGCCGGAACCAGGTATCGAACCTCGCACCTTTAGCATTGGTGGCAGGCGCCTTAACCACTGCGCCACGGACCACCCCGTACACACACATTTAAGCATTCAAGTATCAAAGTATGTCACACATTTGACATTTGAGCACATACATACTTGACCAACTAATGCACACCTGTACACAAAAATTGACGGCAAAATTAAAAAATAGTAAAGTAATTTTAAACAAATTAATATGACAAACGAAATAGAGCGGAGAATAAGATTGGTAACAAGCGATACAATCTGAGTAAATGCTCGTGAACCCTAGATGCAAAGTCCATTTCAATTGAGTTTCACGCTTGGCAGTCACCTTTTTGGTCTGAATTGAGTTTGGCATAGCGTGATCGTGACTGGCGATTCAAAACTGCATCCTCTTTTGCTGGTCTTGGGAAAGAGGCAGCTAGGGGTGGAGGGCACTGCACAGGTTTTGTCAGGTCTAGTTGAAGTTGAAGCAGTACTAGTAGGCCTACTACTAGTAACTTGAGTCACTGTTGCTGTTGTTGAGGTGCTTGCTGCAATGGCACGCGGACTTTGGATCGTTGGAACAGAGCCAGGCTTTAATGTCCGTATTGTTTTCATCCCAAAGCTCCGCATTAAAGTGGCACTTGGGGGGTAGCAGTCTTCAGCGAAGTGTTTTGCGCAAATTGTTGACGACGCAGTTGGTGTCCCGTACTTCGGACCGAAGTTTACACGCTTTTCCTGCACGAATCTCACCCACTTATTTCGCACGTCTTCGTTTTTTGGAAACCTATGCAATGTTAACCCATCCGCTTATTTGTTTGTACAACCTCCAACGGCACAATATAGGCCACTGCTCTTCGTTTTCCTGCATTTTGGTAGAGAAGGGGCACTATCAGACTCCATATTGTCTACAGCAGTTGACATCACGAGCCATGTGGTCACGTGAGCGGGCTTTTCGAAGGTGCAAAAGTTTATTCGAAGTAGATTTTATTCAATATTAAAAAAAGGCAGTATTTTTCGGAAAAAAGTTGTTCGGCATGTGACTTCTTTTATTATGTAGATATTTTGTGCTCAGTTTTATGTTTCAATGATGTTGACCTTTAAGACTATTAAAGTTAAACTTGAAGGTCAGGAAGTGTTTAGTCTTGTCGATGCTGATGTATTCTACTGTTACAAAGATATGTGGCTCACTCGAGAAGAAAGAGAAGACCGTATTTATCAAGGCATACAGGCTGATAACGTTGCCAAACTCAGAATGAATGCTGATAAATCAACAACAGAAGCCAAGGACGTTATTGTCGCAGAAACATATGGAAAAAGATTTGCATTCCACTTGAATTTGAAATCATAACAGCGCATTTGCCTTATTATCAAGGAGCACTGAATGATCATCTGAGTTTTGAACTAAGTTTCAATGACTACTCCAAAGTTATTAGAACAACTGACACAGACGCAACATATAAGCATCTCCTTGGAATATGAAATTTTCACACTTCCTCATCTAGCTACTCTAATTCAAAATCAGTACCAGTCAAGACTGGCAATTTATTATGACCATGTGATAAGACACAGTTTGATTCATAAAGACAAAAGCAATCCAATGTGGAACATCAACCTAAAAACGCCTGCTAGGTCACTGAAAGGCATTCTTATGCTGTTTGTTGAACCGGTGAGTCCATACCAACGGGATTCAGAAAAAATCTACAATCCAAAGATTACACATTTGTCTTGTACTATTGAAGGGCGTCCTAATCAAGTGTATGCATCAGGAATGTTACCTTACGAGATCACAAAATGACGAGATCACAAAATATTTTGCAGGTGGAAGGCTTAGAGAAAAACCAGCAAACATGGCATGCAAAGATCTACATTTGTATGACGTAAGAATCAGTCAATACCTAACAAACAAGTATACACTTTGGTTAGACCTGCATAGTACAGACGACGACTACCTACATGGGTCAGGTCAAATTGTTGAAAACAGCAGTGATGGAATTACAATCCAAATACAAAAAAAAAGATTGAAACCGCCGAAGCAATAAATATATACCTGTATCTGATTTATGACGCCCAAATGAATATTCAAGAAAGCAGACTAAGTGGTCATGTGTATTAAAATTATATTGTGTTTTAAAATGAACTTAATGACACTCGACCTGCACTGTGGTTTGTTTTGTGGTGCCACAGGCTGTGGAAAAACTGAATTTGTTCTTGACCTCTTACAAACAAGATACATCTATCATTTCGAAAACATTGTGATATTTTGTCCTACTATCAAACACAACAAAGCTTATCACAACCGTTTATTCATTTGGACTGATCATAACATTTACTTAGTTGACCCTGAGAAAAAAATAAATGACTGTCTACAGTCTTTTTACAAACAATTTGAAGGGCAGCCAACTTTGTTAATAGTTGATGACTGCTCAGCAGAGAAAGATATTGTCAAGAAAGAAACACTTTAGCAGAACTTGCCTTCAGTGGCAGACACGCAAACATCAGTGTATGGATTCTCACTCAAAAATATAATGCTGTACTGAAAGATTTACGTGAACAACTAAAGTTTATCTGTTTGTTTTACTGTAAGGATCGTGACAGCTTTGAAGACTGTCTCAGAGAGAACGATGTGATACCCAATAAACATGAACGAGACATTGTGAAAAACAAACTGAAATCAACTAAGCATCTAAAGCTTATTTTAAAGACAGATCAGCCTACAGGGTATGGTTTAGTGAATTAATTTATACTTTTGTTTTGTCCATAAAAAATGATGGTCGGACAAATCGGGCGAGCGTTTGATATCACAGAGAGCTTCAAAGAAGTTGAGCACTTTTATGACTTAAAAACACATGTTAAACACCCATTTGAGCCTGTGATAAAACTCTAAACACCAACGAAGATATACATGGCATATAATGTAACTTTGAAATATTCTAATGGTCCACCACCTTATAATTACAAGACTATTGATCTTAAGACAAAAGATTTTATAGTTTATGATGCTAACTGTGACTGGTTTTAGAGAATGTGTGAACACATATTCTACCATCTAAGTAAACTACATTATTATATTGAATTTGTTACTGTCAATAAAGCGATATTACACCTGCAGCATGAGCAGCACAAGACCTTAAGACACATACCTTCGAAGTGGATGATTTGTTGGTGAGTGAACTATTAAACTAACTTTGTTTATCGTAGGGATTACAGTCAATAAAGTGGTATTACACAAGCTGTAATTTTTTCTATTTATTATTTTGTCCGACAAATAAAAATGACAGACAATGCCCGAAGCCCGTCAAGTCCATCAGGCTTAAGAAACGTGTTTCACACAACAGATTTTCCTATATCCAATACTTACAGTGTCTATGAATCGATAGAAAGGTCTTTTTCTGTCATACAAAATAATCTTCTTTCAGGTAGTGTAAAGATTCAGATTGTTGCTAAAATAGAATTTACCAGGGCAGATGGTGAAGTGATTGTATCATATATCTCGACAAAAAAAAACACACTGTTAATTCAAAAGAGGAATTGGAAAAAGTGTTTAGAGAAAGACCGTTGCCCAACTTTCTAGAAGCAGTCGACAGAGCAAAAATGAAGTGGTCTGGTTGGCATGAAGGTCGTGTACATGAACTACAACTGAAGCAGTCAAGATATCATCCTATATTCGGCAAATCATGGTTGCCACTACCAACTGAGGTTGCAAACAAAAAGGCTGTTGTCAATATTCAGAACAATGATAATCTCGGTTTCATGTGGCGCGTGCTTGACAAACTGCATTTTGTAAAAACAAAACCTGAGCATGTATCTAACTATATCAAATTTTAACCAAACTCAACTTCAGTGGCATAGATTTTTCTGTTAAGGTGGAGGACATAAATGTTTGAAAAACTAAATCCTGGGATATCTGTGAATGTGTTTTTATGGGATGAGTCTCCTAACAAGTTACAACCAATAAGAGCATCACCACTTGCTCCAACCTACGGACAGTCGGAAGATATGTTGACATGTTGACCTATTATTAATAATCCATGGTGATAACTTTCACTACACAATTATCAGAAATATGTCACGACTAATTCATGAACATACAACAAAACATGATGGCAAACAGGAAGTGTGTAAAGGATGTTTCTAAAGGTTTTCCTCTTTTAAAGTAGCACACAAACATGTCCAGCACTACAGGTCATCTGATGACATTCAAACAATACTTAAGTTAGTTAGTTAGTTATTTGGGTTTAATGCCGAGCAGGCGACTAAGGCCATCTCACGGCGGGATGGGTAAAAATCTGGTCAGCCAGACTAAAAGCAAGGTCTTAAGACAAGATGTAAATATAGATTAAAAATCTCAGGCTAAAATGTCGCACATGTCTTTAAAAGAAACGTCTACAGACTCTCAAAAACGACACGAAGAATGTCGAGGGCCTTCTGACAAGAGGTTCTAAGGTAGTTAACATGGTTGCAGAAGGTCAATCTTTTGTCAAAGATGACCCCCAGAAACTTTGCCTCTTCGGCCACCTGAATTGGCACTCCAGCAATGCTCAGGGTAGGTTTTCAAAAAAATTTCGTCTGGTTAGTAAAATGCACACAGACTGTCTTGGAGGGCGAGAACCTGAATCCGTTGAGAGATACCCACCCCTGGATGCGATCAACGCACAGCTGCAAGCGCCTCTCAAGGGACGCAAGTCCTCGACTTCGTGCACACAAAGCAAAGTCGTCCACAAACAAAGAGCATTCAGAATCATCCTTGATGGCCTTTACAACGTTATTTATTTTAATGCTAAATAAAACAGGAGATAGAATGCTGTCCTGTGGGACACCCATCTCCTGTTCAAAGGAGTCGGAGAGGGTGGAGCCCACACGGACATGGAACGACCTGTTAGACAAAAAATTGTGAATAAAAACAGGCAGGTGCCCTTTAAAACCCATGTCCGACAAATCAGTCAGACATTATACCATACTTCCAGGTAGTGTCATATGCCTTTTCAAGATCAAAGAAAATTGCATAGACATGCTGCTTGTTGACAAAAGCATCTCGGATAAAAGACTCAAAGCGGACTAAATGGTCAGTTGTACTACGGAAGCGCCGGAAACCACACTGGAGGTCTGTGATGAGACCACGTGACTCAAGATGCCACACCAGTCGGGCGTTGACCAAGCGTTCCATAGTCTTACATAAACATGTCAAAGCTATTGGCCGGTAGTTGCCCGGGTCGGAAGGATCCTTACCCGGCTTGGGGAGTGGCACAACCACAGCCTGGCGCCAAGATGGTGGAAAACGACCGGTTATCCAGATATGGTTAAAGGCCTTGAGAAGTACAAGGAGTGAATCCTCATGCAGATGAGTTAGGAGCTGATAATGGATGGTATCTAATCCAGCAGCAGAGTCAGTACATTTCTGCATGGCTTGCTGCAATTCTGAAAAAGTAAAGGGGGCATTATAGTCTTCCAAGTTATCTGATATAAATTCACAAGCACAAGATTTTCGCTTCTCCTTCTCTCTCTGGAAGAAAGGTGAATAATGCTCTGTTGAAGAATTATGGGCAATGGTGGAGGCAAGCAAATTGGCCACAGCCTTTTTATCTGTGACCAAACTGGCACCATCTCTAATTAGTTAGTTATTTGGGTTTAACGCCGAGCAGGCGACTAAGGCCATCTCACGGCGGGATGGGTAAAAATCTGGTCAGCCAGACTAAAAGCAAGGTTCGATTGTACATTGCTTAACGTCCCGACAGCAACAAGGCTTTCTCAGGACGTGCCTGCACTGCTTGTGAAAAAAAAAAATCAAGAGCTACAGGCAGTGCAGACAGTAGGGAGAGTTTTTAAAAGGCAAATACAGGTGAATGGACAAAGGGTAGACAGAAACACATGCCCCAGAATAGGGAAAACCCCACCCTGTGGGGCTGACCAGGGTGACCCTGGGAACTTAAAAGCAAGGTCTTAAGACAAGATGTAAATATAGATTAAAAATCTCAGGCTAAAATGTCGCACATGTCTTTAAAAGAAATGTCTACAGACTCTCAAAAAGGGCAAATAAAAAAGATTCACATAGTCTATGAATGCTCAAATCTTGTTAAAAATATTGCATGCTCGCAAGAAATTGAAGATTTTGTCCGGGGGAACATCCCGGAACAAAACCTTCAAGGAGTCTGCTGTAAAGTGTTTATATCTGGTGTCAATTAGGTCAGCACAATACAGCAAAAAGTGTCGAACAGAAAACTGCTCATCACAGGCAAAACACCATGGACGCTCATCCTGTTTAAGTAAGTAAGAGTGCGTAACATACGTGTGCCCGATGTGGAGCCGAGCAAGGACAGTCTCCTCACGGCGGCTGCCGCAGCGGAAAGGTAGACTGTCAGACAACTTAGGAAGAGCTTCATGAAGCTTGTTCCCTTCCTCTTTGTCCCACTCGAACTGCCACTCGCGGGCCACGTACGCACTAATCACAGGTTTAAAATCACTATAGACAGTCTGTGTGTCAGGGACAGGGTCACTGCGGGCACTGTTGGCAGCAGAATCTGCGATTCTGTTGCCTTCGATGCCCACATGGCCTGGGACCCAAATAAAAATGATGTCATAATATTCCTTCATCAAGTCCGCGTAGAGCTCTCTAATCTGCACCAGCAGTGGATGGTCTGTTCCCGCGCCCTGAAGGGCCTGCAGGGCAGAAAGAGAGTCAGACAGAATCAGGAAGTTCCTTTCCCGAGACTGATAGGCATGCTTGAGTGCTAGCAGAATGGCCTGCAGTTCTGCACTAAATACAGAGGAATGGTCAGGGAGACGGAGCTTAAATGGGCGTCTAGGATGGCGAGAGGACACTGCAGCCGCAGCCACTCTTCCATCCTCAGACTTGGACCCATCCGTGTAAAGACGACAATAGCCAGGAAAAATTGAAAGGAGTTCATTGAGGCTCTGTTGGTATATGGCTGGTGGAGTACAATCCTTCTTGTGGGCAGTCAAGTCCAGCAAGATGTCAGGAACTGGTAGTAGCCAGGGTGGAGTGACGTGTTGCAGAGATTCCGAAACTTTGTCCAGGTCCACTCCGGCCGCCTGCAGATGAGGTCGGACACGGAAGGAAAGTGGACGGACAGCTCCCGGATGGGCATCGTAAATCTCTGCAAACGACGGGTTAAAAACACAATCATAGGCAGGATTTTCTGGATGGGCCTTCAGCTTCAGAACGTAGCTGAGCATGAGGCGGATGCGGCGGAGCCTGAGAGAAGGCTCCCCTGCCTCTGCATACAGACTAGGAACTGGAGATGTCCTGAAGGCTCCCAGACATATGCGCAGACCTTGATGGTGAATTGTGTTCAGACGCTGCAGAACAGACTTGGAAGCCGAGCCATAGACCACAGAGCCGTAATCCAGTTTGGACCGAACAAGGGCCCGGTACAGTCGAAGTAAGACGATGCGGTCTGCACCCCAGTCAGTACGACCAACGACACGAAGAATGTCGAGGGCCTTCCAACAAGAGGTTCTAAGGTAGTTAACATGGTTGCAGAAGGTCAATCTTTTGTCAAAGATGACCCCCAAAAACTTTGCCTCTTCGGCCACCTTAATTGGCACACCAGCAATGCTCAGGCTAGGTTCTGGAAAAAATTTCGTCTGGTTAGTAAAATGCACACAGACTGTCTTGGAGGGCGAGAATCTGAATCCATTGAGAGACACCCACCCCTGGATTCGATCAACACACAGCTGCAAGCGCCTCTCAAGGGACGCAAGTCCTCGACCTCATGCACACAAAGCAAAGTCGTCCACAAACAAAGAGCATTCAGAATCATCCTTGACGGCCTTTACAATGTTATTTATTTTAATGCTAAATAAAACAGGATAGAATACTGCCCTGCGGGACACCCATCTCCTGTTCAAAGGAGTCGGAGAGGGTGGAGCCCACACGGACATGGAACGATCTGTTGGACAAAAAATTGTGAATAAAAACGGGCAGATGCCCTTTAAAACCCATGTCCGACAAATCAGACATTATACCATGCTTCCAGGTAGTGTCATATGCCTTTTCAAGATCAAAGAAAATTGCATAGACATGCTGCTTGTTGACAAAAGCATCTCGGATAAAAGACTCAAAGCGGCCTAGATGGTCAGTTGTACTACGGAAGCGCCGGAAACCGCACTGGAGGTCTGTGATGAGACCCTGTGACTCAAGATGCCACACCAGTCGGGCGTTGACCAAGCGTTCCATAGTTTTACATAAACATGATGTCAAAGCTATTGGCCGGTAGTTGCCCGGGTCGGAAGGATCCTTACCCGGCTTGGGAATTGGCACAACCACAGCCTGGCGCCAAGATGGCGGAAAATGACCGGTTATCCAGATATGGTTAAAGGCCTTGAGAAGTACAAGGAGTGAATCCTCAGGCAGATGTGTTATGAGCTGATAATGGATGGTATCTAATCCAGCAGCAGAGTCAGTACATTTCTGCAAGGCTTGCTGCAATTCTGAAAACGTAAAAGGGGCATTATAGTCTTCCAAGTTATCCGATATAAAATCACAAGATTCTCGCTTCTCCTTCTCTCTCTGGAAGAAAGGTGAATAATGCTCTGTTGAAGAATTATGGGCAATGGTGGCGGCAAGCAAATTGGCCACAGCCTTTTTATCTGTGACCAAACTGGCACCATCTCTAAGATGGCCGACAGAAGCCGAGCCACCCCTGCCCCTAATTCTTCGAACAGCCTTCCAGACTTTTTGGGACGGAGTCCTAGAAGATAAAGATGAGACGAAGCGTCTCCAGGAAGCACGGCGTTCACGTTTAAAAATGTAACGGGCTTTCGCCCGCTGTCTTTTAAAGGTTAAAATATTTGCTTGCGACGGATTACGAAAAGCACGTCGCTGAGCAGATTTGCGCATTGTTTGGGCCTTGCGGCACTCTTCATTGAACCATGGTACTCTCGGCTTCCGAGGGAGTGATGTGGAAGTTCTAGGGATGGTTTCACCTGCAACCTCCAACAAAATAGAAGTAAAACAAGAAACAGGTTCTTCAGCTGACATGACCACCTCCTCTGTAAGACGAGACTGACAGAGAGAGGCAAACAGAGACCAGTTAGCTTTCTTGAGATTCCAGCGCCCCACCGGCGAATCCTCCTCACAGCTGACCGATGACAGGACTACTGGGAAGTGGTCACTACCACACAGGTCGTCGTGAACCTTCCAGTCAAAGTCCAGCATGAGAGAAGGATCGCACACAGTGAGGTCTAGAACAGAACTAGATCCGGAACCTGAGTTAGAGTATGTAGGTGAGCCATCGTTAAAGACACATAGGTTAAGTTGAGAAAAAACATCTTCTAACATCTGACCTCTGCCATCATAGTGGTCACTACCCCAAAGGTGAGCATGACCGTTAAAATCCCCCATGAGAATAAAGGGAGGGGGCAGTTGATCTACTAAGTTAAAAATATCATTGCTACAGACCCGCAGTGATGGTGGCAGGTAAATACTACATATGGTTATGGTCTTTTTTAAGGTAACCCGAGCAGCGACAGCCTGAAGACAGGTGTCGATGCTAACGGGGCTACATAAAATTTGGCTACTAATGAGAAGAGCCGCTCCACCCGAGCGCCTCTCCGAATCAGAGCCTTTATGTATAACATTAAAACCATTAAAAGACACAGGGTCAGAAGTCTTCAGGTAAGTCTCCTGAAGAGATATTACTGAGGGGTTATAGAACTTGACTAAAAGACGTAATTCCTCAAAGTTAGCTCGAAAACCACGACAATTCCACTGAAGCAAAGAGTACATGATCAAGTCTTATCTGGGGGTAAGGAGTTTTTCCCCCCTTTTTCCTTTACCTTGGAAGGAGTTGAAGAAACAGAGGGGGGCCGGCTCCCGGGCCTCCTCTGGTTCTTCGGAGAGGAAGGGGGTGGAGCTGCCGCAGCATCAGCAACAACAACTTCCACTCCCTCCATCCGCTCCTCCAGTGCAGCATATTTGTTTTGAAGGGGGACATCTGTGTTCCCCTTCTGGGCCCGTGCACACAGCGGTCCCATAGATTTCTTAGACTTCTGGTCCTGGGCAGCGTTCCTGCCGCTAGAGTTAGCGGCCTTAGAAGGCTGACCAGAGCCAGAAGCCTTTGGAGTTGACTGACTAACAGGTTTAGGTGGGGGCTGAGGCTTAGGGGCAACAGAAGGCGGCACAACCGGACCGGCAGTGTCCGCCTTCTGCGTTCCCTGGCTCCTTGTCACCACCGGAGGAGGGTTACTCTCCAGGGGCGAGATGAGCCGAGGCTCCGCCCCCAACCAAGAAGTTGGGGTCTGACATGAAAAGTCTTTGGTGGGGCGCTTGCCTGCCACCGCTGCACTAAAAGTATACACTGAGGTGTTAGAGGTTGGGGCAGCCGCAGCTGCACCAGGGCCTTCAACCAGTTTTTTGGCATCCAGAAAGGACAGCCCCTTCTCCACACGCACCTGCTGAATCTTGCACTCGGATATCCAACGAGGGCATTTCTTATCCGAAGCCATATGAGCCTTCTGGCAATTCACACACAGGGGGGTGGCTGTGCAGGACTCAGCAGAGTGTCCGGGCCTAGTGCAACGGGCGCATGAAGCCTCTGCCTGACGGCATGTCTTCTGCCCATGGCCATACTTTTGGCACTTAAAGCACCGGAGGGGAAGAGGGACGTACTTTTTCACTCTCAGGGAGTAGTAACCTCCCCAGATGGTAGTAGGAGGGGTGGGGGTGCCAAACGTCAGGATGATGGTAGGGAGACGGATCTCCCCACCACCTCGCTTGGAAGCGAAGCGCCTGACGTAAGTCACCCCCTGAGACTTAAGGTTCCGTACAAGTTCATCTTCGGACAGTTCTGCCAAAGCTTGATCATTGATTACGCCTCTTGACGAATTCATAGTTTTGTGGGGTGTGACTTCCACAGGAGTGTCTCCGATGGAAGAGAGCCCCAGTAGCCCGCTGGAGTGTGCCCGAGTACGGCACTCCACCAGCAAGTCACCAGACCTGAGGCGCTGGGCGTCAGGCCTGCCAACACGGCTCCTGAGGGTCTCCCCCACCAGAAAAGGATGCAGCTTGGTAACTGGTTTCTCCTTCACCTTGCTATGGACAATGAGGAAGCGAGGCCATACGGCCGACGCCTGAGGCATCGCTTCCTCACAGTCTGAATCACTGTCATGTGCAATGTCGGTGTCTATGTGCCGTTTCTGTGCTAGTTTTGGTTTTTTGGTTTTATCCATATTATATTAGTAGAGACATTCATCCCCCGGGGGTCCCCGCCCGCCACCGAGCCCAACAAGGGAAAGTGCAACTGTCGGCGGGTCTCCAGCCGACGCACAATGGAGACTGCCCGAAAGATATACTCAAGGGGGTAAGCCCGATTGAACCGTTTGAGCCACCGCCTTCTATCACACTGTTGAATGCAGGGGAATACTGGCGTAAAGCACCTAATCAGCAGCAGAAGCTATAGCATGATGCTCCGTATAGCAACCCGCATGTCAACAGTGGGATAGGGCTCAACGTGACAAGAGCCGATTGACTAGGCCGGTACGACTAGCCTCCCGTTTAGGTAGAAGTCAAGGCCGAAGTGGAGTGTTGGCACCAGTGAGCCGCAGCCCAAAGGGAACCTCAGCCACCAGGATCCTCTTCTCCCCCGACACGGGTCTCCAAGCACGGCAAACACTTGGGATCCAAAGGACCAAAAAGTCACGAGTATTTTTAAGGACCAATCCAACATGGTACGACCTAGGTTAGCACAGCTCCTTAAAAACCGGACCAGTGAAAAGGATGAACAACATATCTGCTGACATCAAGTCCTAATCCTGGACAAAGATGGCACCCGTCTGCTAGCCCACTCAGTCAGGGACTGAGCGGACTACCCACCTACGCCACGTGGAGGCCGGTGCCGGGTAGGCTCAGAAGTGATCGAACGTCAGATTTATAAAAACAGTTGCGACAAAATGTCACGAGTTGTAGCTCTCCATTGACAAACCGGACATTCAAAACAACCACGCTGGAATGTGGCCCATAATGCATCTGTCATAACCGGACGATCGTAGACCAAAAAACCCCAAAACAACTTTGTTAAACTTGTCAAATAGTTGAACGTCAGATCTTGCGACAAAAACTGGCCGCTCACAATTTTTTTTTGCCAGCTTAGAAAACTGTGACGGAAAAGTAAATTTAAATTGATTGATTGATTGTACATTGCTTAACGTCCCGACAGCAACAAGGCTTTCTCAGGACGTGCCTGCACTGCTTGTGAAAAAAAAACAACCAACTAAACAGAACATTGAATGTATGTCGCCAGCCGGTCAAACACATTAAATAAACCTAACACATGGGGCCTAAATAAAGCTAAGACCATTTAGCAACACACATCCAATATCAAGAGCTACAGGCAGTGCAGACAGTAGGGAGAGTTTAAAAAAGGCAAATACAGGTGAATGGACCTCGGGTAGACAGAAACACATGCCCCAGAATAGAGAGAAAACCCCACCCTGTGGGGCTGACCAGGGTGACCCTGGGAACTAAAAAATACCTAACCCCACCCAAGTCCCCCAGGGCAGACCCGGGTGGGGTAAGTAAATTTAAAGCATATAACATATTCAACGAAAGCGAAACAACGCCATTTCCGGTTTGGGTCAGCGTGCCTTTCGCTAGCACAAGTTTGCGGAAATTAAGATGCTGCTGTTGCGACAAATCTGACGTCCGACAGTGGCTACTTTCAAGAGCAATAAACAAAAGCATGGCTTGCCTTCAAATCTGGGAAATACACGGATTATAAGATCAATCTTCCCTGAACATATGGGCATGGTTGGCACCAGGTTTGTTATTGTTGCTTTTACACGCGAGATCAAAACAGACCGACGGCATGTCATTGTCCGCTTTCCCGGGCCGATTTTTATTGGTGAATTCTGGCGTTTTACAGTATACTCACCAAACGGCTTTACCTTAGGTGCAGAAATTATTGCCAGTATATCTTCAATCATTCACACACACATTTCACTTGTTAAAGTAAACACGTGTCTTTTTAAACAGATTTTAGTTTCACGCAAAAGAGATCACTCACTTTTTGCTCACCTTTTGGCACTTAGTCATATAGAGACTTCAGGTTAAGCAAGTGGCTTGTATTGACTGCCTGTATTTTAGCTGCCCACCTACAAATTTCATGTGTACAGTTAACCACACTGCACATGCAGCCATCAGTTCTGTGAAAAGTACTGTTGGCCTCATGCACAGGGGCACCAAAACTTAGAGATAAGGCCACACCTGATAACAATAACAGTACTAATAATAATATGCATACTCAGCCACTAGTTCTGTAAACAGCACCTTTGTAAACAGTAACAGTAGCCAAATGCACACATACATCATGGATGTTGCTACCACTGATCACTTCAAACAATAGGCTGCCCAGTTCACATTTTGATACCGTGAACTAGCCTGCACATGCAGTCATCAGTTCTGTAAATAGTACTGGTGGCCACATGCACAGCGGCACCAAACTTAAAGGTGAGGCCAAAACTGCCACCTCAAACAAAACCAAATGCTACCTACACACACATATCAATGATACAGTCAACCTCTGTGTGCGTTAGGGGGAACACGCTTATGGGACTGTAAATCTTACAGCGAAATGTCAAAACCAGTAAGAAGATAATGTAACAGCAACAAGTACATGTATTTTGTAAACCACTCAAAACATGACAACTCATCGAGTCTAATGGTGTTATGAGTGGGTGATGGAAACACTGAAAGAAATAGTACGTGTACATTATAAAGTATGTGCCTCCCCCCCCCCCCCCCACCCTTCCCATAACTAGCTGTTTATCATAAAACATAGATATCTCATTCATTTGATCACTTGACTGATTTATTAAATCATCTCTGTGTCACCTTTCTCCGTTTTCTTTCTCGTTTTAATCCCAATATGTCAGCGCTAATGTCAGCTGCTAAGAATCCTTGCAGCGAACTGCAAATGTCTATATGCAGACAAACTGCAAATAACACAGCAGCAAAATAAGTTCCTCTTTTGTGCAGTAGGCTACTGCTAGCAAGATAGGGTTCAATTTTAAACAAAGCATTGCATGAACTTCCAAGCGTGTTCACATTGTGCTGTGTATTTTTTTTTTCAGTGTGAAGTGTACTGTACCATCAGTGATCACTGAGACTGCATAATTGGCACTGATCGCACATCACAACATAGCTTGTCAGTGCAACCGATTAAAATAAATGTTACTGCTGCATAAAATAATTAATCAAGTTCCGAAACTTTGCTCAGCCATGACAGTTAAAACCAAGTGGTGTGGCACTCTTTTTCTTTTACAGAATGCAGCATAGGTTTTGAAGATAGCGTTTGTGTTGTGGGTTGCGTTTTGTTTTGGTGCTGTGTTGTCGAAATGAAACGGGCAAAGCGATGGTAAAGTGAATGGAAATAAACGTGACAAACCTTTATCAAGCCGTAAAAATCCACACAGCAACTTTACACGTTTGCTTTTTTTTTTTTAAACAAACAAGCTTATGTAGAACAAATCAAAAAGAACCCGTCGGCACACCAAAATTCACGTCCGAGGAGGTCGTGGCATCACGTGATGTTTTGATCACATGATTTGGGATAACTTATTGTTGAGTAACGATATTAATTTTGAGTTCAAGGCAAGCGTTTTCGTAATTGTTTCTTCTCTTAATATATCTAAGTGTGAAAATATTACTTTAAAAAATGAAATACTTTTAAGTAACATATAGTGCATACTACCACTGAATACAGGAACAATGAGACCCGTGTAAACTACTGATCCCCTGTAAACATGGCCGTTACGGTCCTGGTTTCGTCTGCAGCCATACTGGAAACAAAATGCGCTACAGAAAAATGTCTCCATCCTCCGGCGGTTTAAAACGAGTGCGCACTGCTTTTATTCATACTAGACTTCATTTTGATATACCCAAACCTTTGTTACTCTCTAGAAAATCACTATCTCGTAAACGGCTGATCGTCTATGAAGGGCAGCTGCTAGACTATTAGGGGTAATATTTTCAAAATGAGGTCTTGTTATTTTTCTTGGAGCAGGTAAATAAATTTGCCAAATTGCTTGTTTTTGGAGCCACTGTCTTATTTGAGTGTAACATCCCCGCCCACAGCGGCATGTAATTTCTCTATTGCGGTTTTTCCTTTCCAGTAGCCAGTTGGAGAGTAATATATTTTTGATAGTTTAGCCCGGCTTTGGCTTCGATGTCGGTCATTTCTTCTAGCAATAAAAACTCCTGTAAAATATACAAATGTCATTCCCACTAGAACAAATATTATTTCTCCATTTCTTTGTTATGGGCTTGGTTGATAGTAGTCGCTACGTTTCAGCTGTGGAATAGACATGTCATCGTCAGTAACAAGAAAATATTCTCTGATCGCGTCATAGACATTTGAAAATGTATGCTGTGCGGGACCTTAAAGCCTGAGTTTTTCATTGATGAAATCAAGTTTCTCAATTCTTTGCTTCTCATAATCCTGCTGGGCTTGTGCAAGTTTTTCAGACACTTCATTGTGACGCCTCATTTCTTCTGCAGATTCTTCTCTACCCTTTTTTGAAAAGAGATAGTTTGATCCACTAAATGCCAATGCATTAACAACTGCACCGCAAATCATAATAGCTATAGTTGCCATATTTCTTATTTACATAGATACATTTTCTGGTATAATTCCTTGCTTGATGAGAAAGTCTTTTGTTGCAATTGACGCTGTTACAACTGCTACTAGTTTAGCACTGTCTTCTAAGTCTAATCTACAAGGTCTGCCGATTTCATTTTGAGAAGACTTTTTCCCAGCATAGAATAAGCAACGGTTAGTCCACTTATTATGGCAGAGTGATAGACGAGGTTCATTATGTTCTTTGCGTCGCTCGTTTTCTTATGCCACAAAAATTAAAATAATAAATTTATTCATTGCATAAGAAATGTGTCCAAAAGGTTCTGACATTGCTGGTAATGTGGATTCTTCTGTTTTTATTTTTGGAGTGTCTGATTTTTTGGACACTGTTCGAGTGTTTGGTTTGGTATTGTTTATATAATTGGTAACCTACATAACCAAATCCAACAAGTCCGGCAACTATATATTTTGTTATTTCAGGTTTAGATTCGGTTGTTTGTCTCTCACTTTGATGGTGGGGGGGGGGGGGGGGGGGGGGGAGGGGGGGGGTGTTGGTCCTGATGGTAGTGACACTGGTGCTGATGCTGTTGATGATGATCAGTTACATGAGCCTTTTGTGTTAGCGTCTGAAGTTGTAATTTTTTTTGTCTGTTCCATTCAGGTAATCTTTTTCCAGCCTCAACCCTGCCTTGGCTTTTAGCCTTAGTCACCATTTGAACCTGTGTCAAGCAGGCATCAGAACTGTTCACCCAAAAAAAATCGGAAAATGGCTATTTTGAAGAATTGTAGAGTTATTTAAAGCCATTTCCAAGTCAAAAGTGTTATTAAACAGGGGCCAGGAAAATCGGAAAATCGCCAAAAATCGGACAGTTCTGATGCCTGGTCAAGACAGGACTTGGTTGTGGAGTCGTCTAGGTCTCGTCCATTTTCTTCTGCTTTAAAATTTATTTTAGAAAAATCAATATGACTCCCAGTAACAAGCAAGGTTCCCACAGGTGCAAGAACATAAGGCATGCTAATTTACCAATTGAACTTGAGTGATTGTACATTGCTTAACGTCCCGACAGCAACAAGGCTTTCTCAGGACGTGCCTGCACTGCTTGTGAAAAAAAACCCAACTAAACAGAACATTGAATGTATGTCGCCAGCCGGTCAAATACGTTAAATAAACCTAAAACATGGGGCTTAAATAAAGCTAAGACCATTTAACAACACACATCCAATATCAAGAGCTACAGGCAGTGCAGACAGTAGGGAGAGTTTTAAAAAGGCAAATACAGGTGAATGGATCTCGGGTAGACAGAAACACATGCCCCAGAATAGAGAGGAAAAACTCACCCTGTGGGGCTGACCAGGGTGACCCTGGGAACTAAAAAGTACCTAACCCCACCCAAGTCCCCCAGGGCAGACCCGGGTGGGGGCCAATTGAACTTGAAACTATGGGGTTGTTTTCTAGATCATGTGATAAGGTGTCAGTATCAACAGGTAGAAAGTAACTCACAGCTTTTGTATATAGACAAGAGATCAACTCAAATCACGGGTCATTAGTGAACTAATGTGATTTTCATATTTAGCATGTAGTTTGATTAGCTCATCAGCGGTGAGTGATTCTATATCTTCTGTCACGTATTGTTTCCCGAGAAAAGCTTTCGATTTTCCAGAAACAACTACAGAGAGAAGGCGCTGTTTTTTAGAGTCTAAATCTTTGTTCTCCACAGAACTTAGAAGAAGTAATTCGTCTTAATTCATTTTAAAATGTAATATAATAATTTTGATGTTATAATTAATATAACTGTAAATGTTGATTAACTAGCCTTTGTTTAAAGAAGTCAATGACAGCATTAATTATTTAGGTGGGGGGTGGGGGATCTGCCTTAATAATCACGGGTTGACAGCTGATACAAAAACCTTGCTTTGAATTATTTCTGGAATGGAACTAATAAAGCTAGACAATCAAAGCATTAGCGGCAATTGGTCGAGTGGGTCTGTCTGATTACTGTGCTAATTAAATAAATCTATTGATTATTAAATGGGTGGGGGTCAACTGTCCAATCTTGTATCTCTGAAGTTGTGAAATAGTATTTGATTAAAAAAAAAAAAAAAATCTTTTGTCAAAATATGGCTATTTGGAACTATTTCCCAGAGTTACTGTGACCCTTCTGAGGAATCAACCAAATTAGTATGCATAGAAAGGTCTTACTATCGGGTATCTTTGTACCAAGTTTTAGTTTTGAAGTTGTGAATAGTATTTGAGAAAAAATAAATTATGTCAATATAATATCAGGTACACCGGCGCGTGACCTGACCGCACCACGAGCTGCCTCTAACATCACTTTGCGGCAGTAGCCGAACACGTCACTCGAACTGTGCGTACCATAACAGTGGTCGGTGGCAGTCGTTCTATTTTTAGTAACGAATTGGTTCGTTTAGTGGCTCGCTCAGTCGCGGCTGCGTTCAGAATTGACCCGACGCCGGGGTCCGTGTGAGTGTAACAGGGTGGGCAAACTGTTAGTTTATGTGTGGTGTCAGCATGTTATTACAAAGTGCGCGGCGCTACATGTTGAACGCGCTACTTGCTGTGACGTCACCGTACATACTATTATGGGATACGGCATCGTGCGTTTCACTTTCGATCTAGGACGAAGTTGTACATGACGGAGAAAAAGCAAAGGAAGAGCTGGAATGCTTCGGATTCTTCAATCTGGCACCATCTGATCTTGATAATTTCTAAGAAGAAAGTTGCACTTCGACATCGCCGTCTCCATCGACAAGCGACAGTACCAGAAATGCTACTCCTGGGCCGTGTGTGGCCGGCACCGCCGCTATGACACAGTTTTCAGAGTCCATGGCTGTGCTGAGTATTTTCATGGCTAAAGCACGACGGCACTCGAATGGCATGCGCGGCAATGAGCACGGAGGCAAACTCAAAAAGCAAGTCCAGAAATTTGAACAGAAATAAGTTTGTCAGTTTTTTTTAATCGTGGTCGATCCATCTTCTGGTACACAGTTATTAGGCAAAAATTGGAGAAACACGTCTTTCTGAGTGGTTAAACGGGTTGAAACAAACTTTGAAGTACATCAGTTTACACACACACACACACACACACACACACACACACACACACACACACACACACACAGAGTTTAGACAAGTCACACTTTGGTTGTCACTGAATCTGCCGCGTTCAGCAGAAAACGCTATATTCTCTGTTACAATACATTATCAAACGATCATACAAATAAATAAATAGATATATGTTTTTCTGTGTGTGAGAGAGCAAGGGAGACAGGCTTTTGCGCGATAGCTCACCAGTTAAAGAATCAGTATTATGGAAAGGACACACACACACTGTAATAATAATACCGTTATTATATAGGCGCTTTTTCTCAATTTTGGGGAAATCGACTCAAAGCGCAGCGCCTGAAACCCAACACACACACTCACGAAACAGACACGGATTTACGCCATTTAAGACAAACACAGTACAAGACAAACGAAGGGCCAGTCAGCTACTGAAGTTACAGAGATTTTTGATCGCTTGTATTTGAAATTTGTAAAGTGGCCTGAGACCGGTACCAAAGTGGGGGGGGGGGGGGGGGGTGGAAGAACCGGAGTACCCGGAGAAAGAACCCCCGACGGTCCGCCCGAATTAACGGTGACACTTACCAGAGGAGAAAAGTCCAACGCCGGAACCCGGTATCGAACCGCGCACCTTTGGCATTGGTGGCAGGCGCCTTAACCACTGCGCCACGGACCGCCCCAAGGGCCTATTGTTGACTGGGCGCTCCTCGGCACAAGTCAACGTTGGCTCAGCTTGACAACATCCCACCCAGTCCAAACACACCACAGCAGGAACTGGATCAACCATGATAACTAAAGGCAATGGCAGATTAGCTTGGCGCCTGATGGCACCAAGCTAATCTGGCAGTACCCCTGAATTATAATGGTCAATCCATCCCCTGCTGCAGTGTGCTTGGACCAAATGGGATGCCATCAAGCCGAACCAACGCTGACCCACGCCGAAAAGCACCCAGTCAACAATAGGCCCTTGGGCAGTAGTTGGCCATAACAGGCCAGCACATGGCTACACACAAGCTGACCATGGCCACAATAGGCCCTTGGGCAGTAGCTGGCCGTAACAGGCCAGCACATGGCTGCACACAAGCCGACCATGGCCACAATAGGCCCTTGGGCAGTAGCTGGCCGTAACAGGCCAGCACATGGCTGCACACAAGCCGACCATGGCCACAATAGGCCATTGGGCAGTAGTTGGTCGTAACAGGCCAGCACATGGCTGCACACAAGCCGACCATAGCCGATATGCTTAGGAGCTTTCGCTCATGGGACATCAGACCTCGGCCTGCCTTTCTGTATTCTGGACTACTGACTTACACCAATGTTGAACTCAATACATCCTGAGAATGAAATTATCTTCTTTTTAAAATAGAAAATCATGTTGTAGTTCTAGAGACAGATTGACCATGAAAGTTCACAGGTGGTGTCAGAATAGCTTGTCATCTTCAGGTGCCAAGCTATTCTGACACCAGACTTGAACTATCATGATTGATCCACATCTGGCTGTAGCATGTCACGGCTTTACAGACTAACCGATTTCTGGTACACATAACACAGGCTGACCTACATACATAAAGGAAAGTTTCCAACAGCATCACTGCTTGCACATGGGTGAAAGTTGAGGATTTTGGAAATGTTGCCACAAAAAAGTCTAAGGAAGCCATTTCTTGGCTCACCCTTTTAAAATTCTAAAGCCAAAGTTTACATCACCAGTAACTGCAAGACTATGAAAAAGTAATGCATGCACACGGCAGCTACCGAAGAAGCATGTCCCCTGCAAGAATTAAAATATTTCATGTAATTTGCTTGCGACCTGGTGCCATCCCGCTCACAAACATGAGATCAATAGCAGCGTGTCTGTATGGCTGATAACATACTTCTTGGAAATAGGACAGTTTACTGAGCTGAAGTCAACTCATTGACAACTTGATGCTAGCTTCTAAAACAGTTTTCAACAGACATCAGTGTCAAAGATGTGGCTCTTGTCTGGCAGGAAACCCTATTCTACAACTTGGATACAAACAAACTAATAATGCCTCACAGCGGAGGTGCACCTCGACTTCTTTTGAAAGAGATGGAAATAGGCAACAATATGTGGTTCATCTTTACAGCACACTTAGGGACAATATCTTCTTATCTACAATTTTCACCAATTTATGAAGAAATAGTTTTGTGCACTGCATCACTTTGCGTTTGACAAATGACCACTGAACAAGTAGTGACTTTCACACAGCAGCACTGCACTCTCTGCAAACACTGTGGTGTCCATGACAACAACCATCAGTGGGAACAGGTAGCCGGTTGATGAAACGAAAACCGAGTTATGTTTGAGCGCTGAAAGCATGAACACACATTCCATGAAGATAGATGATGTGATATGACCGGGTCATTTACTGAGTGCATGTATATAGTTCAACACACACACACAAACAAAGCATGGACACATAACCATGAACAAGTCTTCAATCAAACAAAATACACAAGAAATAGCAACCAACACTTCTTCAAACTATTAACAAATTCCTTTTCAATTTGTTCCTTCTTAAAGATCAAGTAAACACACAAATTTGACCTTTAGGAAAAAATAAATGAACAATTAATAGATTAATCTATTATTCACATAAGCTTACCGATGCCAATGGTGCTTGACGTTCAAAAATAACAATTTCAAACTAAATGTTCCATTGTGCATTTTAAAATTACAATGTTAAACAATCATCTGGAAGCACCCATGCAAGCGCGCACACACACACACACACGCACAACACATTTAAAGAGGAGAGAGTGAAATGAGATAATTTATTTTAATGATCGATTGATTGTACATTGTTTATCGTCCCGAAGCAACAAGGCTTTCTCAGGACGTGCCTGCACTGCTTGTAAAAAAAAAGAAACAGAATATTGAATGTATGTCGCCAGCCGGTCCAATACGTTAAATAAACCTACGCCATGGGGCCTAAATAAAGCTAAGACCATTTAGCAACACACATCCAATATCAAGAGCTACAGGCATTGCAGACAGTTGGAGAGTTTTAAAAAGACAAATACAGGTGAATGGACCAAGGGTAGACAGAAACACATGCCCCAGAATATAGGGAAAAACCCACCCTGTGGGGCTGACCAGGGTGACCCTGGGAACTAAAATGTAGTTAACCCCACCCAAGTCCCCCAGGGCAGCCCCGGGTGGGGATAATTTATTTTAAGGAACATACAGATGATTCAGTTTTTCTTAAATAAATTTGCGGATCCTCTATAATGCTCAGATGGGGGTCTGTGTACCCTCTAAAATTTATACCTGGGGGTTTACAGACCCTTTAACCTGTTGTGCAGACGCTCAGCTCTACTTACAAAAAATAAATAAATAAAAAATCCCACCACAGTTCACATGGGGACTTTGTCAGTTATTTCTCCACTTGATACTATCAAAAGCCTGAAGTGAGGACATAAACATTAACTTGGTTATGATCGTCTGTTCAAATATTTGTTTTCAATGCATCTGGGCAGAAAACACTCTCTAACATTGGGCTTCAAACACTTGTGGTACATTATATTGTTGAGTTGGGGGGCTATTTTCAGTAGTAAAATTTTCAGTTTTGGCTAGTAACATTTTCAGTTTGGCTAGTAAAACTTTGAAGTCACTAGCCAAAGGCTGGTGGGCAAAATTTTAGACTTTCAGGGCTGTGATATATTTCCCGATCCCCTTTGACCTTGACCTTATGAGAGGTTACTGAACTTGGTATGTTTAGAAAGGCCTTGGGACAAAGTATCCTTGAGCCAAGTTTGAAGACTGTGGCTTGAATAGTCTCCGAGAAAATGCCAACGTTAAAGCTTACCACGGACGACAGATGGCCGACCACTGGCCCAGAACATACACTCACTTTTGCTTCGCACTTGAGCCAAAAAGTGAAAAAGCTGGGAAAGTTGCCCCCTGGGCTTCATATGTTAAAAGTGAAGACAAAGGCACCAATAATCAAAAGACACTCAGAATCACAATCTTCATACAGCATAAATGCTGTCAAAAACTCTAGCCTAGTGTCACGGTCATCACAGTGTCTTTATCATCACTTACTCACTTTATTAACAAAGCAGTTCCATTAACACATTTTTAATACTGTAAAGTACTCAGCATAACAGCTCATAAAAACTCCAAAAATTTGGAAGTTCTCATCTGCACACTTTATCAAATTTCACAAGACGAATCAACCATGATGGTTTAAGGGTGGTGCCAGAATAGCTTGGCGCCTTTAGGCACCAAGCTTTTCTGGCACCAGCTTTGAAGTTGAACTATCATGGTTGATTCAATGTCTCCATACTGAAAAGCTTTTGCAGACAATCTATATCCTCCAGCCAGTGAAGGAAACGATGATTTCAATGCAAAGACGTACCTGTCATTGATCTTGATGTTTGTGTCTGTTGTGGGGTCATACATGAAGCGCATCAGATGTAAATGCAGCACAGGGGGGAAGTTCATAAAGATTACACCTTTCTCCGAGTCCTGCATAACAAAACATAATCAAAACACTGCGCAGCTGTTCAGCACCAGGGAAGTCCATATGTAAGGTTCGCAGTACGATATATGAATACTGTTGATCTGAGTTACAATCATGACAAAGCGTGCCTACTATTAATAAGCAGCTGTTTAGTTTGAGCTAAAACAAGTAAGATGACTATATAATAACCAGTAATATTGTCATATACACGCTGACTGATTTTTGTTAGTGCCATTGGAATTCCGATCTCATCAGAACAGCGCGCATTATGCTGTGGCAAAAAAAACAACACGCTTTTCTCCCCTTTCAAGCATCTCAGGAGTGGCTCTTCCCACGCCACGTTCAACATCACTGCCTGAGGAGTAGCGAAAGTGCGTGCAGCGACGCGAGTGCCGGTAGGCTTCGGGCCCCAACATTCCAGCTGAGGGACGTGATGACGTGACTGTTTCTTACAACACTGACTTAACAGCGTGTGCATGTGTGTACTGTGCTTTAGAAACAATTTTGGACTGCCGCTTTTACGTTAATGCTGTAGTTTTATTACTATTGCTTAAATATAAGTAGGTGTGAAGTTATATATTAGTTAAGTTATAATTAAGGTGGTGACTGTTTATGTCGGAGCGACCGTCTAATAGCCGGCGCTGTTTTAATAGCGACGGGCCCCAGGTAGCAACTGTGAAAGAATAATTCGTCTTTTTGTTTTGTTGATGCGTATTTCTCATTTGTGCAACTAGTATCAGCCAAGCAGAAAGTTTAAAAACATTATATTACGTGTTTTAGAGATACTATGATAGGGCTGTCCTTAGTTTGCTTTGTGTTAGGGAGGTCCAGGTCGGGTTGGGGCCGTTGTCCATTTCAGTGCGGTGTGTAAACTGTTGTGTGAGTTTGGGTGATTGCGAGTTGCACCTGAGGTGGCGAAACAAATTTTCCTGTACATAGCAACATGTATTTGGAAGAATAAAGTTGATTCATTCATTCACTCATTCATTAGTTATTTGGGTTTAAAGCTGAGCAGGCGACCAAGGCCATCTCACGGCGGACAATCAACAGCCGATGATGTTAAAGGAAAGCACTGAAAACTAAATACCAACATTTTCTGAAATTTTCTCCCACTTAGTTGGTCAACTCTGTGACCTTAGGGTTGAGTTGTTTTGTCCATACTAATAAAATAACATTATTCTGGAGACTGATCAACCATGATAGTATAAGTGTGGTGTCAGAATAACTAGGTGCTTACAGGCACCAAACTATTCTGCCACTGCCCTTGAACTGTCCTGTCGTAGCGTCTCATGGCCTAACGGGTTAACTTAACTTACCTGTAGGCCGTACTCTCCAGCATCATATTTGTTGTCCCCATCCAAAGTTTCCACTGTGACATACTCTTTGAAAGACTCGTACACTGAAATGAAAATCAAACCAAGTATTGTACATGACTGTTTCAGGACTCAACAAAACCCACTCCCTATTACCTAAATGTTTAAATGTAGATCGCTCTAAAGGTAGACCATGCAAAAGAATTGTTATTTTAGTGGCTGCTCACTGGCAAGCCTCTAAAACTAATTAAAAATTCTGCCTCCTCCCCCAACACTGAGGGAGAATCAGTCAAAGTTGCGAGTAGCCACGATGCCAAGTACACGACCGTTGCAACTGACCGTCGAAACGAAGTCGAAAAGAATGGCCTAAACGCTGTAATTCCACGGAAATTACCCCAGTAAGCTGTAAGAGCCAGGCATGACAATGTCCGAGGTCTTACATGGCCATCGGAAGAAGATCGAAACCGACAAAAACGAACGAAGAAGACGAAGAAACGCGGAGACTGAAAACAACAGAACCGAACAAAATGGAAGCTAAGTATAGAACTGGCAATAACAGACTCTCGCGAGATTAGGAAGGGAGGCTATCCAGAGGATAGGGAGGCCACCCAGGGGATTATGTAACTGCTTGCTAGAGTTACGTCCCTGGTTGTGTAGCAACACACAACAATTTTGGAGGCTGAAATTGACAGGCAGTATGTCTTCCTATCAGTAATACCATCGGCAACGTTTTTGAAGAAATAAAGAAGACATTATGTCATTTATATTATTACATATATTTCATAATGCCATTTCATCTCAGGAAAGAAGAAATCCAAAGTAGGATTTCATAACATATGAGCCAGTGACAGAAGGTCAGCCTCACAGAGGGCATGCATTGTGCAAAATTAAGATTTTTTTTTGGTGTATATTTGGTTATACTTGGTTGAAACTATAATGTTTGCACTATCTAAAACCATACATAAAAAGATAGTCGAGTTGCAGGTGTTCACTAGGCATGTCAAAAATGGTGGTCAAATGGAAGTAGTTGAACGTGACACAGGATATGACTTCCTTTAAAATCCTTCTTAATTTACATAATCATTAGCAACTTTTAAATGGTTGTTTTATATAAACATGCTAAAATACATCAGAAAAGTATAAGTCTTCAAGAATGTCATAAATTAAGCACATAAAATTTAGTAAAGTTTCATATCTTGTGTCGCATGACATAATACTGGGTACAAACAAATACAATAGAGAAGGAACAAATACACAGTTAATGAAGAAACACAACTTTTTATTTCAAAACAATGTTTAACAGCCAAACTGTACATGAAATGTTTGTTGGTATCAGTGGTGACAGTGTTTTTTTACAGAATGAGTATGTTGAACATGAACAAATATATGAGGACATCAGAAACAACAACATTTAAACTCTATCTTACCTCAAAAGCACGTGTTTAAAAAAAAATCAAGTTCAAAGGCTTATTTCTTAGCAATACAGTCAATACTTGGCATTACTGTCCCACACTCATCAACAAATGCAGGACAAGACCACGAGGCTTGCTGACATCTCGTCACAAGTGGGCCTCACCATTCACAAACAGAAAACAAAGACAATGAGGCTGAACGCAACCAGGGAAGAACCAGTCTTGCTTGCTGGCACCCCGTTGGAGGAGGTGGAGTCCTTCACCTATCTCGGGAGCATCATAGACAAAAAAGGCGGCACTGATGCAGATGTCAGAGCACGAATCGGTAAAGCCAGAGCAGCCTTTCTCCAGTTGAAAAAAGTGTGGAGTTCCAGAGAGCTGTCAAAACACACCAAAGTCTGGATTTTCAACTCCAATGTAAAAGCAGTTCTCCTATATGGAGCAGAGACTTGGAGATTGACAAAAACCACAGTCAACAGAGTACAGACCTTCATGAACAGTTGCCTTAGAAGAATTTTGAAAATCCACTGGCCAGAGAAGATCAGCAACGTCAGACTCTGGGAGAGAACAGAGCAGATAACAGCAGAGAATGAAATTGGGCGAAGAAGATGGGGATGGATCGGTCACAGTCTGAGAAAGCCAGCTTCCAGTATCACTAGGCAGGCATTGTCATGGAACCCCCAAGGAAAGAGGAAAAGAGGTAGGCCGAGAAACTCCTGGCGTCGAGACCTCCAAGCAGACATCAAGAGACTGGGAACCACCTGGAGTAGAATCGAAGGAGAAGCACAGGACAGGAGTTGCTGGAGGTCTCTCGTCGACGGCCTATACCCGGGTAGGGGTGACAGGCGTAAGTAAGTAAGTACAGTCAATATTTATGGTTTTATTGGCATATTTACTGTCTTATGCAAAATGTATTTTTCTTTAAAATAAATTTTTTCGAAAAAATACTTACCGATGGTATTACTGATAGGAAGACATACTTAGCCTGTCAATTTCAGCCTCCAAAATTGTTGTGTGTTGCTACACAACCAGGGACGTAACTTTAGCAAGCAGTTACCTAATCCCCTGAGTGGCCTCCCTATCCTCTGCGAGAGTCCGTTATTGCCAGTTCTATCTTAGCAGACATGCGGCAAGCGGGGAAGGTGGGAGGGAAGTTTAAGTAATACCATCGGTAAGTATTTTTTGAAAAAAAATTATTTTAAAGAAAAATACATTTATTTCTTCAAAAACGTTACCGATGGTATTACTGATATGAAGAATTGCGAAGAGGAGGAGGGCGCTGCCCCAAAACTCAACCACTGTGTAACTGCTTAGCTAGGTCCCTTGCCGGTGCACACTCCCGACAATTTCAGCTAAGTGTTAGCTATGGCGTATCCAGCGCCGGGAGGAAGAGTGTTGCACCGCCGCAGTGTCCCCCACTAGTGCCAGGTTTTGTCGTTGGCCGGACAAGTTACGAAAGTAGAAACGGGCGAAAGTAGATTCGGCCCTCCAGCCCACAGCTGTCACAATGTCCCTCATAGCGCAGTTGCGGTCAAATGCGACGCTCATGGAAACAGCCCGGACTTCGTGCGCCTGAATCCGCAGCCTCTTCGCTCCCTCTGTTGAGAGGTCTTCGTAAGCGGATCTTATGATTCCGAGCCACCAAGCGGAAATCGTCTGGGCAGAAATATCATTCCGACCCGGAGCTAAGGGCAGGAAGAGGCGTAACGTCCTCGCCGTAGGGTCATCGCCCGGCGCAGGTAAATGTTGAATGCCCTGACCGGGTCCAGTTTGCGTACGTCCTGGGGCGTATTGAGGTCCCGCAATGGACGAAGAGTGATCGGTTGAGGGGCAGCTGATGGGAGCCTGTTCTTGGCCAAAAAAGAAGAACTAGTGAGGAGTTGGGCAGAGTCATCGGCCCGGAGCTGCAGGCAGAACGTGTGTACTGAGAGAGCATGGAGTGCACTCACGCGAGAGGCAGTGGCCAGAGCCAGCAAGTAGCACGTCCTTCTCGTCGAGTCAGAGGTTCAAAGGCAGAGGTTCAAAACGAGCAGTGTAAAGCCAGGGTAACACCCACACAAGTTCCCATCGAGGGAGTACGGGTGTGTCACTGGTCGCTGGAGGTCTAAGTGAGCCATGAGGTCGCAATGAGCCTTGCAAGACCCTGGATCTGGTTGGTCCAAATGATGGCCGCTTGAGGTCGAAGCTAGCCATGAAGTCGGTGAGGTCCTGGTAAGACCCAGGAACTGGCCGGCCCAAAAAGCAGCAAGTGTAAGCCACGGGTGCACGGGACTGATATTAAACGGCGCTCCATAGAGCGAGAGCGGATAAAATCGGAAAAGAACTTACCTCCCACAGCAGAAGGAGACAGATGCCGAAAGAACGTACCATGTGCAATATGTATGCGCAGTGACCGGCTTCTAGCCAGGGCGCAAGGAGACAGTGGAGCCCCAAAGTACCGAGCAACAAGTCGTGATGTGACGACAAATGGCGACACTGCGGCGTAAAAGTGCAACTAGGCAATGTCCCGCCTGGCTGGTTTGGAGTCGCGCCAGGGACAGCCTGGGGCCGAAGTCTCCTCCCCTGAGGGAGATGGGGGTGCCTCCGTGAGAGACCCGTCTTAGAAGGCCGGGTCTGCGATGCTTGCTGTGAATTACGCTCGTGTCGCCCGGTACAACACAACCCGCGGCAGAAGGGACAGCGTCCGTCACCTTGGTCGGGGTGGAAAATAGCTTCAAGTGTCCCATCACAGGAGATCGGGATTGCTGTGATAGAATGTAACTGGAGTCCGGCGATTTGTAGCCTCGTCGGACTGCATGGGGCGCTGACGACGGTAGAATCTCCAAAGTTCGGACCAGCGATCCGCGTCCCACGGAGCTCATAGCACACACGTGTTGTCCGACGCATAGCCCGCACAAGGTAGACAGCACTGGGGTAAATCACTAGGCGACTGGAGATTTGGACAGGTGGGGCACGCGTGAAGTTGAATACTGCAACAGGGAACAGAAAATAAAGGAAGCTACGTAACCGAGCACACGACCGTTATGACCGACAATCGAAGGCGAACGAACAAACGGCAAAATGCTGCAAATCCACGGAAATTGCCCCAGTCCTCCACAAATCCACGGAAATTGCCCCAGTCCTCCACAAATCCACGGAAATTGCCCCAGTCCTCCACAATCGTCGGGGGAGGCAATGTCCAAGGCCTTACCTGGCCAAGTCACGACTAACAAAACCAAAGGATGAACAAAGGAGACGATGAAGATGGAACCAAACAAAATGGCAGCTAAGTATAGAACTGGCAATAACGGACTCTCGCGAGATTAGGAAGGGAGGCTATCCAGAAGATTGGGAGGCCACTCAGGGGATTAGGTAACTGCTTGCTAGAGTTATGTCCCTGGTTGTGTAGCAACACACAACAATTTTGGAGGCTGAAATTGACAGGCTAAGTATGTCTTCCTATCAGTAATACCATTGGTAACGTTTTTGAAGAAATACATTTGTTTCTTCAAAAACATTACCGATGGCATTACTATAAGGAAGAATAGCGAAGAGGAGGAGGGTGCTGCCCATATTGCCTACCCCAGCAGGAACGCTTAGCCAATGCCCCTTAGGCACAAACTCCCGACATTTTCAGCTAAGAGTTACCTATGGCGCCTTTGGCGCCGAGAGGGAGTTTTGCGCTGGAGCAATGTCCCCCACTAGCGCCAGGTTCGCTCGTTGGCCAGAGAGGTCTCGGAAGTAGAACCGTGCAAAGGTAGATTCTGTCCGCCAGCCCATGGCTGCCACAATGTCCTTGACAGCGCAGTTGTGGTCGAAGGTGACACTGGCAGCAACGGCTCTGACCTCATGCGCCTTTATCTGTAGCCTCATAGCACCCTGCGGGGACAGGTCTTCATATGCGGAACGTATGACTCCTCGGAGCCAGGCGGATATAGTCTGGGCGGATGTCTTCCCGGCCCGGTGTCAAGGGCAGAAATAGGTGAGAACGTCCCTTTCGACGGGGCTTTGACCGGCAAAGGTATATTTTCAAAGCCCTGACCGGGTCTTGCTGTCGGGACTCCCGGGACTGGTCACGGCCTCTGAGAGGACGAATAGTGATCGGCTGAGGAGCCGCTGAGGGGGTTCTATTTTTGGCCAAAAACGCTGGTCTGGTGAGAAGTTGAACTGAGCCATCGGCCCGGAGCTGCAGACAGGAGGGATGCACAGAGAGGGCATGCAGCTCACTCACTCGTGACGCTGTGGCGAGGGCCAACAGGAATCACATCTTCTGACTCAAATCAGCGAACCGTGCCAAGGGCAGAGGTTCAAAACGGTCAGGGTTTAGCCAAGTTAAGACCCATGGTAAATCGCATCTTGGGATCAGCGAGCGAGACACCGGTCTTTGAAGGTCGAAATGCACCATTAGGTCAGCTAGATCCTTACAAGTTCCCGGGTCCATCCAGCCCAAGTGCCGGTAAGTGTCAGCCACCATAGACAGGTAGCCCCGGATGATAGTAGGTGCTAAGTGCTGTTCCGCAAAGAGCCACAGGAACTCAGCGAGCTGGGGCATCGTCAAATCTGTGGGAGAAAGGTGCTTGCCACTGCACCAGGACTGCAAGACCCTCCACTTTCCCTCGTAGACTTTCAGGGTCGAAGGTCTGCGTGCTGTAGCGATAGCCTCCACCGCCGCACCCTAAAAGACTATTGGCGAGGGCACTCCGCACAATCTCCATGCGCGTAAGAGGAGTCGCTCCGGGCAAGGATGAAAGAGATCCTGCTGTGGCTGTTTCAGCATTGTGTATGGTGTGGGGAGTCTCAGGGGAGGGTCCGTGGCGAGGCGTAGGAGATCAGTGGTGCAGCTCCGGATCCAATTTGAACGAGGCCACCAGAAATAGCACTGTTTGGCAGCCCTTGAGCTTTTGGAGGACCTTGGGTACCAGCACGGCCGGGGGATATGCATAAACCAGGAGGCCTCAGGGGATGGAGAGGGTGTCCACCGCCCAAGCAAGTGGATTGGGTACTGGCGAAATGAAGAGGGGAAGCTGCGTGTTCCACCTCGTCACGAACAGGTCGATCATGGGTGTCTCCCAGTGTATGCAGATCATCTGGAATAGATCGGGGCGGAGGGTCCACTCGGTGTGCAGTAGTTGGCCCCGCCTCGAGAGGGAGTCCGCTAGGACGTTCAAGTGGCCCGGAATGTGTCGCGCGCGAAGCGAAATGCCGCGGTCCCTGCACCACACTAGCATGTGATAAAGGAGGATGCAGAGCGAAGCCGGGCGAGTCCCTCCCTGCTTTTGGATGCAGGAGACCTTCGTCGCGTTGTCGGAGAGAATCAGAACCGCCTGATGTCTGAGGCGAGTTTCCCATGTGATGAGAGCAAGCGACACCGCCTTCAATTCCAGCCAGTTGATATGTCGCCCGACCAGATCCAGCGGCCACTGGCGGGCTACAGTGCAGAAGTCCGGGAGGAGGCGAGCACTCCAACCCTAGAGGCTCGCGTCCGAGCAGAGGGACAGATGGGGAAGGGGAGAGGATAGGGGAACTCCCGTAACAAGCCACTCTGGGTCCGTCCATCTCTGGAGATGCAGGCAGACTAGCTGCGACACGGGAACCAAAGCCGCAAGGTTGTCCGAGAACGGGAGCCAATGGAGCAAGAGATGTGTAAATCGTTGGGAGGGCGTGAGGTCTGACTTTCCCAAGTTGACCAGAAAGCCAAGGTGGTGCAGAAGGGAGAGTAAGGCGTCCCTGTCACTCAACAAAGCGGCCGCATCCTGGTTCCGGAGGAGCAGGTCGTCAAGATAGCTGGAGGTTGGACTCGAAGACGACCCTCGGGCTCTGGCCACAACCGCATCGATAATCCGAGTGAAGGCCCAGGGGCTGAGATTGAGGCCAAAAGGTAGGGGTCGGAACTGGTAAACCACCCCGCAGTAGGCGAAGCGTAGGTACCGCCGAGCTGCAGGATGCATGAGCATATGTAGGTATGCGTCGGATAAGTCGTGGATCGCCGCTCTCAAGGCTCTGGTGGTTTCCATCCGAAAGGTCAGGGCAGTAATGAACTTGTTCAGCGCCGAACGATCTATTACTGGTCGCCACCCGCCGTCCGTCCAGCTTGGGCACCACAAAGAGACGACTGTAGAAATCCAGCGAGTCGGAATGCGCGACTACTTCCGTGGCAGCCTTCAGAAGCAGCGAGTCCACCTCTTCTTGTAGAGCGTGAGCCTTGACCAGGTCGCCCGGAATCTGGGTCCACAGAGGGAAGCGCCGTAGCTGAGGAGGGGATCGAAAGGAGATCTGTAGACCCTCGGTGATGGTAGACAACATCCATGGGTCGTTCGGGAACAGTGTGCGTCACACGTCGCTGTGTAGCGCCAGCCTCCCGCCAACGGGAGACCCTACAGTGGTTGGCCAGGGCAAAATGGGCTGAGAGCAGTCTGGGGCAGTCTGGGGCCAGGTGGGGTTGCGGGCTGGAGCCGGGAAGGAGTGGGAGCGACCGACTGGGAGGGGGCGAGCGGAGTCATGGAAACCTCTGGAAGGAACGGGGAATGGGTCTGTATGTCCGCAGGGCGCGACCCAGGGCCTTGCAGGCAGCGTGAAAGTGAGTGGAAGTTGGACCCGCGGGACTGGGCCATAGATCCTTGTTGGCTTCTTTAACTGACTGCCAGGTAGGGCCGAAGAGGAGAGAGCTGCCGAGCGGAGCTTGACGCAACTGGGACTTCAGTAACACGGGGATCCACAGGAAGCCAGCAAGAACAATGTCATGCCGCATTAGGTCGTAGTTGGCTGCTGCAGCCATGGTGTTGACCGAAGAATAGTAAGCCGCCCAATTCGCCACAACCGTCAAGGAGTGTACCTTGCAAAGCTGTGGAGAGGAATCCAGGTCGCATGTGTCCTCCAGTCGGCGGATGATGGCCTGTGTATTCAAGTCGAGGAACCCAGCACAGGTCAGAGAGTTGCGGATCAGGGTAGCTGTCTTGTCCAAACCACGAGGCATCCGAAGCTGTAGCGCCTTACGTCCGCCAGCTTGCGTTTCTGCCCCTGACGTCGATCAGAGGGAGGGGGCAGGCGAAGGATTGGGCATGTCCGGCATACCAGTGTTGGCGGAACTTGATGTCAATTCCATCCGGCCACTTGTTGTCAGCGAAGAAGCCAGAGCCCGTCCAAGGTCCCTGCAGCTGAGCAGAGAACGCGTCCGAAAGGTCCCGGAAGCTGGGTGGTTGAGGTAGCGACCTTAAACGCTTTGCCTGATGCAGAGCATCCACTGAAGCAGAGGCCTTCCTCTTGAGAGGTGGAGCTTGGGGGCAAACCTCTGGAGGAAGAATTTCCGCGATGAGGAGCGCAGCTTCTTCTAAAGAGCGTTGAGTCTCCACCCGTGATGGAATAGAGGAGGACGAAGCCAGCGAACGAGGTGAGTTGAGTGGAGAATGGCGCCAGTCAGTCTGAACCAACGCCAACACAGAGTACTCGGGATGAAGACTGAGAGCATCCTCCGCCGCGTTAGCAGATGGGTATCGGTAGGGACTGAGACAAATTTGGGAATGATGAGGACTGCCATGCCGTTGAGTAACCGGCCGAAGGACGGGTGAACAGCTGCAAGGACGGTAGTCGCCTCCCCGGTTGTGTTGCTTACACAACAGAGACTTGGGCTGAAATCGGTAGCTAGACGTATCTTCCTATCAGTAATGCCATGGGTAATGTTTTTGAGGAAACAGGGATGGGAATTGGCCATGGCTAAAAACTCTGAAAACCTCGGCACGAACGTCAACTTTGCGAAAGCGTGTGCCCACGCGTTCTTTCTGAACTTTCTCACCCACTAGTCTTAGCTCCAAATTTCAGGGAAATCCGATACCCCCTGACCGCAGGGTGAAGTCACAAAACTCATTAAACTGGTGCCAACAGCCCAATGTTTATCTTATGCAGTTGACCGTCACCCACACAACATTTCACTTTTCGTTTCTGTCCCCTCTAGTGTTCATTTTGCCTGGAAACAGTCAGTGTCCAAGTCAGACCAGTACAACTGCAATTGACACAGATCTTCATGAACCTCCCCCCCCCCCCCCCCCCACGAGACTGTGGATGCAAACCTAGCTTTTATTACCCTACCAGCCTCGTTTGTATCCTAAAGTTAGGATGTTATTCAGTACTGGTTAAAGTGTGGACTAAAAGATGTAGAGTTGCACATACTATTACTGAAACTCAGTGTGTGGGCATATAAATTTGGAGTTCTGATAGGTATGTAGTGTACACATTAAATTCCACGATCTCTCGAAATATTGTTTAAAGTTTCAAAATTTAGCCTGAATTTTTCATTAAAAAAAATAATAAATTAGTTCAGATATCTCAACGCACTACCTGCGGTTTGCCAGCTGAGTAATATAACAAAAGAAAAAGACGGAGCTGGCTCTCAGGGACGGACAGTGCCGCTGGACTGCTGGCTGGTGCTAAAGAGGGAAAAAGGAGGGTCCTGAACAAACACGATGCCGTCATCAGGCAGGCACTGGGCAGCCAGAAACTAGCGGTTTTTCGGACAGCTTGGCACTCACCCACCCACCACACCACCACTTGGCGTTGCACCTAAGACTGTTTAACTTTACTTCGGCCAATATCCAGTCCCATCTCCACTTCTTAAGACTGCTTGAATCGTCAAATTTGCCGCCACGATTCACAAGACGATTCACGCCGCAAGCCATGTTGATCAACACAATGAAAGTACGTACTCCACCGGAAGATTGGCTTCTTTCAGAGCGCGTGTCTGCCCGCCTAGGTTACTGCGCAGCGCGCTGCGCACGGAGTGGTTGACCAGTGGGTGCCGCGAACGCAGCCTGCCACGTCATAGCCTGCCCGCGGAGTAAAACCGGTGCTTTGCTCGTTTTGCTACCCACGATGTTTTTTCGCGGAGATGCCTTTTTAATTTCGCGGAAAAAATTTCTTCCCCCGCGGAATCCCGCGTTTTCGCGGACAATTCCCATCCCTGGGAAACAAAGGGTAGGAAGGATCCCGACACTGCCGGCAGGGTTGATCTGAGATTACTTACTTACTTACGCCTGTCACCCCTACCCGGGTATAGGCCGTCGACGAGAGACCTCCAGCAACTCCTGTCCTGTGCTTCTCCTTCGATTCTACTCCAGGTGGTTCCCAGTCTCTTGATGTCTGCTTGGAGGTCTCGATGCCAGGAGTTTCTCGGCCTACCTCTTTTCCTCTTTCCCTGGGGGATCCATGACAATGCCTGCCTAGTGATACTGGAAGCTGGCTTTCTCAGACTGTGACCGATCCATCCCCATCTTCTTCGCCCAATTTCATTCTCTGCTGTTATCTGCTCTGTTCTCTCCCAGAGTCTGACGTTGCTGATCTTCTCTGGCCAGTGGATTTTCAAAATTCTTCTAAGGCAACTGTTCATGAAGGTCTGTACTCTGTTGACTGTGGTTTTTGTCAATCTCCAAGTCTCTGCTCCATATAGGAGAACTGCTTTTACATTGGAGTTGAAAATCCGGACTTTGGTGTGTTGTGACAGCTCTCTGGAACTCTACACTTTTTTCAACTGGAGAAAGGCTGCTTTGGCTTTACCGATTCATGCTCTGACATCTGCATCAGTGCCGCCTTTTCTTGTCTATGATGCTCCCGAGATAGGTGAAGGACTCCACCTCCTCCAACGGGGTGCCAGCAAGCAAGACTGGTTCTTCCCTGGTTGCGTTCAGCCTCATTGTCTTTGTTTTCTGTTTGTGAATGGTGAGGCCCACTTGTGACGAGATGTCAGCAAGCCTCGTGGTCTTGTCCTGCATTTGTTGATGAGTGTGGGATAGTAATGCCAAGTCGTCTGCAAAATCGAGGTCGTCAAGCTGTGTCCACAGTGTCCACTGTATTCCACTTCGTCTGTGCTCTGTGGTCATCTTCATGACCCAGTCTATGGCCAGTAGGAAGAGGAACGGAGACAGCAGACACCCCTGCCTGACACCAGTTCTGACCTGGAGCTCCCTGGTGAACTGCCCTTCGTGGATCACGCGACATGTCATGCCATCGTAGCTGCTCTTGATCAGGCGGACGAGCTTTGTGGGTACACCGCAGTGTCGTAGGAGTTTCCACAGAGTCTCTCGGTCCACACTGTCAAATGCTTTCTCATAATCCACAAAGTTGACGTACAGCGGGGAGCTCCACTCCAGAGACTGTTCCACGATGATGCGGAGAGTGGCGATCTGGTCTGTACATGATCGGTTCTTCCTGAATCCTGCTTGCTGGTCTCTCAGCTGGGGGTCAACGGAGCTCTTCATTCTCTCCAGGATGATCCTGTCGAAGACCGTTCCTGGTACTGACAGCAAGGTGATTCCTCTGTAGTTGGAACACTTGCTGAGGTCGCCTTTCTTGGGAAGCTTGATTAGGTACCCCTCCTTCCAGTCAGCCGGCATCACCTCCTCTTCCCAGATCTTTCCAAACAGTGGGTACAGCATCTCCACTGTTGTCTCTAGGTCTGCTTTCAGAGACTCCGCTGGGATGCCATCTGGGCCTGCTGCTTTGCCGTTCTTCAAAAATGCCACTGCTCTTCTGATCTCTTCCCGGCTGGGTCTGTCACAGCTGATGGGTAGGTCGGTCTCTGCCGGCTGGATGTCTGGGGAGTCGGGTGGGCTAGGTCTGTTCAGTAACTCTTCAAAATACTCAGCCCATCTGTCGAGTTGGTCTGCTCTGTCTGCAATAGGCTTGCCTTCTTTGTCTTTTACTGGTCTTTCTGTATGGCCATACTTGCCTGACAATCTTCTGGTAATGTCGTAGAGCTGTTTCATGTTGCCGCTGCCTGCTGCCTTTTCTGCCTCTGCTGCCAGGCTGTCTGTGTAGGCCCTCTTGTCTGCCCTGATACTCCTCTTCACCTCGCGGTTGGCTTCCCAGTATTCCCCCTGTGCCCTTACTTTGGCTGCTCTCGTGCGACTGTTGTTGACAACTGCTTTCTTCTGCTTCCTCACTTCTATCTTCTTCAAGGTCTGTGCCGACAGCCAGTCCTTGTGATGGTGTTTCCTGAACCCTACAGTGTCTTTGCAGGTTGAGTTCAGCACCTCTCTAACTGCCTTCCACTGCTGCTCTGTGGTGACCACCTCCTCTTCATTTACTAGCTCCTGTAGCGCTTGAAACCGGTTGGACAGCACCAGTTTGAACTCTTCTCTAACTCCAGTTTCTCTCAGGAGGCCTACATTATAGCGCTGTCTTCTTGTTGTCTCTGTGCGGCTTTTCTTTAGCTTGAGCTTCATTCTTAAGGTAAGCAGATGGTGGTCTGAGGCGACATCTGCTCCCCTCCTCACTCGAACATCTTGAAGGGATCTTCTAAATTTCTTGCTAATGCAGATATGGTCTATTTGGTTCTCTGTTGTATGGTCAGGTGAGACCCAAGTTGCTTTGTGTATTCTTCTGTGTGGGAAGATGTTGCCTCCAATGACAAGTCGGTTTAGAGCACAAAAGTCTACAAACCTCTCCCCGTTCTCACTCATCTCCGAGCCTAGTCCCTGTCTCCCCATCACCTCTTCGTATCCGGTGTTGTCCTCCCCTATTTTGGCATTAAAATCGCCCATGACGATGGTGATGTCTCGCTCCGCACATTTGTCCAAGGCACTCTGGAGTCGGTCGTAGAACTCTTGTTTCTCTTCCTCGTCACTGTCATTAGTGGGCGCATAACACTGGATGACGTTCAGCTTGAGCTTTTTCTTGGTTCTAAAGGCTGCTGTGATAATTCTTGGCCCAAGAGGTTCCCAGCCCATCAGCGCTCTCTGTGCCACTGGTGACAGCATGAATGCTACACCTTCTGTATGGGGGGCATTCTCCTCTTCATGACCTGAATACAGAATCATCTCCCCACTTAACAGCCTTTTCTGGCCAGACTGCTTACATCTGGCTTCAGGTTGATCTGAGAGGTCAGGCGGAAGACAAGCACGGATGGAAGACGCCGCAATGTCTGGAGACCGCCATTGCCGGCTGTAACGTTCCGCAGAGCGGCAGTGCCCGGTCCGCCGGCCCCCCTCCTCCAATCGTGTATGCTCCGCAGAGCTGGAGGGGCCGGAACATCTTCTACGCTCCGTAGAGCGGGAGGGCCTAGTAGCATGATCATACTTTGCCGATCAAGAGTGCTCCGCAAAGATGGGCCAATTAGCATATTGTGTCTCTGTATAATGAAACTATCCCCAGATCGGCTGTGGTCAACACATAGTCACAGAGCGGAATGACCCAGTATCAGTATGACTCGCCACACGATGTTCACGCTCCGCAGAGCGGTGAGGCCCATAACCTGGTATAGTCACAGAACATTCATTTTGCTTTAAAAGGTATTTTTTCGAAAAATACTTACCGATGACATGACTGAATGGGAAGTGTCTACTACTTACTCATTCTAGCCTAAGAGCCAGTTGTGTTAAAACACAACCCGGGAGGCACTCGGGGAACCCCGAGGGGACCAAGAGTTGTCTCCCTATACCCACCACCCGGAAGCCGGGTACCCATAATCCCTCAGTCAGGATACTTAGTGCACCAGCGGCAAGCGGGGCAGGTGGGTCGTTTGAGTCATGTCATCGGTAAGTATTTTTCGAAAAAATACCTTTTAAAGAAAAATGTATTTTTCTTTAAAATAAATTTTTTCGAAAAATACTTACCGATGGTATTACTGAGAGGAAGATGTACTTAACTGACAATTTCAGTCTCCAAAAATTGTTGTGTGTTGCCACACAACCAGGGACGTACCTCTAGCAAGCAGTTACCTAATCCCCCGAGTGTCTCCCTATCCTTGGAGTAACCTCCCTTCCAAATCTCGCGAGAGGCCGTTATTTCCAGTTCTATTTGAGCTGACATGCGGCAAGCGGGGAAGGTGGGAGGGAAGTTTGAGTAATACCATCGGTAAGTATTTTTCGAAAAAATTTATTTTAAAGAAAAATACATTTATTTCTTCAAAATCGTTACCGATGGTATTACTGAGAGGAAGAATTAAAAAGAGGGGGAGGGTGCCGCTCTAGGGTCAAGACCCCCAGGTAACTGCTTAGCTAGACCCCTGGCCGGGGCACACTCCCGACAATTTCAGTCAAGTGTTACCTACGGCGCCGCCAGCGCCGGGAGGGAGTGTTGAGCCACGGCAACGTCAACCACCAGAGCCAGGTTGTGCCGCTGGCTGGAGAGGTCACGTAAGTAAAAACGGGCGAAAGTAGATTCGGCCCGCCAGCCCACAGCCGCCACAATGTCCTGCATGGCGCAGTTACGGTCGAAATCGACACTCGCGGAGAAAGCCCGGATCTCGTGTGCCCGAATCCGCAGCCTCGTCGCTCCCGCAGGCGAGAGGTAATTGTAAGCAGAACGGATAACTCCACGCAGCCAAGCGGAGATCGTTTGGGCGGATATATTGTGCCGGTTCGGAACCAAAGGCAAGAAAAGGCGGGAAATACCCCGCCGTAAGGGCTTTGACCGGCGGAGATAGATTTTTTAACGCCCGAACCGGATCCTGCTGTCTGTTGAACCGAGCCGTAAGCCCGGAGCTGTAGGCAAGACGGTAGTATGGAGAGAGCGTGGAGCTCACTCACGCGAGAAGATGTGGCTATGGCCCGCAGGAAGCAGGTCCTCCTCGTCAAGTCTGAGAACCGGGCCAAGTGCAGCGGTTCAAAAAACGAGCAGAGTTGAGCCATGTTATCACCCATGCAAGGTCCCAACGTGGGAGTAGTGATCGGGTCACTGGTCGCCGGAGATCAAAATGAGCCATGAGGTCAGCGAGGTCCTTGCAAGATCCCAGATCGGGTCGACCCAAATGGCGGTAAGTGGCAGCCACCATAGAAAGATAACCTCGAATGGTGATGGGTGGCAAGCCCTGATCCTCGAAGAGCCACAAGAAGAACTCCGCGAATTGGGGCATAGTCAGAGTTGTGGGGGAGAGGTGTCGCGGCCCACACCACGATAGAAAAACACGCCATATACCCGCATAAACTTTCCTGGTGGAAGGCCGTCGAGCTGAAGCGATAGCCTCCACTGCTGCATCCGAGAAACCTCGAGCGGTGAAGGTGCGCCGCACAATCGCCAAGCGTGTAAGAGGAGGCTCTCCAGGCAAGGTTGAAAAAGATCCTGCCAGGGTTGTTTCAGCAAAATGGTAAGCGTTGGAAGCCATAGCGGGGATCCATGGCGAGACTCAGGAGATCTGTGGTCCAGGTCTTGTTCCAAGAGAACGTTGCCACCAGAAACAGGACTGCAAGGCAGCCTCTGAGCTTGAGAAGAATCTTGGGTACCAAGACAGACGGAGGGTACGCATAGGCCAAGAGACCCTCCCAGGTGATAGAGCATCCACCGCCCATGCAAGAGAATCTGGAACAGGGGAGACGAAGAGGGGAAGTTGTGCGTTCCACCTCGTCGCAAACAGGTCGATCATGGGTGTCTCCCAGTGCCGGCAAATCATCCGAAAAAAAGGTCGGGGCGAAGAGCCCACTCGGGTATGGAGACACTGGCCATGAAGAGATAAGGAATCTGCCAGCACATTCAGCCGTCCCGGAATGTGATGTGCCTGTACATAGCGAAATGCCCCGATCCCGACACCACACCAGAATATGGAACAGAAGAATGCAAAGGGAGGGAGAACGGGTCCCGCCCTGCGTCTGAAGATAGGAGACAACCATCGTGTTGTCGGAGAGAACCAAGACTGCCTGGTTGGTCACGCGCGGTTCCCCAGAGATCAGGGCAAGCCACACTGCTTTGAGCTCCAACCAATTGATGTGTCTGCTCACCAAATCCGGTGACCAAACATCCACTGTCGTGTTGAAGTCATGGAGCAGGTGAGTGCCCCAACCGGAAAGACTGGCATCCGTGCAGATCGACAGGGAAGGAAGCGGGGATGCGAGGGGAACCCCCGACGCCAGCCACGCGGAATCCGTCCACCGAAGGAGATGCGGCCGAACTAAGTGCGACACCGGAACGCAAACCTCCAAATCTCCCGAAGACAGACGCCAAAGAAGGAGGAGATGAAGTTAAATTGGACGCGAGTAGAGCCGGCCAAGGGGAAGCAAGTCCGCCGCAGCACTGATGAGACCCAAAACTGTAACCACCGTCTCGCCGGAGCCGCGGAAGCAAGCTACATCCGACGGGCCAAAAGAACCAACTTGTCTAACCGAGCTTGGGGTAGGCGTACCAAGTTCAAGTCGGTCTGAAACTCCATTTCAAGGCGGAGAAAATGGCGAGATGGCGATAGGTCCGACTTGCCGAAGTGGGCTAGAAATCCGAGGCGATGGAGAAGGGAAAGCAGGGCATCCCTGTCGGTGGTCAAGCAGGTCACAACCTGATTCCGGAAAAGAAGATCATCGAGGCAGTGGGAGGACGGACTGAGAGACGACCTCCGTGCGTGGGAAATCACCGCATCCATAATCCTGGTAAAAACCCAGGGATTGAGAGTGAGGCCGAAGGGCATCGCCCGGAATGATACACCACTCCGTGGAAGACGAAGCAAAGGTATCGGTGGGCCGAAGGGTGTATAGGAACATGAAGGTATGTATCGGCAAGATCCAGACCGACAGCCAAATCCATCGGTTGGACGGCGGCCCGCAGGGCGCGGGTCATTTCCATACGATAGGACGGAGCAGGCAAAAAAAAATTTTTTTTTTTTTTTTTGAGAGCGGAAAGGTCTATCACCCCGTCCGACTTGGGGACGATGAAGAGACGACTGTAAAAAGCCAGAAAATCTTGTCGCCGGACGAATTCCGTGGCGGATGTGAGAAGCAAGGAAGCCACTTCGTCCTGTAAAGCCGCCACCTTGACGGGATCGTTCGGAACCCGAGTCCAAAGCGGGGAGCGGCGAAGAGGTGGAGGGCGAAGAAGCGAGAGTTGAAGACGCTCCGAAATGGTAGAAAGGAGCCATGGGTCGTCGGGAACAGTGAGACGAAAGATGGTGAGCCATGGGCCAGATGTCCGTATGCGTATCCTTCATGGCTTGCCAAGTGGAGCCAAACAGCAAAGTACCGCCGATGGGCGCCTGGCGGAGCTGAGCCTTGACTGTCGAAGAAAACCCAGAACAACCAGCAGGAACTGCATCCCGTCTAATTAAATCACAGTCGATGGCGGCAGCCATCGCATTTGCAGAAGCATGGTACGAAGCCCGATTAGCCACCACCGAAAGAGAATGTATCTCTCGCAGCGGCGCAGTAGAGTGTGGATCCCAATGGTCTTCAAGAGCGCGTACCATCGCCTTGGTAGCGAGATCGCGGAAGCTGGAGCAGACCAGCGTGTTGCGGATTATGACAGCAGTTTTATCAAAACCGCGAGGGACCCGGGCAAAAGCGAAGCGGCGTTCACCCACCTGTAAATCCGCCGCATCATCGAGCTAAGGCAAAGGGCACGCAAAAGCCTGAGAGTGACCTGCGTACCAACGGTGGGGAAGCGAATGTCTACGCCTACAGGCCACCGAGTATCAGAAAAGAAGAGAGGCTCTTTGAAAGTGCCAATAGGCAATTGCGCCGGGAACGCCTCCGCCAGATCTCGAAAGCCAGATGGTGGCGGAAGAGATCGGAAATGCTTAGGTTGAAGGGAAACATCCACCGAAGCTGACGCCTTTTGCTTCAGAGGAGGTGTAGGGAGGCAATTCGGCCCGTCAGCCCATAAATCCGCCGCATCTTCGGCGTCTGGGGGAAGAGAGCGAAGAATGAGGTCGGGGGCCTCGTCCAAGGACCGTAGAGTCTCGACACCCGGAGTGAAACAGTCCGAGGACGGAGAACAGCTGTGCGGAGAGTCCGCGGGTAAAGGACTCTAGACGGAGAAAGGTGCGGCAAAACCCCAAGGTCGAAAGCAGAATCCACCGGATGAAGGCGAAGAACATCCTCTTGAACCGGCGTTGCCAAGCGCCAGGGGAAACAGGACCCTTGGAAAGAGTAACGATCGCGCGGTGGCTGGAGAGAAGATCGCCGAGGGACGGATGAGGAGTCCAGGTGCCCAGTTCGCCGAGAACTCCTACAGTCATAGGAAGAAGAATAAGAAGAACGACGCCGTAAGGAAGAGGGCAGATGCTGACAGCTCTCCGGCAAAAGCGGGCGACGAGCAGGAGAACGGGAACGGGGCCAGGACTGTAGCACGATGAAGGTGGCGTCGACAGCACTGCGAAGGACGTTCGAAGCGAAAGGGATCCACCCGTCATCGAGAGGCGTGTCACGAGCGACGGGGGGCAGGAGAAACCCAGGGATCACGGTGACAGGGGACGGACGATGGTGTAGGATCCCGAAGGGAAACGTCTGCAATAGGAGAATAAAACCGACGGGAGGGGTGAGAAATACGCCGAGAGGACGTACCAAGTGTGGCACGAGTGCGCGGTGACTGGCTTTTAGCCAGGGCGCGAGGAGACAGTGGTTGAGACGAAGCGCCGAGCAACGAGTCGTGATGTGACGACAATTGTTGAAGTTGCGACGGAAAAGTGCAATTGGGTATAGTCACGTGTGGCTGGAGAGGGCACACGCCAGGGACTGCCGATGGTCCTGTCTCCTCTCCCCAAAACGATGGGCTTGACTCCGTTGGAGACCCGTCTTAGAAGGCCGAGTCTGCGGAGCTGGTTGAGTGGCGCGGTGACTGGCTTTTAACCAGGGCGCGAGGAGACAGTGGTTGAGCCGAAGCGCCAAGCAACAAGTCGTGATGTGACGACAATTGTTGATTTTTTTTTTTTTTTTTTTTTTTAATTATTTTTTTTTTATTTTATTTTTTTTTTAATTTTGGGATGGAAAAGTGCAATTGAGTAAAGTCACGTCTGGCTGGAGAGGGCACGCGCCAGGGACTGCCGATGGTCACTGTCTCCTCCCCCAAATGGGGTTGCCTCCGTTGGAGACCCGTCTTAGAAGGCCGGGTCTGCGGGGCTGGCTGCGAAATACGCTCATATGAGCGGGGGCGTACATTCTCACCTGGTGTAAAACCACCCGCAGCGGGAGGGAAGGTTTCCAACACCCGCGCCTGAGTGGCAAAGAGCTGCAGAGAAGAAACACCGATAGCGGCAGAGCTGGTGGTGATAGAGCAAAGAGGAGCTTCGTCGGACTGTACAGGGTGCTGACGACGGTAGAATTTCCACATTTCGGACCAGCGATCTTCTTCCCACGAAGCACAAAAATCACAAGTGTGGTCTGATGCACATCCCGAGCCAGGCAGGCAGCACGGATGTAAATTACTAGGCCACTGGAAATTTTTACAGTTGGGGCACGTTTTTTAAGAAGAAAACTGCAACAGTGAACAGAGCGGAAATAAAACGCGCGTAGCCCAGAGGCTACGTAACCGAGCAGACGACCGTTAAAACCGACAATCGAAGACGAATTCGAAACGAACGGCAAAATGCCGCAAATCCACGGAAATTGCCCAATTCGCCACAATCATCGCGGGAGGCAATGTCCGAGGCCTTACCTAGCCTTGTTAAGACAAACAAGGCCGAAGAACGGACAAAAAAGACGATGATAACAGGAGACTGAGAAAGAAGGATCTAAACAAAATGGCAGTCAAGTATGAACTGGAAATAACGGCCTCTCGCGAGATTTGGAAGGGAGGTTACTCCAAGGATAGGGAGACACTCGGGGGATTAGGTAACTGCTTGCTAGAGGTACGTCCCTGGTTGTGTGGCAACACACAACAATTTTTGGAGACTGAAATTGTCAGTTAAGTACATCTTCCTCTCAGTAATACCATCGGTAACGATTTTGAAGAAATAAATGAATTTGTTTCTTCAAAAACATTACCGATGACATGACTGAATGGGAGAATTGCGAATAGGAGGTGGGTGCCTCGCTCCAGCACACCTAAGGGCCCAAGGGCCGTCCTCCCTAATGCAAACTCCCGACGACCCTAGGTAGGTGAAAACCTACGGCGCTGAGGCGCCAGGAGGGAGTTGTGCCCCCCGCAAAAAGGCCCCCACCAGAGCGAGGAGTCTCGCTGGCCTGGCAGAACTCTGCGATCGAGGAGGGCGAAGTCATCCTGCCCGCCAGCCTCAAGTAGCCACGAAGTGTAAGACAGTACAGTCCCTGAAGAAAGTGACGTTCGTGGCCATGCAAGTGCCTTGATAACGTAACTGTAGCCTCTAACCTCCCTGAGGGAGGGGTCCTGTAATTCAGAACGTATGACTGAGCGTAGCCAGGAAGAACGTCCGGCATGTAGCATCAGTGGTGCCGGCACCGGCAAAGAGGCGAGTGCGTCCGTAGCGAACGACTATGTGGTAGGCACACGTGAGGCTTGTACAGGGATTTGCTACGTGGTCTCCTGGTGGAATAGCGCCCCGTAAGCGGGCGCAAGGTGAACCCATGGACCAATGCGCTGCGGTCCAGGCAAGGTATGGTCCGAGAGGGGCTGTACGTAATGGTTCCCTCAAACTGTAGGCAGACCGGGCGAGTCGTAGCTCCTGAAGCTCGTTAACCAATCCACCATGGTAACATCCCCAGGCGCCGCATGGCTGCAAGGGCAAGAAGTAGCATGCGATGACTCCTCACGAGGGGAGTCGACAGGAGGCTCCGGACGAGCGCGTGTAAGTCTCTCCGAACCGGGCTCTGAGGAGAGGCGGGTTATCTGCCTGCAAGTGGACCCCCAGCAGCATCCCGGCGGCTTACTTGGAGACGAGTGGGTACTGAGATTGGACAAGGGACGTCGCCAAGCGCGACTCTCTGAACTGGGCTCTGTGAGGCGAGTTCTCTGCTTCTCAAAGCTGTGTCCGGGCTCGCTCCGTCCGGGTAGCGGCCTCGTCGGTCAAAACCCCCACCCTGTGCCCTAGTCCACTGAAATCGTTGTGGAGACCCTCCACAGGATCATCCTGGTCTCATGCGCCGATCCTCCGAAGGTGTCCTGGTGCATTCCGTGTGTAGCCACTGGTCCCACCGGGGAGGACTGGCCCAGAACTACCATCGGTCCAGGTAGCATCACGCACGGAGGGAGTTGAAGTTCTTTCCCCAAGCACCAGGGTAGGGGGTACGCACTGGTCAGAGGATCGCCAGCTGCCCTGATCCTGGAAGTACACCTCCGCTGTCGCGTTGTCGGAGAGGAGAAGCTCCTGTGACCTATCCTTCCTCCCACGAGCAGAAGAAGGTCTAGTAGTCCACGTCGGATCCAAGCTAAGCACGCTCTTGTCCGCGAAGTCCGAAGGTCGGAGGGTTGGACCTCGAGAAGAATCACAGAAGTAGGAAGCGTAGCTTGAGCAGCCGGGCTTAGAGACGACCAATGTGCGTAGATCCGACTCCGTGTAGTGGCTAGGTCCTCCGCCACGAGCACAGCCAAGCGGTACCACCTGTCCGAAGCCCGGCACCCCCTGGGTGCCCAACGAGAGTTGTCGAGATGGTTAGACGTCAGGGAGAAGGGGCTGCGCCTTGGTTCCCCAGTGTCCACGATGGCTGAGAACCCCCAGTGAGTCAGGTGGCGATGCCGGGCAACTTCCGCAGCAGGGCGGCGGCGATGAGCTTGGATGTCCCGTCCAGCGCCGGCCGAGTGTCCATCCGCGCAGAAGAAACGGTCTGACGGAACCGCAGCACTGGAAGCCGAAGAAGAGGGAGAGGAGAACGGCTGAGACGTCCGAGCAACCAGTCCGAGGGGTTGTCAGCTGTCAAACTCAGGGTGTCGAAGTCCCACTGTCTGGAACCGGCGACCGAGGAGGGCGACGAGGGCTCCGAGGGAAGGAACCCGCTCACAGCGAACCGCAGAGGTTGAAGACTCCCTCCGAAGGGGAGAGCGAAAGACGGAGCGACGCGGCGAGGGTCTCCTGAGAGCCGAAGGCGGGTCCCGACGAGGAGAACGGCTGCGACGAGGAGGAACGGAACGGAGAGGACGAGGGAAGGGGAAGTGGCCGGTCGATGGGAAGAGGAACGGGACGAACGGGAGTCCGAACGAGATGGGGAACGCGAAGAAGGCGAAACCCGTCTGAGTCGAGGGAGTCCTGATCCGTCGAATGATGACTGGAGAAGGTCCTCCTTCGATCTTGCGAAGCAGAGCGGTAACAGTGAGTAGAATCCCGGCGCCTACGATCTTCGCCAACATGTATTTTTCTTTAAAATAAATTTTTTCGAAAAATACTTACCGATGGTATTACTGAGAGGAAGATGTACTTAACTGACAATTTCAGTCTCCAAAAATTGTTGTGTGTTGCCACACAACCAGGGACGTACCTCTAGCAAGCAGTTACCTAATCCCCCGAGTGTCTCCCTATCCTTGGAGTAACCTCCCTTCCAAATCTCGCGAGAGGCCGTTATTACCAGTTCATACTTGACTGCCATTTTGTTTAGATCCTTCTTTCTCAGTCTCCTGTTATCATCGTCTTTTTTGTCCGTTCTTCGGCCTTGTTTGTCTTAACAAGGCCAGGTAAGGCCTCGGACATTGCCTCCCGCGATGATTGTGGCGAATTGGGCAATTTCCGTGGATTTGCGGCATTTTGCCGTTCGTTTCGAATTCGTCTTCGATTGTCGGTTTTAACGGTCGTCTGCTCGGTTACGTAGCCTCTGGGCTACGCGCGTTTCATTTCCGCTCTGTTCACTGTTGCAGTTTTCTTCTTAAAAAACGTGCCCCAACTGTAAAAATTTCCAGTGGCCTAGTAACTTACATCCGTGCTGCCTGCCTGGCTCGGGATGTGCATCGGACCACACTTGTGATTTTTGTGCTTCGTGGGAAGAAGATCGCTGGTCCGAAATGTGGAAATTCTACCGTCGTCAGCACCCTGTACAGTCCGACGAAGCTCCTCTTTGCCCTATCACCACCAGCTCTGCCGCTATCGGTGTTTCTTCTCTGCAGCTCTTTGCCACTCAGGAGCGGGTGTTGGAAACCTTCCCTCCCGCTGCGGGTGGTTTTACACCAGGTGAGAATGTACGCCCCCGCTCATATGAGCGTATTTCGCAGCCAGCCCCGCAGACCCGGCCTTCTAAGACGGGTCTCCAACGGAGGCAACCCCATTTGGGGGAGGAGACAGCGACCATCGGCAGTCCCTGGCGCGTGCCCTCTCCAGCCAGACGTGACTTTACTCAATTGCACTTTTCCATCCCAAAAAAAAAAAAGGAAAGTCAAACATGTCATGACAGAAGCGAGGTACCAAACTGCACGCCTACAAATAGCCGTGCAGTAAGCAAGTAGGCCCACTGCCGCCAAGCGCTAAGGCGAGGGAACAACATATGTACACAAAAGACGAATACGTCATGACGGAAGCAAGGTACCAAACTGCACGTCTGCAATCTAGCAGTGCAGTAACGAGGTAGATTCACCACCGTCAAGCGCTAAGGTGAGCAACAACATATGTACCAACCCCTGTCATAAAAGGAGTCAGGCCCCAAACATTACTAAGGGTGACCGCGTGTGGAAAAAACAACACCGGCCGCATGCTGTACAACTCAATACGCAATGACAACCAAGACAAGAAAACATCTGGGGCAATAAATCACCACTTTATGTGGACATGTCACGCGGGGCCCGCCCAGCCAAGGAGCGTAAACCCCCAACCTGCCCGCCGAAACGTATATCCACTCTCTAAGGTACGTGAGCACTTGTCCACAGCGTATGCCTGCGTAAGCGAGTGTGCGCTTAAATTCATCACCCGCTAGCGAAAACAGAAAAGGGGCCAGAACAGACGCTGGTACCGAACAAACTACGCGATGACAAGGCGTGACCCAAGCCGTGCCACCCAGCTAATCAGGCCATGGAGTAAAAGAATTCTCCACACCCAAGGTACAAATGCGTAGGAAACTTCGCTACGATTCACCGAAGGTGAGTGGGCGCGCAATTACAGTGAGAAGAAGACGAAAAACTTCGTACCTGCACAAACCAGTGCCCAGCCCGGGAACCGGCCGAGGGTCAACCCCGCTACCTTACCTCTCCGCCGAAGGGGAACGGGGGGAGACGTCCAAAACTCGCCTGGCACGACCGGCGAAGCTCACCGGACAGCTCACCAGAGGTCAAAGCGTAGGCGCTAAGCAGTGGGGACGAGAAAGCCACGCAGCAGCACAGGCAGGGCCGACGAAACGATCCTATCTCCCGCTCTTCATTCCAACAGCCAGTCCGAACCCGAGAACCGGTCGAAAAACCAAAGTCCGTAGGCTAGAGCCGAGCGCAAGACGACCGAATCGTGCGCCTAAGTAGACTAGACTGGGGGATTATGGGTACCCGGCTTCCGGGTGGTGGGTATAGGGAGACAACTCTTGGTCCTCTCGGGGTTCCCGAGTGCCTCCCGGGTTGTGTTTTAACACAACTGGCTCTTAGGCTAGAATGAGTAAGTAGTAGACACTTCCCATTCAGTCATGTCATCGGTAATGTTTTTGAAGAAACAAATGTACGCTCCGCAGAGCGAGTGGGCCCAGAGCCACACGAACGCTCCGCAGAGCGGGATGAGCGTGTCCGACGTTTATGCACTCATAATAGTTATCCCGAGACTGGCTTACCTGTACCTCTAAACGAGGGGGCACGGTTGTAGTGGGTCGGACTACATGGCTGAGGCCCTCTGCCATTGTCGACTCTTGTCCGCAGATCATGTGGGCACGGACTGTAACTCAAACTCCTCAGAGCGGGAGGGTGGTAACTTTAAGGCACGCTCCGCAGAGCGGGTGGGTGTGGTCTTGGTAACACTGTGGTGACCACTTGGCACAGCTAACCAGCGGAACGTCTGCGTCCCTCCCTCAGTAAGGGCAGTGCCTGGGAAGGTAAAGGCAGTAACGGAGGAGTCAGGTGTGACACGGGGGGTGGGGGTGGACCCGACGACCCGCTAGGACGCTCATGCCGGGAAAAGCCCCACAGCTGCGACCAACATTCCTCCTCCCAGGAAGTGCACATAACACAAGTCCATTCAGATGAACAACCCAAACACGGTAGGCATAAGCTGTGGGTATCATTTGGCCACTGAAAGTTGCCGCACTTGGTGCAAGTCCGTACCTGCATACTGGAACAGAAAGCAGAAACGTGAAAGACAACCAAACGTGGCACCGACGCCATGGAATATACGATCGGTCAATGTCCGTTGGGACCGAATCCCAAGTCGAATTCAACGCCACAGAAAATGCCAGAGCCAGAAGTCGAATCGCGCCAGCTGCAGGTAGTAACCGAGGCCGTACAGAACGTGAAAGACAACCAAACGCGGCACCGATGCCACGGAATAAACCATCAGTCAATGTCCATTGAGACTGACTCCCAAATCAAATTCAATTCCACAGAAAATGCCAGAGCCAGAGACGAATTGCGCCAGCCGGGCATTAACCAAGGCCTTACCTCGACATAGCGTAAGAAAAATGGACCAAAACCAAAGGAAAATTAAGGAGAATCCTGAAGGAATGTGAGGGGACTGAAAACAGTACAACTAAGCGTTGTACCGGAAGCTAAGAGTAAGAATGATGGGAAGGTGCCACGTCATGAGGACGGGAGGTTGCTCAGGGGACGCAGAGAGTTGCTTCCCTGGTTGTGTAGCAATGCACAACAAACTTTTAGGCTGAAATCGATAAACTAAGAGTATCTTCCTTATAGTAATGCCATCGGTAATGTTTTTGAAGAAACAAATGTATTTTTTCGAAAAATACTTACCGATGGCATTACTCAGAGGTCCCTCCCTCCTGTCCCGCTTGCTGCTGTTGAGCTAAGGCAAAGACTGGCAGGTACTGCCAGGCACGTGACCGGATAGGGAGGCAGGGGAGAGGCAACCCAGGGTGTCCTTGTAACAACCCCCTGGTTGTGACGTATACACGATTTTTATGGGCTGAAATTGGTAAGCTAAGCGTACCTTCCTATTAGTAATGCCATCAGTAAAGAGTTTTGAGAAAACAAATGGCAACCCGTCTGTTTCCACCTTCTGTCACTGGCTCATATGTTAAAGCATTTAAAGCTTCTTTCTAAATAAACAAAGGTATAGCTAGTTGTTAAAACCTGCTACATGATTTGGCTTTGGTTTAACTGAGACTGTTACCTGAATACACTTGAGTCATTGCTGTGAGTGTATTCAAAGTACATATGTGACTAAAACTATACACACGTCATAACTAGTTATTTGTGTTCATTCCCAATAATTTGGGCACACGCAAGAGCCATGTCCTCATAAAGACAGTTGCTCACACAGTTACAAAATGACAGAACATGAGAACATGCCTGTCCAACTCAAGGTAACAAATTTGACATATTAACCAGTTGGCTGTCAGTAGCAGTTTTTGTCACACCGACTAATGCAGGAATCATCATCACAAAGACTGCTAACGACAGGCAAAAGATTAAACATTCTGAGCAGTTTCACTGACCTTATATAACTTCTACATAAAAATAAAAAGCTTTCTAATTACCTTTCAATGCCCTCCTCCCCCCCCCCCCCCCCCCCAAAAAAAAAAAAAAAAAAAAACAACCAACGACGACGAAACAATATGCTTACCATTTTTCTTGCCCTTGACATTCAGCTGAATGTCAAAAAACGTTTCTTCTCTCTGAGAGCCATACTCGACATTCTTGCACTTGATATATGACTGAAATCAAAACAAACAATTTTAAGCTAAACACAAGACCCTCACCCCTCCAACTTTCCACACACATACAAATCCAGTGTGCGTAGCTATGTATGTCTAAGACTGACAAGTGACATCTGCAACCTCACGGAAGATACTGGATTTTGTGCCGTGTATCTGGATGAGGCAGGCCTCGAATGAGTTAAACCCTTCATTTCAGTGCCTAGCACCGATGTTTCTAAAACTTATGCATCCACCATACAGATGCGAAGAAGGGCTTCTTCTTCTTCTTCTTCTCGAACGCCGTCACACTTGGAGTTTGGCTCTCAAAATGAAATCTGTGGTCTTCTGTAGTGCCTCCACAGGCCCGTACAGTTTCTCTTGTAGAGTGGCGGGCTTCGGCCATATCTCCTTCCTCAGCGGCTGGTGGTTCCCACAGTCCTGGAGGATGTGCTCTGTGGTCTGCTCTGCTTCTCCACAAGGGCACAGGGGAGATGGCACGAGGTGGAAGCGTCTGTGCAGGTGGAAATTGAGTCGGTTGTGCCCGGTCCTCAGACGAAAGATGGTCACCTGCTCTTGTCTGGACAGCTGATGGTAACTGTCTATGGGCCGTTGTGGTGGTCTGTACACAGACTTAATGATGGTCTTCATCTCTGTGAAGCTGACTCCATTTTCATCTTGTTCTTTCTCTGCGCCTACTTTTGCCATTCTGTCAGCTTCTTCATTGCCGTAGATGCCACAGTGTGAAGGGATCCACTGCAGCACCAGTCTGGTGCACTTGATGTTTTGCAGTGCCTCTTGTAGACGTGGCAGTTTGCTTGCTGTTGCTGCCTCAAGGACAGACATGGCATCAGTAAGGAAGACAATCTGGGCATCAGGGTCTGCAGTGCCACTAAGGGTGTTAGCTGCGTGGACCAGGGCTTCCACCTCAGCTCTGTAATTTGTGCAGTGAAGGCCTGTTGGTACTGCCTCTGCCTGCCATTTTCCGTTTGGGTACTGAATGTACACCCCAGCCCCTCCATCCTGAACTGCATCTGTGGCTGATCCATCGGTGTATGCCTGTATCCATGCTTCCTGGGGATACTTTTCTTCGAGCATGGCCAGTGTCAGGGCTTTCTTGCTCACAGTGCTGTGCTCATCTCTGGTGGTGATGTAGGGTACCGTGGAAGAGATGGTGATGTTTTCTGGCTTACTTTCCCAAGGTGGAAGGTCGCTAGCAGGATTCAGAGCCTCTACCTGCGCAGGCAGCTTTGCCTGGTGTTTTCCGAAGAAGGGCTCAGCAAGAAGCACTGAACCTCATTCACCCCTGCAACTGTGAAGGCTCATGATGATTTATGCCTCTTACATTTTGCATTGTTCCTCATGTCCATCATACTGTCCCTAGATAGACCAACTCAGGGAGCATGCCACAAGTACACTTCTATTCAAAAGAGACACTTAGCATATCATTTGAATGGAAGTGCACTTGCAGCATACTTTGAATGAAATTGTACTTGTGATGTACTCGCCAAGATGGTCTATCAGGTGAGTACTCCCGCAAAAGGTATGGGGCATCAAGGGATGCACTGGACATGGGTCATAGTCTGACTGCAGTGCTAAAATGTCTGATTAACTCATATCACACTGAGGTTAAAAGCTTCAAATTTGCACACTGCCATATGCAAGCTACATTATAGTACTTACAGAAAGAATATAGACCAATGGCTTTAGTAAAAGGGTAGTGCCAGGATAGCTTGGCGCCTAGAGGTGCCAAGCTATTCTGGCACTACTCTTGAACTATTTTAGCCAAACTTATTTTACACACTGGCTGGTGTATTCCGAATGATAAGGGTTAATGCAGGTACCAGTAGGTCAAATGTCCTATTATAACTACCTCGAAGCTGCCTATGTCTGAGGGGAGCTGGTCCGAAAGGTCCCAGGTTCGAATCCAACTGGGGTCAAAATTTGTTCAGAGTCTATTTCGGTGCCCTGTCTTTGAAATCACCTTCGTGGTGGACAAAAGACATTAAGCCCTAAACGTTTTTGCCTATGTCCGATAACGTTTCTGCTGCCTTGGACTTCATATTTTACGCAACCAGAGTATGGAATTACTTGTACTAAAAAAAGAGGAAAACCCCTTTTCACAAGGGGGTCCGGGGGCATGCCCCCTCGGAAAAATTTTGAAAATTTACATTACAATTTGTGCAGTCTGGTGCATTTTAGAGAGAAACTGAGCAGTTTATCCACCTAAAAATCTTGCTTTTTTTTCTTATTTTTTGGGTGCACTTTTTATTTTTTGTGTCAAAGGTTTAAAAGTTATACTAAAACTTAAAGTATTCAACAGAATATATCCAAATGCTTATTCAAAATACATCTGAATGTCTTTCCATTTTTCATTTTTTTTTTATTTGAGTTTAATTATATAATATATATACTTTCTTTAATAATCTCCGATTAATTAGCTGTAAATATGGATTCCTTTTCTCTCTTATTTAATACTATGTACCATGGTCACTGAACTGGAGAAAGGTTATATAGATTTTTCAACATAATTTCATCAAACTTTACTGGAAAAAAATACATTGTAATAAATTTATTCACCATCAAGAGTAATATTTCCAATGGCACTGCTTTTAGCTTTCTTGTGTTTCGCTGTAGACATGTGAGCATCAAGAGCTACGCGGCCGCGTAGTTAATATCAAACTCTGCGCAGTTCGCGGCAATACCCCTGCCCACAGGCCGCTAACTTCCGAATACACTGAGCGCGGAGCTCGTCGTTTACGCTTTTCTCGAGCCAAGTCCATCTCCAAATAATTCTTGGCTCCAGAATCGTCTATTCTGTCTCCGCGTTTAAGTATTTTCTCTTCACCATATTTTGACCAGACTACGACTACTACCACTGAAGACCGGAAGCGACCTGTGCGAGCTAAAGCCTCGCTCAATTTTGAATACGCGATTTGGGGATATCCGCCACATAAAGATCGCGAAACACGGTATTGGAATAGTGACTTTACGATTTTGTTTTCGGCGGAAATTTTTATTTTCGGCGGAATGGCAGCTTCATTTAAGCGGAAATCCGCCAAAAAGATGAAAATTCCATGCTCTGGCAACATATTAGCAGTCTCAGTCAAATGTGACATCATCAGAGTCATCAGAAACACCGAAATGTTGTTTCAGATTTGACTCAGGTTGCATTTCTTTCGCTTATCAGTATTAAATTTCCAGATAGTGGATATATGCCCTATTCATGTTGGCAAACCCAGGACATTTGGCCCACCTGCATAAATGTCCAGTTACACCCCTGGGCATCTCCAGAGAAATACTTACAAGCATTTTGCCTTCAAACAGCTGAGGAATGGTTCCCTCGACACATGTGCCCTTCATCTTGCTCTCCATGTTGTCTAATAACTGCAATGAATACTAACTTAGTCTGTAAAAATATTTACACAACATTCACTCATACCCTACTAGTACTACACACAGTACTACTGAAACAAAACTCAAACAAACACACAACCTCAAAAGCGGAAAACAAGAGTCAGTTAAATCTAAAGTAAAACTCTAGTTGAGTCTCAAAAATGTTTTGCTGAACAGGTTATATTATAAAAAGGTGTTGTTTACTGTCTGTGAGAGCTAATTCATAAAATTTAAGTTTTTGCAAAGGGGATGCAATTTTGTTGCTACCTGAGACAGTAAAATAATCTGCAAACATTAAGTTCTGTGTTAATACCATGGAAGTATGTAATAGCATAAAACACTAAGATAAACTTATACAAAATTTACTTTTGCTGAAATTCCAATTAAAGGGGACGTCCATCTGAAATTCTAAAAAACCGGCAGGCAACTATTATGCCTGGAAAATCAGATCAGTTTTACTTACCACGCGACAAAGTTCTTGAGCATCATGTTGCATGAAAGAGTCTAATGTCTCCCACCTGTAAAAAAAAAAAAAAAGTTTGATAATGCAATAAAGATTAACAGCATAACTTTAAAAATTTACTGCAGACCACATGATAAGAAACAAGAAAAGCAAAGCCATTATGGCTCATGTGAATGACCAATTTACATATGTGACCTTTGTGACAAGGGCTGGCTTCTGCAGCAGCAAAATCCACGTTTTCTGAAAATGTAAGCATTTTTCACACAGCTGTCAACCTCCCCTGACCCTTGACCTTTGTAATGAGTCGACTAAATTAGGATGCATAGGAAGATCTTACCTCATCAGCTATCTTTGTGCCAACTTTGGTTGAAAAATTTGCAAAAATGGGGATACAACAATTTTATAAAAAATTGGCATTTTACACACATTTGCCAGCCTCTTGTGACCCTTGACCTTTCCAAGGGGTCATCCAAATTTGTATGCATAGATAGGGCTTACCATCAGGTATCTCTGTACCAAATTTAGGTTTGAAGTTCTGAATAGTATTTGTGAAAAAACATCTTTTGTCAAAATATGGCTATTTTGGAGTTCTATATCCTGAACTCTCGTGAGCCTTGACCTTTCTGAGGGATCAACCAAATTAGTATGCATAGAAAGGTCTTACCATCAGGTATCTCTGTAGCACGTTTGGGTTTAAAGTTGTCAACAGTATTTGATAAAAAAAACAAACATCTTTTGTCAAACTATGGCTATTTCAGACCTATTTCCTGAGGCCTTGTGACCCTTGACCTTTCCGAGGGGTCATCCAAATTAGTGTGCATAGATAGGTCTTACCATCAGGTATCTCTGTAGCAAGTTTGGGTTTGAAGTTGAGAACAATATTTGAGAAAAAACATCTTTTGTCAAAATATGGGCATTTCTCACGAGCTCTTGTGACCCTTGACCTTTCTGAGGGATCAACTAAATTAGTATGTATAGAAAGGTCTTACCATCAGGTACCTTTGTACCAAGTTTGGGCCGCTGTGAGATGGCCTTAGTTGCCTGCTCGGCGCTAAAACTAAATAACTAACTAAAAAAGTTTGGGTTTGAAGTTGTGAATACTATTTGTGAAAAAATAAATTATGTCTAAATAAAACTAATTGTGATATATTCCTGATCCCCTGTGACCTTGACCTTTGTGACAGGTCACTCAAATTGGTATGTTTAGAAAGGTCTTGCCACAAAGTATCCTTGGGCCAAATTTGAAGACTGTGGCTTGAATATTCTCTGAGAAAATGCCAATGTTAAAATTTACCACGGACGACGGCGAACAGCAGACGGACTACCACTGGCACAAAACATACTCACCTTGCTTCGCACGTGAGCCAAAAATCTAAGTAAAATGAATGTCTTTGTTTTTAAAGAGAGGAGCTAGCCAGCTTCGGTCTCCAGTAAACTTGTGTTTTTTCCAGACACCTTTTTAATGCGTAAAATTTCAGGACATGAAGAAAACACAAGAATGGCAACACAAGTCCTCAAGGCTCAGGTGCATGACTGATCCACATAATTAATGGCCTTGACCTCCCAACTGGCCACTGAAATAAGCAAGTGTTCAAGCGTTCTAACATAAGGAAAGGGTTCGCATTTGTACCCGCAAAATCTATGTTTTCTCAAAATTTACGCATTTGTCACTTTTGTCAACCTCCTATGACCCTTGACCTTAACGAGTAGAGGCAGTGGGCCAAATTTGTATGCATAGAAAGGTCTTATCGTCAGCTACCTTTTTGTCTAATATCGTTGAAAAGTTCTACAAAAATCCTGATTAAAAACTAAAATTCTACCCAAAAAATAGACATTGTTCACATCATTTGCTGATCTCTTGTGACCCTTGACCTTTCCAAGACATCATCCAATTTAGCATCACTGTATCAAAGATTGGCATTTTACACACCTTTGCCAGCCTCTTGTGACAATTGACCTTTCCAAGGGGTCATCCAAATTGGTATACATAGATAGGTCTTACCATCAGGTATCTTTGTTGCAAGTTTGAGTTTGGAGTTGTGAATAGTATTTGAGAAAAAAAACATCTTTTATCAAAATATGGCGATTTTGGACCTATTTCATGAGCTCTTGTGACCCTTGACCTTTCCAAGGTATCTACCAAATTAGTGTGCATATAACCATCAGGTATCTTTGTATCAAGTTTGGGTTTGAAGTTGTAAATAGTACTTGACAAAAAATAAATTATGACCAAAAATAGCTATTTTTTATATATTTTCCTGATCCCCTGTGACCTTGACCTTTGTGAGGTCACTCAAATTGGCATGTTTAGAAAGGTCTTGCCACAAAGTATCCTTGGGCCAAGTTCAGGGCTCCCAATACAAATTCTTAAAATTCCCTGAAAAAAAACCAGTCGCCGGATTTGTGTATGCGTGAGTGTTACTTTCACTTTCGGAGTATGGACTTATGACAGCCTGGCCAACAGGTGTCTGTGAGGGTCCTTGTGCTAGCAGTACGACCAGCCAGTTAACAGAATGTTTACTGGTTTGCTTTAATGCTAACACATGGATCCATAGAGACAGGGAAAGTCACATTCAGGAGGCACACAGAAAAAAACACATACACATGCTGGCTGATGCAACAGAGCTCTTCAAACTGAAAAGGAGCCTTTAGTGTGTCTGCAATAGTTGCAGTGGCTTCCTTCTGGGAGGCAAGATAGGCATTGTAACTCCAGAAGCTCATCATGTTCCTGCAGAGATCCTTGTGCACAGGGCTGGTACCGATGTCCTCCCTCCTGAAATATGCAACAGCTGGTTTTTTTTGTTGCATGACTGCATAAAGTATTTCACAGTCTGTATGTGTCCACCTTCAGACTTGCACACTTCTCAATGATGTCTACCATAGCACTGAATGCTGCCTCAACCTGTGGGCCATGAAAGCTGCATAGCAAGAGCCACTTTTGACAAGCATGGGTACCTGCCAGTCTTCCACACACTGAGCCACCAAACATCCAAGCTCACCTCTTCATCTGCTGTTCCAAGCTGCTTGTCAACATTGTAGGCTCTGACCTCTCTGCTGTACATCTGCCTTTCTTCCTCTTTCAAAAGGAGACATGAGATCCCCAAGCTGTTTCATCTTTTTCAGCACTGGTGAGTGGCCCCTGCAGATGGGGTCCATGGCCTGCGCGCACTTCAGGAAAGGATTCTGCAAAGGCAATTTCCTCAGCAGGTAAGTTGCACGTCAGGTATGCATTCTGGGTCTGTTCCAGGAATGTTTTCACTGTGGCTGACTTTGGATGTGTGGACACAAACTCTCTTGCTCTTCCTAGGAATAAAATCCATCTTTGGCTGGAGATGCTTTGCCAGGTCAAGCTCACAGATCTTCTTGACTGACAAGTCGTTGAAGGCCTCGGGCTTCAGGATGCTGACCACAAATTCTCTGATCAAATTTTCTTGCTGGACAAGCGGCTCTTTGCACTCAAACAACCGAAAAGTATGATTTCAGCATTGGAAGCACAGCCATATGAGCCAGTGACAGGAGGTGGAAACGGATGGGTTGCCAATTTTCCAGTGCAAAGTAAAATATAAATGAAAGTCAAACATGTTGTGATTTATATCCAATTTCAAGAAAACTGCATGTAAATATACATACGTCAGTTGCACGCTTTGAAGTTGGTAAAATGTAGATAAAAACAAAAAAAGAATTCACATATTTGCCGCAGGCAGGCAAAGCCCTTTGTGAGATGCAACAAGCTTGATATTGTGCACATGGATATTTTTCAACATTTCATAAAAAGTCCTTTCCTATTCTTATGCAACACTTCTATGGAGTGTTTAGCGTCTATTTTACACGAATTTTGTGTGAAAACACATATTTTGGAGTTTTTATTTCATCCCGAAAAAACGGTTAGTCGAGCGTGACGGGTCATGTCCAAAACACCGTGTGCACTCTGACTTAATGCACACACCCAAGCATGGCCTAGTTGTTCCAACTTTTTAATGAACCTCATCTGCATACATATTTCCGCATAAAACATCTTATTGTACTAGTCTTCGGGGTTCGCGTACGATTATTTTTTACTTTTTGTGGTAAGCTTTTGTTTTCATGTCCGTTCATCACGTTCGACTATTTGCCGATTTCTATTTATGCGGAGTTTCTTTTGTGCCTGCAATTTTGTTCGGAGGTCATGTTTTGGTCACGTGATTAGCCGCAGTGCTTTCATTCATTGGAAATGGCGCCACGACGTATCGAAGGTAAGCGAAACTGTTTCATGTCCCATAACTTTTCCTCATCACGTACGACCGTACGTTGCCATTGTGTACATTTGTGTACATGTTTTATTGTGTTTAGTACCTCTAAGCGCGTACATTTTATATAATTTTACAGTGTAAGTGAACGATGAGTGTGTGGTCGCACTACTCGACGAATGACGACGATACTCTCTGAGGTTTGTTCGAAAGCGACTTGATTTTGAGATGACGACGACTTTTTCAGTAAAAATTTGTCATGTCCCAAATCACGGTCGACTATTTCTTGTCATGTCCGACACCACGTTCGACTGATAGACGGTCTTTTTTGTAAAATTTTAATGAGGAGTCTCAGATCGGGTTAAACTACCTGTTAATTTTCAAACATGGGTTTCATATACCTCTTTGTTTATGACCTGAGGTGATAATGGCGGATGAATCGTCTGCTTTTCAGTCGACCGTGATAGACATCTTGCGGACATGAAGTGGCTTCATGTCCTTCATCACTCTCGATGACTCTTTGTTTATGCCAAAACATAGCAATAGTTCATGTCTGATTTATAATATCTTGTTTTAGTTACTGAGTTTAATCATGAAAATTAACAAAAAAAATTGACAAAAGTTGTGTTCTAACCACCCAAAAATCCTTTTCAGGTCTTCGTCAACTTGATCCTCCAGAGGAAGAAATCAAGGCCACTAAAGTTAAAACGAATGCTGACAGATGCCAGGAAAATCGCATGTCAATTAGGCGTGACCCCTCCTGTGGTGAAGCCGAGAGGCAGAAGAATAAAGAAGTAGTTCTCAAAACAGACAGCGCCCTCGGACAGAGGAAGAAATCTGCGCAAACGTGAACAGGACAGGCTACGCGCACAGAGGTAAGGTATGTGTTGGTTCTGGTTAACATGTGCGTAACACATTCCCATATATAATTTTATTATTTATACTATTGTGACATTGTTTAGGAGACCTACTCTGGTTGTGATTATTAAACATGTACATTTCTACCATTTTTATTGACCATCCATCTTAACTTTTCTGTGCGTGATGGGTTCCCAGTATTTAACCTCTTCAGTTCATTTCCATCAAACATTATTTTTTTCAGAGAGAGAACGAAGGTGATAACCCAGCCCCTGGCCAGATCTACACCTAAGCCCAGGCATGCGGTGGAGCTGCAGTGTAAAAACTGGCGCAGAGCGAAACAGGAGCAATGCAGTGAATCGACTCAAAAGTGGTGGCGTCACCAGGAGAAATGTTCCAAGTATTACTTTGAAAAGAAAAGTAAATGTGCATTTCTCTTAGTTAATTTTCTAATATTTTGAATTGAATCTAATCTCAGAATTTGTTTTCTTTGCAGAACTGGTCATGTGATTGTGAGAGGCAGATTCTTTATTCAGATTAAGTTTTTAAAAAATAAGATGGTACTTTGCATGTGAAACCTCCCATTCCCCATTGTTATGCCAACAATCCAGCACACCTATACCAAATGTGTCTCTTACTTTGACTTTTTGGGTGGTCATTTATCAGACACTGTCTTATTAACTGTACCTCAGGTACATTTTCCATTTTAAACTGTGCAAGACTTCAAATCTCGCTTTCTATGAGAATGTTGCCATACAGCTGACGCTTTTCAGTAATCTGAGCTCGATTCTCATGGGAAGCAATACTTGAACACTTTAACATGGACAATGTACCCGAGGTACATTTTCCGAAAAAAAAAACGAAAAAAAAAAAAACATACTTCAGTGACCATTCAGTAATGTTCGTGATTGTATTAATCAACTATTATCATATTTTATTATTTTCCTAGAATGCACTGACTCATCCCCGGCCAGCAACAAGCCCTTCGCAATCTGAGACAACCCCTCCAAATATTATCCTCCTCACTTTTGTGAACATTTTTTGACATACAGAGACTGGCTTTGTTGTCGAAAGCTGAAAAACCTCATCATAGGTGCATGTATAAATCAAGCAATGCGCTAATTATTTTTCAGGCATCACTTACGGGGTGATGTGCTAAGAAACAGTGCCGAGAAGTGAAAATTGTGGGGTGTTTTTTTGTTGTCAGCAACTGCGTTTAATTGCCTCTTTCTTTATGGTGTCCATTAATTTACAGTGTACACTGTATGAGTGTCTTTTTGGGGTGAAATAATTTTGTGGCAACATTTCTTCAGTTATAGGGTGGTATGCTTACAAAGCGTGGTAGGAAATGAGTTCTTGTGATTGCATATTTACGTGAGTAGACTAAGTGTGTTGAATAATACTCTACATGTGCGCCAAGATTTCATCAAGTTTTATGCACAAATTATGTATGAAACCATAATCTTGTCTTCATTTATGAGATTTTATGTTGAGAAACAGTAGTTGGAAAAGAAAATATAGTTTCAAGTGAAAATATAGTTTCAAGTGGTTTTAAGTAGAAAAATGCTTTGGTGGTCTTTTTTCATGTCCTCACATATTTCATCACATACGACATATGCTTTCTGTATAAAACCAGTATATATGCCAATAATACCATAAAATGGACTGTAAAGCTAAGAAATAAGCCTTTGAACTTGATTTTATTTTAAAACAAGTGCGTTTGAGGTAAAAAAAGAGTTTAAATGTTGTTGTTTCTCATGTCCTCATATTTTGTCACATTCAACATACACATTCTGTAAAAAAACACCGTCGCCACTGATACCAACAAAATTTCATGTACAGTTTGGCTGGTGAACATTGTTTTGAAATAAAAAGTTGTGTTTCTTCATTAACTGTGTATTTGTTCTTTCTTTATTGTATTTGTTTGTACCCAGTATATGTCGTATGTGACACAGGACATGAAACTTTACTAAATTTTCTGAGCTTATTTTATAACTTTCTTGAAGACTTACACTTTTCTGATGTATTTTAGCATGTTTATATAAAACAACATTTAAAAGTTGCTAATGATTATGTAAATTGAGAAGGATTTTAAAAGAAGTCATGTCCTGTGTCACGTTCAACTACTTCCACTTGACCACCATTTTTGACATGCCTACGGAACTCAACTATCTTCTTATGTATGGTTTTAGATAGTGCAAACACTATAGTTTCAAGGAAGCATAACCAAATATACCAATAATAAATCTTAATTTTGCACAATGCATGCCCTCTGTGCGGCCCACCTTCTGTCACTGGCTCATATACAGATCCAGAATCATCTGAACCCCTCCCCCCTCCCCCCAGGTGGAAGAGTTTCTCTTGTATGCGCATTTTTCTATCGCACCCTTCCTTGGTCATCTTTTTTTTTTTTTTTTGCAGCTCTTGATGTATCCCAGCAATGCGCTTCTTGGATTCAGCACTCACACTGTGATCCTTTAAGTCAGCGTTGAACCGAGGCACCCAGGTTGGTTTTCTTGTGTTTGTGTCTTGGTAGGAAACTGAAAGCAGAAAGGGTTGGGGGGGGGGGGGGTGGGTGGGGGTGGTAATAATGGTCAATATAAAGTCATAAGCTTGCTTTTGCACTTAAAAATTATTTTCAATTGATGCCCATCTCAAGCTGAGTGAACTGAGTAAGGCAGCCCCCCCCCCCCCCCCCCCCCCCCCCCGCCCCCCCATGAATAAGACTACGAATGATAGAAAGTTAAGAGAAAAGAAACAAAAATAAAAACACATGATAAAAGATTGGTTTGTTGTGGAAACTTACATGGTAAGCTGAAATTCTGCTCGGCAGTAGTCTTCCATGTCTTGTGCTTCGCCGATTTCACATGGTCAGTCAAAGCATGTGCCCCACTACTGATGTATCTCACATCGGCAAAGCACGCAATAAGCTTTGCCTGGTTCCTCCAGCTTCACACACCATGTACAGAAAGGAACAATTTCGAAAGGTCGGGCAGGCCATTTCCAGTTCCATTTATTATCACACTCTTTGTCTATATCCTTTGCTCTGCTAGAATTCTTCTCGACGATGCCTGCACGCGACATGTTTGCGCTGTGATCGAAATGGCAATAGCCCTGAGGTGCGCATGCATCAGTAACTTCCGGCCGCGTTCTGCCAACTTCTGTTGTCTGCTCTCAGACTCTGGCCGCGTTCTGCCAACTTCTGTTGTCTTCTCTCAGACTCTGGCTGCGACTCACAGGTCACCGTATTTTCATTATTTTAATTTTCCCCATGACATTTTTTTCGCAGGTCGCAGGTCAATTTAGCGGAATGACATTTGGTTTTTCGCTGAAATCCGCGAAACTGCGGGTAATTGGGAGCCCTGCAAGTTTGAAGACTTTAGCTTGAATAGTGTCCGAGAAAATGCCAACGTTAAAGTTTACCATGTTCGACAGCGGACGGACGACAGACGACCACTGGTCCAGAACATAGACTCTTTTTTGCTTCGCATGCGAGCCTAAAATGATCACTAAGTTTGACCTAGTTATTTTTTTTTATTTGTTACTGTGCAACTGCTTTCTTCAGGAGATCATGGAGCTGACCAATTTATAAACTAAAATATCCTGTTCAGTCTTCATTAACAAATGACCTGCATCACTCATACCAAAAAGCTATGCATGAATCAGACACACTGAATGACCAAACTGTTTAAAGGCCAATGTTGACACATGAACTTACATATAGGCGAATGAATGAATGTATGTCGGTGTTTCTCAATAAGGCCCGATCAGTTTGTAGTTTTCCAGTTTTAAATGGGTCATCAGCAAATTTCCTGAGGACAATGACTTAACCACAATTGCCAGGCCTTTAGAAATATTAAAATAAAACAGGTCCAAGTTTGGTGATCCCCTTATTCTTACAGTTGTCTTGAAATTATCTGCGTTCAAAAGTTCTTTTCAAAAAATTCATTTTTCTTTAAAAGGTATTTTTTCGAAAAATACTTACCGATGACATGACTGAATGGAAGGAAGTGTCTACTACTTACTCATTCTAGCCTAAGAGCCAGTTGTGTTAAGACACAACCCGGGAGGCACTCGGGGAACCCCGAGGGGACCAAGAGTTGTCTCCCTATACCCACCACCCGGAAGCCGGGTACCCATAATCCCTCAGTCAGGATACTTGGCGCACGAGCGGCAAGCGGGGCAGGTGGGAGGGTCGTTTGAGTCATGTCATCGGTAAGTATTTTTCGAAAAAAATACCTTTTAAAGAAAAATGAATTTGTTTCTTCAAAAACATTACCGATGACATGACTGAATGGAAGAATTGCGAACAGGAGGTGGGTGCCGCGCTCCAGCACACTTTAGGGCCCAAGGGCCGTCCTCCCTAACGCAAACTCCCGACGACCCTAGGTAGGTGAATACCTACGGCGCTGAGGCGCCAGGAGGGAGTTGTGCCCCCCGCAAAAAGGCCTCCACCAGAGCGAGGAGTCTCTCTGGCCTGGCAGAGCTCTGCAATCGAGGCGGGCGAAGTCATCCTGCCCGCCAGCCTCCAGTAGCCACGAAGTGCAAGACAGTACAGTCCCTGACGAATGTGACGTTCGTGGCCCTGCAAGTGCCTTGATAACGTACCTGTAGCCTCTAACCTCCCTGAGGGAGGGGTCCTGTAATTCAGAACGTATGACTGAGCTTAACCAGGAAGAACGTCCGGCATGTAGCGTCAGTGCTGCCGGAACCGGCAAAGAGGCGAGCGCGTCCGAAGCGAACGGCTATGTCGTAGGCACCCGTGAGGCTTGTACAGGGATTTGCTACGTGGTCTCCTGGTGGAATAGCGCCCCGTAAGCGGGCGCAAGGTGAACCTGTGGACCAAGGCGCGGCGGTCCAGGTAAGGTATGGTCCGAGAGGAGCTGTACGTAATTGTTCCCTCGAACTGTAGGCAGACAGGGTGAGGCGTAGCTCCTGAAGCTCGTTAACCAATCCACCACGGCAACATCCCTCAGGCGCCGTATGGCTGCAAGGGCAAGACGTAGCATTCGATGACTCCTCCCGAGGGGAGTCGACAGGAGGCTCCGGACGAGCGCGTGTAAGTCTCTCCGACCCGGGCTCTGAGGAGAGGCGGGTTCCTGTCGGCAAGTGGACCCCCAGCAGGATCCCGGCGGCTTACTTGGAGACGAGTGGGTACCGAGATTGTACGTGGGACGTCGCCAAGCGCGACTCTCTGAACTGGGCTCTGTGAGGCGAGTTCTCTGCTTCTCAAAAGCTGTGTCCGGGCTCGCTCCGTCCGGGTAGCGGCCTCGGTCAAGGCCCCATCCTGTGCCCCAGTCCACTGAAAACGTAGGATCATCCTGGTCTCATGCGCCGATCCTCCGAAGGTGTCCTGGTGTATTCCGTGTGTAGCCACTGGTCCCACCGGGGAAGACTGGCCCAGATCTACCGTCGGTCCAGGTAGCGTCACGCACGGAGGGAGATGAAGTTCTTTCCCCAAGCACCAGGGTAGGGGGTATGCACTGGTCGGAGGATCGCCAGCTGCCCTGATCCTGGAAGAACACCTCCGCTGTCGCGTAGCCGAAGAGGAGAAGCTCCTGTGACCTATCCTTCCCCCCACGAGCCGAAGAAGCAGGCCTAGTAGTCCGCGTCAGATCCAAGCTAAGCACGCTCTTGTCCGCGAAGTCCGAAGGTCGAAGGGTTGGACCTCGAGAAGAATCACGGAAGTAGGAAGCGTAGCTTCAGCAGCCGGGCTTAGAGACGACTAAGGTGAGTAGATTCGCCTCCGTGTAGTGGCTAGGCCTCCACCCCGAGCACAGCCAAGCGGTACCACCTGTCCGAAGTACGGCACCCCTCGGGTGCCCAACGAGAGTTGTCGAGATGGTTAGACGTCAGGGAGAAGGGGCTGCGCCTTGGTTCCCCAGTGTCCACGATGGATGAGAACCCCCGGTGAGTCAAGGGGCGATGCCGGGCAACTTCCGCAGCAGGGCGGCGGCGATGAGCTTGGATGTCCCGTCCAGCGCCGGCCGAGTGTCCATCCGCGCAGAAGAACAGGTCTGATGGAACCGCAGCACTGGAAGCCGAAGAAGAGGAAGAGGAGAAACGGCTGAGACGTCCGAGCAACCAGTCCGAGGGGTCGTCAGCCGTCAAACTCAGGGTGTCAAAGTCCCGCTGTCTGGAACCGGCGACCGAGGAGGGCTCCGAGGGAGGGAATCCCGCTGACGGCGAACCGCAGGTCGAAGACTCCCTCCGAAGGGGAGAGCGAAGACGGAGCGACGCGGCGAGGTTCTCCCGTTTGCCGAAGGCGGGTTCCGACGAGGAGAACGGCTGCGACGAGGAGGAACGGAACGGAGAGGACGAGGGAAGGGGAAGTGGCCGGTCGATGGGAAGAGGAACGGGACGAACGGGAGTCCGAACGAGATGAGGAACGCGAAACCAGTCGAGGGAGTCCTGATCCGTCGAACGATGAGTGGAGAAGGTCCTCCTACGATCTTGCGAAGCAGAGCGATAACGGTGAGTAGAATCCCAGCGCCTACGATCCTCGCGAACAGGAGGATCCGGACGAGTGCGTGTAAGTCTCTGTGAACCAGGCTCTTGGGAGAGGCGGGTTGCTTGCCGGCAAGGGGATCCCTGCGGCCAGAGATGAGTGGGGAACGAACCAGGCTCTTGGGAGAGGCGGGTTTCTGTGCACTAATCCGTTGAATACTCAAGTGGCGTCTTCTGTGTCGGATCAAGTTGGTTTCGCGCGTCCGGTGCCGGGGGCACAGCGGAAGGCGTCTTGGGCAACTCCAAGCACCCGAGCGGGAAGGTCCTCTTATGATCTTGCGAGGGAGAGCGATAACGTCGAGTAGAATCCCTGTGTCTACGCTCTTCACAACCAGGAGGTTCCGGACGAGTGCGTGAATGTCTCTGTGAACCAGGCTCTTGGGAGAGGCGGGTTTCTTGCCGGCCAGGGGACCCCCAGCGGGATCCCGGCGGCTTCTTCAGAGACGAGTGGGGAACGACGGTGGAGGAGGGACGCCACGAGCGTCCCACCAAACCAGGCTCTTGGGAGAGGCGGGTTCTTTCCACCAGCTGTATCCGGGCGCGCTCTCTAACGGAGGCGGTCTTGACGGTCGAACTCCCACACTGCACTAATCCCTCGATTACTCAGTGGCGTTTTCTGTGTCGGATCCAGCTGGTCTCGCACGTCCGGTGCCGGGGGCACAGCGGAAGGCGTCTCGGCAATCTTCAAGTACCCGAGAGGGTAGGAGTCTCCCTCCTCTAAAGTTCCAGAGATTAGACCATCGCAGCTCCGGCCAGGTAGCACAGACGTTACAAGAGTGGTCGGAAGCACACCCAGCGCACAGGAGACAGACTGTACGGTTACCCGACGGCCACTGGAAGCCTCCGCATAGCTTGCATGTCCTCAGCAGTCCGATAGTGGTCCCTACTCTGGCGCCGCGCAGAGCGAGCGGGACGAGAGGTGGCCCGGAACTGTGTTGATAGTAGTCTCCGCTTCCTTGGAGACGAGCATTCTTACTAGAGTCCCTGGACGTGCACGTGAATGTCTCTGAGCCGGGCTCCGAGGGAGGCGGGCTTTCTTGCCGGTAAGGGGGACCCCCAGCGGGATCCCGCGGGCTTCTTGGAGACAAGTGGGGCAGAAAGTGGACATGGCTTCTTGGAAGTCTTAGTCCGGGCGCGCTCCCTCCTGGAAGCGGCCTCATCGATCCAGGCCCACTTCGTGCACTAGTCCACTGAATCCGGTGTGGGGATTCCCACAGGGACGTCCTGGTCTCAAGCGACCGGTGCCAAGGATACGTTGGAAGGCGTATCCACATCCTGCGCATAGGAGACCCGACCCAGTGGTTGTCCGACGGCCACCGGAACATCTGCCTTGCGGGCAGGACATCGGCCTGCCCCTCTTCATCGGGGCGGAACGGGATCCTTCAAGCACCAACAGCATAGGTCGCTCCCGCCTGCAGACGCTTCAATGCTGCCATCCGCGCTGCTGAGGCCAGGTGACGCAATCATCCCAATGTGGTAGGAGGCACCTCCCGTGTCGGAAGACAGGCCTAGTCCCAATGGGCGCTGCCTGGACATGAAGAACACACCTACCAGTAGCAGCCGGGCTGGGGCTTACAGCCGAGAAGCTGCTTGACCTCTCAAGGTGGTAGTGTACTGCAACGTCCTAAGACGTCGGACGTGTGCGTAATTGTCTTTCCGAGCGGGCCTTGCCAGAGGCTGTTCCCGTGCGCTCACCCTGGCAGCGGCCTCCACGATCCATGCTCGCGCACTAGTCGCGACATCCGGTGTGGCTTCTCTCCCAGGGCAGTCCGTTGTCGTGCGGAAACCCGCAGTGTCTGGAAGGCGCCTAAACCGGTGCCGATCGCTTGCAAAGCAAGCATGGTCGGCGGGGCATCCGGTGCAGTGGCGAAAGACCCCTGGGGGCTGAACTAGCCACTGTCATCTGTGTGAATGGGTAGCGCATCCCTGCAACAGATAACACCCGAAGGCCTGCGGGCGAGTCCTGTGGGACTAAGCCACGAAAGGTAGCCTTCGTAACAACAAAACACACAAGCACCAAGCGGGGTAACAGACTGTCAAGCCTGCACGCCAGCAGTGCAGCAAGAAGGTAGACTCACTGCCCTCAAGCACTAAGGTGAGCAACCAACATATGTAGCAAAAGTCAAACATGTCATGACAGAAGCGAGGTACCACACTCAGACCTGTTTACCCCCTGGGTGTAGTCAGTGTACTTTCAACTGACTAATTGTGTACTTTGGACCTCACATGTGTAATTATTCCCAAGCCAGTGAGTTGTCAGTTTCTCCAACAAGTGTATTCTTGGGTAAACAGGTCTGCAAACTGCATGCCGACAACTAGCCGTGCAGTAAGCAAGCAGGCCCACTGCCGCCAAGCGCTAAGGCGAGGGAACAACATATGTACACAAAAGACGAATACGTCATGACGGAAGCGAGGTACCAAACTGCACGTCTGCAATCTAGCAGTGCAGTAACGAGGTAGATTCACCGCCGTCAAGTGCTAAGGTGAGCAACAACATATGTACCAACCCCTGTGACAAAAGGAGTCAGGCCCCCAAACATTATTACTAAGGGTGACCGTGTGTGGAAAAAAAAAACCAACACCGGCCGCATGCTGTACAACTCAATACGCAATGACAATCAAGACAAGAAAAACATCTGGGGCAGAAAATCACCACTTTATGTGGACATGCCACGAGGGGCCCGCCCAGCCAAGGAGCGTAAACCCCCCAGCTGCCCGCCGGAACGTATATCCACTGTCTAAGGTACGTGAGTACTTGTCTACCGCGTATGCCTGCGTATGCGAGTGTGCGCTTAAATCCATCACCCGTGAGCGAAAACAGAACAGGCGCTGGTCCCGAACAAACCACGCGATGACAAGGCGTGACTCAAGCTGTGCCACTCAGCTAATCAGGCCATGGAGTAAAAGAATTCTCCACACCCAAGGTACAAAAGCGTAGGAAACTTCTCTACGATTCACCGAAGGTGAGTGGGGGCGCAATTACAGTGAGAAGAAGACGAAAAACTTCGTACCTGCACAACCAGTGCCCAGCCCGGGAACCAGCCGAGGGTCAATCCCGCTACCTTACCTCTCCGCCGAAGGGGAACGGGGGGAGACGTCCAAAAACCCGCCTGGCACGACCGGCGAAGATCACCGGACAGCTCACCAGAGGCCGAAGCGCAGGCGCCAAGCAGTGGGGACGAGAAAACCACGCAGCAGCACAGGCAGGGCCGACGAAACGATCCTATCTCCCGCTCTTCTTTCCAACAGCAAGTCCGAACCCGAGAACGGTCGAAAACCAAAGTCCGTAGGCTAGAGCCGAGCGCAAGACGACCGAATCGTGCGCCTAAGTAGACTAGACTGAGGGATTATGGGTACCCGGCTTCCGGGTGGTGGGTATAGGGAGACAACTCTTGGTCCCCTCGGGGTTCCCCGAGTGCCTCCCGGGTTGTGTCTTAACACAACTGGCTCTTAGGCTAGAATGAGTAAGTAGTAGACACTTCCTTCCATTCAGTCATGTCATCGGTAATGTTTTTGAAGAAACAAAACATTAGGCAAACTTTGTGCAAACATGTTATTAAGAGAGTACTACATACCCAAAAGAGCGTGTGAGCTTTTTGGTGCCAACTGGCTTGTCACTAAACTGCAGCTCGTAGAAGACCCGCTGTAAGGCTAGAGGCACACTCTTGGACCCATCATCACCTTCTGTTGGCATCATGTACACTGCCTGAAAAGCACAGGCAATAACATTGATACATGTACATCACACTCACATGTGCTGTAAAATATAACATCATTCGTGGACTGACAAAACATGCATTTTATAAGTACTGTGAAGGTAAGCATCTTGGCGTTTGTGATAAGTATCCCTTCCTTCCTATCAGTAATGCCATCGGTAAGAGTTTTGAGTAAACAAATGTATTTTTCTCTAAAATGTATTTTTTCGAAAAATACTTATCGGTGGCATTACTCATTAAGAGTTGCCTCCCTGGTTGTGTAATTATACACAATGATTTTTAGGCTGAAATCGTTAAGCTAAGTGTATCTTCTATACAGTAATGCCATCGGTAATGTATTTTGAGGAAACAAAACGTGATTTCCAAAATTTCAGTAGCTCGCTTGAGCTTGCCCTTAGCACCACGTGAATGTTCTGTGTTTATGTACAGTGTGTGAGGGAATGTGCGTGATTCATGTGAGCGTGCTTGTTGGGTTCAGTTCGCGGCTATGTCCTGCGCATGATTGAGTTATATTATAAATATGAGAAATGCGCCATATAAATACTAAAATTCGGTATTAATTTCAGTCCACTTAATCAGATTTCAAAAATATAAAAAATGCAATTTAAATTTCCAAAATTTCAGTAGCTCGCATGAGCTTGCCCTTAGCACCACGTGAATGTTCTGTGTTTATGTAGAGTGTGTGAGGGAATGTTTTGTTGGGTTCAGTTCGCGGCTACGTTCTGCGCATCGAGTCATATTATAAATATGAGAAATGCGCCATATAAATTCTATGTATTATTATTATTATTATCATCTAAGACTTCATCATTTCTGTGAACCCCTGGGAAATCCTGCTGACCCTCTGGCAACTGAATTTGCCGCGCTAGATCTGACCCCCTACATTTAAGAAAAAAATGAACACTGCTAATTTCTTGATCCGGATCTGGGGGAGGCACACCATGTTTAAGTCGGTCCGAAAATCCATACCAAGGTGGAGTCCAAAGCGGGGAGCGCCGAAGAGGTGGAGGACGTTAACCTTTAGCACGTTGGTGGTGACATTTGTTGCCAGCCACCATCTTGCTTCATTATCGGATGGCGATATATGTTGCCACCGCGTGGTCTGCTCGTAATCGGCTATGGTAAACACACTGGGTTGCCATGAAGCCTTTGCAAAGGATTGTGGGTGATTGTAAATGAGGCTTACTTCTGTTTTATATCGGCCATCTTGCTAACTTCGAGTGTGTTTGAGGGATTCAAATTTTCTAAGTGAGAGTTTCTGACGGCTTCATTTTGACAAAAGATGACCGATGAGGAGTTAGAAGCATTCATCAAGGAATACTTTTATGGAGTCAGATTCCGATGATGAAGACTTTCTTGGCTTTTTGCCAGAAAACTTGAGATCAAGGGGGGGTGGGAGATGGTGGTGATGGGCAGAGGAGTGATTCTGAATTCAGTGCTAGTGAAACGGTGTGAAGTAAGCATTGATTTTTTTGTTTTGTTTTGATAATAAAACAGATAACACAGTTTTAAGAATTGTGACATAATCTTGATTTATTTATTTACATACATGCCAAATTCCACAAATGAAAAAGTTATAGGCTTTTGAAGTAAGTAAGGTAGCGTTGGGTTTAGCCCACTCAAAAAGAATGCAGTTGCAGGGAAAAGAACTGCCAGCGGAAACAGAGTGCTAAAGGTTAAAAAGTGAGTTGGAGACCCGCCGAGATGGTAGAGAGGATCCAAGGGTCATCCAGCAACAGCGACCGCAAAGCATCGCTGTGCTGGGAGAGTCGCCCACCGACCGGTGACCCGAGAGTTGTCGGCAGGGGCAGTCCGAGAGGAGAGCCATCGGGCCCGCATGAAGGCCGGGCCACCGGAGGCTGGGAGCGGCCAAAATGGGGGGGACGGGCAGGGCCAAGGGGCACACTGGAAACTGGGCGGGAGGTGGGTCTGAAGGACCGCAGGGCGTGACCCACAGCCTTGCGGGCCGCACAAAAGTGAGAGAAGGTAGGACGAGAAGGCCAGATGTCTTTGTTGGTCTCCTTAACCGTCTGCCAGGTGGAGCCAAACAGCAAGGGACCGCCGATGGGAGCATGGCGGAGCTGAGACTTGACCGACGAATGCAACCCCGAACAAGCATCGAGCACTGCAACCCGCTGGATCAAATCACAGTTGATTGCGGCAGCCAGCGCGCTGATAGATGCATGGTAAGACGCCAGGTTCGCCACAACCACCAAAAAGCGGTAGACTGCGGGTCCCAATTGTCCGCGAGAGCTCGGACAATCGCCTGAGTCTCAAGGTCCAAGAAACCCGAGCAGGATAGGATGTTGCGGATCAGGATAGCCATCTTGTCTACTCCCCGAGGAACCCGGGAAAAGGCGGCTCGGCGACCACCCGCCTGAAAAAACCCGGCGGCATCCAGCGAAGGCAAAGGGCATGAAACGCCTGAGAGTGACCCGCATACCAGCTCTGCCGAAACCGGATGTGGATGCCCTCGGGCCAACTGGCATTGGAAAAGAAAACAGGGTCCTTTGAGTCACCGAGAGGCAACTGCACCGAGAAGGCATCCGCGAGATCTCGGAAGCCCGGTGGTTGCGGTAGGGATTTTAGGCGCTTAGGCTGCAGGGTAGCATCCACGGAAGCCGAAGCCTTTCACTTAAGAGGAGGGGCGGGCGGACAAGCCTCTGGCGGAAGAAAACGCAGAATGAGCCCCATGGCCTCCTCTAGCGACCGCTGCGTCTCGATGCCCGGAGCGAAGTGGGAAGAAAACGCAAAACAGCTGTGCTGGGAGTCCGCGGGCAGGAAACTCAGGGACGCAGAAGGGTGCTCCAAAACCCCGAAGGCGGAAACCTCTGGATGTAGGCCGAGAACTTTGTCGTTGACAGCCGCTGCCAAGTGCCGGGGTGAGGTACGCTTAAGATCGGAGAGTGGGCGACCGTCGATTGGCGCATGACGGTCCGTTCCGCGGGGAAAGGCCAGAGAACGGGAGCGAGGGGAACTCAGCCGAAGGATGGGAGAGGAGCGCTGGCGCCAATGCCGAGTGCTCCAACTTCCAACAGAAGAAGAAGAAAAAGGCGACCGATCACACCAATCAAGTGCGTGGGAGGGTGCTGGAGAGAGGGTCTCACGCACATCAAGGGGGGGGAAGACCGTCGCCTCACATGGGAGGGACTGTGCCGTCTGCTCTCGCGAAGAAGCAGTCGGTGGCGAGAACTGTAGCGGGAAGAAACCCGCAAACGGGGCCGCGACACGGAGGAGAAGGTCGTTCAAGGTGACGCAGAGCCACCCGTTCCGAAGAGGAGAACCGCCTAAGACGAAAGACAGAAGAAGCACGGTGATCTTGGTGGCTATGCTCCGTCCGTGTCCGCGTACGACCCCAATGTTGTATGTCCCGAAGGGGGGGGGGGGGGGGGGCCAAAGTGATCCACTCTGAACGGAGTGGGGAGAGTGTCGCCTAGAAGACTTACCTTCTGATAGAAGGGCGCGCGGAGACCGGCTTCTAGCCGAGGCGCGAGAAGACACCAAAAGCCCCAAGGCGTTGAGAGTCATGAGGTGACTACCGAAGGCGATGCGTAGGCACAAAGGTGCATGGGGGCAAGGCCACGCCTGGCTGGTCGGGAGCCGCACCAGGAACAGTCGGGCGCCTGTGTCTCCTCCCGCGAGGGAGAGGGGGGTACCGCCGCGAGAGACCCATCTCCATAGAGTGGGTGCGTGGGGCTGACTGCAAACTGCACTCGAGGGAGCGGGAGTGCAGTGTCTCGGAAGGTACATCACATCCTGCGGCAGAAGAGTCAGCATCCGTCACCTTGGCCTGGGGGGGGGGGGGGGGGGGGGGGGGGGGGGGGGGGGGGGAAGTAAATCGCCACAAGAGTCCTGTTGGCAGGGGCCGGGTGGGCTGGTGCCTCGGTGGAAGGCACGGGGCGCTTGCATCGATAGTAATGCCAAAGTTCTGACCAACGGTCCTCCTTCCAGGCAGCGCACGTCACGCAAGTGTGATCGGATGCACAGCCGGAACAGGGGAGGCAGCATATGTGCGTACGCTGTGCCACTGGAAGTCCCCACAGACGGTGCAAGTCTTAAGCTGAGCACTGCAAAAGGGAATGGGAAAAATAAAAGAATTGCGCGTGGCCCTAAGGCCACATCACCAAGCACACGACCGGTGTAACCGACAGTCGAATTCAAAACAAATGGCAAAAACGCCGTAATTCCACAAAAATTGCCCCAGTCAGCCACAATCGCCGGGCGAGGCAATGACCGAGGCCTTACCTGGCCATGTCTAGCCGAGCTAAACCAAAGGAAGAAAGAAACAGATGAAGAAAATGCGGAGACTGAAAACCAGTAAACTGAACAAAATGAAAGCTAAGCATAGAACTGGCACTAACGGACTCTCACGAGATTAGGAAGGGAAGCTACTCAGAGGATAGGGAGGCCACTCAGTGGACTAGGTAACTGCTTGCTAGAGTTACGTCCCTAGTTGTGTAGCAACACACAACAATTTTGGAGGCTGAAATTGATAAGCTAAGTATATCTTCCTATCAGTAATGCCACCAGTAACGTTTTTGAAGAAATAATGGATGCTTCCAGTGTGGACTTATTTACCAAAACAAATGGGTCTTTGAAGAGTGATTGAAACTTGGAGCCAACTCACAATGAGGGATTGATTGATTGATTGATTGTACATTGCTTAGCGTCCCGACAGCAACAAGGCTTTCTCAGGACGTGCCTGCACTGCTTGTGAAAAAAAAAAAAAATAAACAGAACATTGAATGTATGTCGCCAGCCGGTCAAATACATTAAATAAACCTAACACACGGGGCCTAAATAAAGCTAAGACCATTTAGCAACACACATCCAATATCAAGAGCTACAGGCAGTGCAGACAGTAGGGAGAGTTTTAAAAAGGCAAATACAGGTGAATGGACAAAGGGTAGACAGAAACACATGCCCCAGAATAGAGAGAAAAACCCACCCTGTGGGGCTGACCAGGGTGACCCTGGGAACTAAAAAATACCTAACCCCACCCAAGTCCCCCAGGGCAGACCCGGGTGGGGGACAATGAGGGATTGAGGAAGATTATTCCACTTCCAGAGAAAGTCTTTGGTAGTAGAAACACCTCTCACCAAAAGACTAAGTTCTAACTTCTAACTAAGCTGATCGGGCATTACACTGGAAATATTCCAGATGTAGAGCTAATCCAGCACCATCATGGTGGATCCATCAACAGCAAATAGTATGCAGACATAATCCTATGAATATGAGAACATCTCCAAAGTCTAAGAAACTGTGTCAAAGTACACAGACATATATAATGTATTCTTACCCGTCTGAGTTTATTGGTGAAGAAGAGGGTTTGCAGCAAGGAGTTCATGTAGCAGGTGGCACCCTGGTTTTTCAGCCCCACGTACCCTGTGTGCTTCTTGGAGTCCCAGCTACCGATAGAAAAGGACGACCTGTGTTTACTTGTAATCCCAAGTCTGTTCCAATTTGATGACATGGAACTCTTAACAATAAAATCTATAATAACTATAATATCAGCTTGGAATTTGTCCACTATAAAAATCAATTTTAAATTTTCACCATGAATAAAGACATTTTTTATTCATCTTTTATTCTTTAACAAAGATCCTAAGTTTTGATTACTTGCATGCATCAGCCCAAGCTCTGGTACATTCTCTAATTTTCTATCAGTAGTATCAGAGATATTTGCAACAAACTTTATCCAAATTACCAAGATGCTAATATGTTGATACATAACCTTCAGAATCAGTAAACATTATGTGCACTATCACTTTTATAGTACAACCATTAACTAATGAACTATTACACATTACTTTCTCTTCTATAAGGGGTTGATTGAGTCAGTGCTTACCAAACTCCATGGGGAGCATCAGCATTGACGTGAACTTCTAGTGTGACCTTGTCATCCTTGACATACCCCTTTTCGGGATCTAACAGGTCCTGCAAACGCCAACACAACAAAACAAAAACATGAAAACCAATCCAATGCAAAGGTAAACAGTGCATAAACACTAACACAACCAAACAAAAACTTGAGAAAAAAGCTTGAGACGAGCTTAACCCATTTAACCAACAGCCTACAGCAGGAGGCGGATTTACCATGGTAATTCAAGGGCAGTGCCAGATGAGCTTAGCACCTGAAGGTGCCAAGCTCACCTGGCACTACCCTAAAATTATCACGGATGATCCATCTCCTGCAACAGGTACATAGTCCTTAGTAAAACCTCAAAAATTTGCAGAAATGTGGCTGTGGCGTTAAAGGGTTAAAAGCGCAAAAGCACTAAACTAATGAAATAATTTTCAAAACAAAACTGAACATGAACAGAAACAATGTTCATTCACATCAAATTCAATACAAGCAATCATGACATGTGCTGCGGCTTATTTTGAAGTACTAGTTGGTAGAATTCTGAGGTATAAATTGCTTTTTATCACTACATGCTTAGTAGTGTCATTAGCCTGAGCGGTCCAGCTATTACTATTAGTATTAAAACCAACAAAAACAACAATAAGATAAGTCTGATGTATTCATTTCATCACAATTCTGTGTTTAAGTCTTTGGAGAAAAATATGCATACTGAACTAGTCTGCCAATTCCTTAGATTATCATCCACTCCCTTGTGCATGCATCAATCAGGACTGTAAAACAGCACCTGTGGCTGCATCCCCAAGGGGGATAATCAAGTGAGAGTAAGCAAAGCAAGACACTTGTCATGAGTGCTGAACTTACATTCCAAGCTAAGAAGTGACTAAACCCCCAGTCATTTTCTTTGCAGTAGAACAGATGCTGTATCTCTGTTATGGACAGAACACAAGGGAAAATGTCAACACACAAGCTTTCATCTTGAACGACTGTAAAATGTTACGTGGATCACTGCCACTTGTATAGCAGAGCAAATGCATCTAAAAATGTAAGTCTTTCAGTTCCAAAAGCGAAAAAGGTTAACACATTGAGCTCATGTTGGGAGCTGTCCTCTTACCGTTTAAGACCCACATCAACTATGAAAGTTCAAGGGTTGTGCAGGAATAGCTGGGTGCCTTTAGGCGCCAAGCTATTCCTTGCACCAAGCTTGAACTATCTTGGTCCATTAATAGACTGTTGTAGTGTGTGATGGGTGAATGAATTTAGCAATAGAAGCAGATGAACGACTCTTTAAGCCCTCACACTCTCCAACAAAAGACGGATCTGCTATGAAAGTTCAAGGCAAGTGCCAAATTTGCTCTGCATACAAGAAACAAAACCTGCATGACAAAACTTAACAAAAATTAAACTTTATCAACCACAACATTCATATGTACAAATCTCTGAGCTAATTTATGACAAAAACTGACAAAGGCAGTGAGATACAGTTCTGATGAGATTAAAATATGAATCAAACAACCATAAACTGATAATGAACACAACATAATACCACTTTACCAGACTGTCAGGAAACAGGAACAGCAATAACAAACTTACTGCGACAGAATGGTTCTGTATCTGGCCTGACACTCAGAATTCTGAGTTCTGCACTGGCATGACAAGACCAGGACCTGCAAAATATACACTACATTTTATCTTTTCATGCTCTAATCTTCTATGTTAAACTTGTGGGAGCAATAAAGTCAGATTCATGGGTGACAGTGTGAAAAACTTAAATGACTAAAACACTGCAGGGACTAACTATGCACTATGATTTATGGCCAGGAAGAGAGATACATTTTTAATTATGAGCCCCTGAGGATGCAGGGGCTCATGAGATTGAGAATGTATGCCTCTTGCAGATGAAACAGGCTGGATGAAGGGCTGTTCTGTCTGATTCAAAAAGCTGAAACTTAGCTTTCTGGGATAGTGATTGCAATATTTGCATTAACAATAACACGCAGCTGAATTTACACATGCTGGTGAAGAAAATTAGCCCCATTCAGCAAAAGGTCATCCGACCACCCTCTCTCAGCTTTAACATGCACATGGCTGTGAAAGGGCCATCTAAGACTGATGGCAGCCCATTGACATCTTGCTCACAATCACATGGTATCCGCAGGAGAGCAAGAGACATATCTGCAAGATGTCTGATATGTGATACAAGTGTGCAATAATAGTAAACACTGACACGGAACTGTAACATCAGGCAACTCCTTGCCTTCAACCCTAATACTGTGGTGTATGTGTGTGTAAATTACTAGGTACTCCAAAGTGATTTTTAAGTTACATGATCACATTTGTAAATGTTTTTCAGATAGGTCTCATTTTCTAATTCCAATGATATCAAGTTGAAAATAATCGGACAATTAGAACAAAAGATGTGAATTATTTTGTTTATTTTTTTTTGCACGCCTTTTAGGCGACAGTAAAAATTGAATGATTTGGCATTTTTGGAATTTCACAGAACCAACCTTATACTATAGTGATAATGATACTAAATTCTACTCTAATCAACTCTATATAGCATTCATTGACAGCCTAGTCTTTTTCGAGGCTCTTGAACAAGGACATCTTGCTGAAAATGATCCTCAAACTTAGGAAAATCACTGATTTTGATGGCTGAAAATTAACAAACATAAGAAAAAATCATATCTTGCAGGGTTCATATTGAATCAGGATCACAAAATTCCCAACCTTTTCCCAACCCAAGGGTCAATTCTCCCAAGTGTACGACGCAGAGGGATCATAGATCGAGAGACTGAGTCAAGGACACAGCAAAATATTTCTGAGTGCCATAAAATAATGCTGTAAGACAGGAATAAGAATAATTTAAAGCACACCTTCACAAACTTCAACACCTTTGAACAAAATTTAAAAAAAAAAAAACATTTTCTACAAGCATCTCTTATTTTACTTAAGTTAGCTTAGAAATCACAATCAGCAGAAAAATTCTATACAGCACTGCCAACAAACTTCAAAAGTCAATTTGTATGATCCAGAAACAATTCTTGGCCAAAACACACACACGTATTTATATAAAGTGTAGGGTTTAAAAATCACATTATGTCACAAACTTCACTGTCAGCACTGTCATGGTTGAAGGGACTGGCTCTTCTCTGTAATATCTTTGGCTATACTGGCCGCTTCAACCTTTTTTTCATCTGCCCTTCGTCTTAGAGCATTTGACTGGGAAAGCAGGGACAGTGCACTCAGTCTTTCTGCTTCATCAGCCTTAGCTGCAGCTGCTGCCTCCAAACCAGCGATGTCTTGCTGAAGGTGCTGCCTCTTTGCCTTCAGCTGCTCCACCTCTTCAGTCGCAGCCTTTCTCTTTTGTGCTTTTATCTGAGTGGCCTGCATCTCCTTCTCTTCTTCAAGATATGCGTGGTACCTGTTCCTAGAAGAGGACACGTAAGACAGCACCTCTTTGGTGATTTGTACTTTTTCAGGACCACCAACTCTTCTCACTTTATCTATTACCAGCCGCCTGGCAACTAGAGACCTTTTCTTCAAATTTTCCATAGTCACCTTGTTGATACTAAAGCCCCTCTCCACTGTGGCCTGGGCATGGCTGAGGATGAGCAGCTGCTGGGCAACATCCCATAGAAGAGAGAACTCCTTTCGACCCGAGAGATTCTTGCAAAGGAGTTCATCCACTCTGTCTTTGCTAGGGTGAAAGTTGCGGAATGGTTCGCTGTTTTCTGACAGAACGCTTTCCCTGAATCTCCAAAATTGATTCTTGATCAGGTCACAGTTGACCTCCTTTACTCTCCCTGCATCACACATAATTCTCAGAGACAGCTGTAGCTGTTCCAGGTTAGCAGACAGGCCTTCTTCTGTCAGCAGCCCCTTCGGGTTCATCCATGCCAAGTTGCGAACAAGCTGGTATTTAATGGGGGCTTTCTCCATGATTTTTTTTACTATTGCCATGAGGAAATCACGGCACTCCATGTAAAACGTGTGACGTGCCTTATCTGAAGATCCATTTTTTTCTCGCAGACTCTGAGTTGCAGCAAAGCCAACATCCACCTTGCTGAAGTCGAGGTGATTCTTCTTGTCAGCATATTCAAGGCTACACAGTGAGAGCACAGACTTGCATCCAGCCAGAACTTCAGGCTTAACAAACCTTGCCATCAAGTCCTTCAGGAGGCAAGCCAAGTCTGATGCCAGAAATGGCATCATTGGTCGATCAGTTTGGCAGAGCTTGAGGAAGGGCTCTATCTCCCTGGCGATGCAAACAAAAAACTGCAACTTGGCCTTAGGCAGAGGGTCACCCAAAGCAGTAATGACCTCCTTGAATGAGTGGTTGGTGTGCTCAGTGATGCTCTTGCTCTTGGCTGCTGAGCAGTAGGCCTGAAGCTGAGGAAGGAGTTCCAGCAGTCTCTCTGCAGGCGCAACATTCTCCAACCATCTGGGGGAAAAGCATGACAAAAAAATTAATCAAATGTAAAAACTAAATAATAAGAAAATAAATAAAATGTTGAAAAAGGGAGATAATTTTGTTTTATTTCTTAAGAGACTAATTCAGATAGCTAAAAAGAGACAGTGAACTGAGAGAGAACGGTAATAATCGTCTGTAAAGCTGTACAGATGTTGAACTGTAATATAAGAATAAAGAAAACAATAACTAGTGCATTTACCTATGACTACAGTACTGAAGGGGGAATGATGTGGCTTCCGTCACCTCCAGAAAGTCCTGCGGCCGAGCTGGTGCGTTGTAGAAGAGAGTAAAGGCTGCCCTCAGTAGTGACTCCAGCCCCCATCGTGCAGCTGTACAGCCACTGTGGAATGCATTGTGGATAATATGCAGTCCGCAGGTGCCTATGTCCAACATCTTCACTACCGTTGATCTTTTGATGTCCTCTTCCAGCATCTTGCGCAGTTTTATGTTCACATTGGGGCCATCCATGGACAGCTGCAAAAGCTTCTGCCGACTCAACTTTGCAAGAATTGGAGCAAGCTTGTTATGGAGATCCTGGGCGGTGGCATGACCCATGAACTCTGAATGCAAGAACCTAGTCACAACCTCTTGTTCTTCCCAAAATCGAACATGTATATCCAGTTGTTTTTCTTGAAGGTCTTCATTCAGGCTTTCATCAAACATCAGTACATAAGCAACTTTGGAATTCAGATTTCTGAACAGCTGGTCAGCAAGGTAGGCGCCTAGTCCGAAGGTAGTTAGATATGCAGCCTTCCTTTCACCACATGAGAACTGTGATGCAATTTTGCTGTCAGGAAACATAATTCTGAAAATGTCCCCTATGTTCGCACAAGAGTTCATGCTGTAGTGGCTGTCAATGCATTTCAAAATCCACAGAACCTCAGCTCTCAGCACATCTGCACCAATGCACTAAGACGACAGATCAGGTGTAGCAGGACCACTGGACATTGGCTGAGTGGCATGCTGTTGTGAATTTGCTGCCATTGAAGAGCTTGAAACAGGTCTGCTGGGAGCGCAGAAGCTAGCAATGCTGGCGATGGCCATGGGCTTGCTTGTATTTTCTACCAGGTTCTTGTGCTTGGCACCTGCAGCGCAAATACTTCTTTTAAAATACACAACAATATGGTACAATAAATTAACTATAGTCATAAACAAAGGCAAGAACTAATGAATGAGTCATAATTGAAAAAAAAAAAAAAAAAAAAACTTCCAAGTGATTTTTTTTCTCTCAAAATCTATGAATAGGATACACACGATATAATTTATTTTGTTTATTTTATTATGTATGTAGTTTATCTTATATATTACAAATTTCTTCATTTTATTTTAATTATGGTCCAATGTACGATTCTGGTGAAACGACCAGGCACATAAGTATACCTAACATACAAATTGTTAATTTGAACAAACTTGTAAAATGTTCTTAAGGTTTTCGATAATCTAAGCAAGGTAAAAAAAAAAAAAAGGCAATCATACAAGTCATATTATCGCAATGTGCACGTGCCTGGTTGTTTCACGGTAAAATCGACCTGCTGGTGAATCGACTAAGTACCATTTAAAGATTGAAAGAGCCGAGGAAAGATCAGTCTTTATCTTAATTTAAAATGACTGTATTTATTTTATAAATCGATCCAAAATTGGGACAGATATGAACTTAAAAACAAGATCAAAATTTGGCGATTTTGTGAGCTAGTGGATGTAAAAGCTCAATAATGACGGTACTTACTTACTTACGCTTGTCACCCCTACCCGGGTATAGGCCGTCGACGAGACCTCCAGCAACTCCTGTCCTGTGCTTCTCCTTCGATTCTACTCCAGGTGGTTCCCAGTCTCTTGATGTCTGCTTGGAGGTCTCGACGCCAGGAGTTTCTCGGCCTACCTCTTTTCCTCTTTCCCTGGGGGTTCCATGACAATGCCTGCCTAGTGATACTGGAAGCTGGCTTTCTCAGACTGTGACCGATCCATCTCCATCTTCCTCGCCCAATTTCATTCTCTGCTGTTATCTGCTCTGTTCTCTCCCAGAGTCTGACGTTGCTGATCTCCTCTGGCCAGTGGATTTTCAAAATTCTTCTAAGGCAACTGTTCATGAAGGTCTGTACTCTGTTGACTGTGGTTTTTGTCAATCTCCAAGTCTCTGCTCCATATACTCCATGACAATGCCTGCCTAGTGATACTGGACTGCTCCATATAGGAGAACTGCTTTTACATTGGAGTTGAAAATCCGGACTTTGGTGTGTTGTGACAGCTCTCTGGAACTCCACACTTTTTTCAACTGGAGAAAGGCTGCTCTGGCTTCACCGATTCGTGCTCTGACATCTGCATCAGTGCCGCCTTTTTTGTCTATGATGCTCCCGAGATAGGTGAAGGACTCCACCTCCTCCAACGGGGTGCCAGCAAGCAAGACTGGTTCTTCCCTGGTTGCGTTCAGCCTCATTGTCTTTGTTTTCTGTTTGTGAATGGTGAGGCCCACTTGGGACGAGATGTCAGCAAGCCTCGTGGTCTTGTCCTGCATTTGTTGATGAGTGTGGGACAGTAATGCCAAGTCGTCTGCAAAATCGAGGTCGTCAAGCTGTGTCCACAGTGTCCACTGTATTCCACTTCGTCTGTGCTCTGTGGTCATCTTCATGACCCAGTCTATGGCCAGTAGGAAGAGGAACGGAGACAGCAGACACCCCTGCCTGACACCAGTTCTGACCTGGAGCTCCTGGTGAACTGCTCTTTGTGGATCATGCGACATGTCATGCCATCGTAGCAGCTATTGATCAGGCGGACGAGTTTTGTGGGTACACCGTAGTGTCATAGGAGTTTCCACAGAGTCTCTCGGTCCACACTGTCAAATGCTTTCTCATAATCCACAAAGTTGACGTACAGCGGGGAGCTCCACTCCAGAGACTGTTCCACGATGATGCGGAGAGTGGCGATCTGGTCTGTACATGATCGGTTCTTTCTAAATCCTGCTTGCTGGTCTCTCAGCTGGGGGTCAACGGAGCTCTTCATTTTCTCCAGGATGATCCTGTTCACCTTTCCTGGTACTGACAGCAAGGTGATTCCTCTGTAGTTGGAACACTTGCTGAAGTCGCCTTTCTTGGGAAGCTTGATTAGGTACCCCTCCTTCCAGTCAGCCGGCATCACCTCCTCTTCCCAGATCTTTCCAAACAGTGGGTACAGCATCTCCACTGTTGTCTCTAGGTCTGCTTTCAGAGACTCCGCTGGGATGCCATCTGGGCCTGCTGCTTTGCCGTTCTTCAAAAATGCCACTGCTCTTCTGATCTCTTCCCGGCTGGGTCTGTCACAGCTGATGGGTAGGTCGGTCTCTGCCGGCTGGATGTCTGGTGGGTCGGGTGGGCTAGGTCTGTTCAGTAACTCTTCAAAATACTCGGCCCATCTGTCGAGTTGGTCTGCTCTGTCTGCAATAGGCTTGCCTTCTTTGTCTTTTACTGGTCTTTCTGTATGGCCATACTTGCCTGACAATCTTCTGGTAATGTCGTAGAGCTGTTTCATGTTGCCGCTGCCTGCTGCCTTTTCTGCCTCTGCTGCCAGGCTGTCTGTGTAGGCCCTCTTGTCTGCCCTGATACTCCTCTTCACCTCGCGGTTGGCTTCCCAGTATTCCCCCTGTGCCCTTGCTTTGGCTGCTCTCGTGCGACTGTTGTTGACAACTGCTTTCTTCTGCTTCCTCACTTCTATTTTCTTCAAGGTCTGTGCCGACAGCCAGTCCTTGTGATGGTGTTTCCTGAACCCTACAGTGTCTTTGCAGGTTGAGTTCAGCGCCTCTCTAACTGCCTTCCACTGCTGCTCTGTGGTGACCTCCTCTTCATTTACTAGCTCCTGTAGCGCTTGAAACCGGTTAGACAGCACCAGTTTGAACTCTTCTCTAACTCCAGTTTCTCTCAGGAGGCCTACATTATAGCGCTGTCTTCTTGTTGTCTCTGTGCAGCTTTTCTTTAGCTTGAGCTTCATTCTTAAGGTAAGCAGATGGTGGTCTGAGGCGACATCTGCTCCCCTCCTCACTCGAACATCTTGAAGGGATCTTCTAAATTTCTTGCTAATGCAGATATGGTCTATTTGGTTCTCTGTTGTATGGTCGGGTGAGACCCAAGTTGCTTTGTGTATTCTTCTGTGTGGGAAGATGCTGCCTCCAATGACAAGTCGGTTTAGAGCACAAAAGTCTACAAACCTCTCCCCGTTCTCACTCATCTCCAAGCCTAGTCCCTGTCTCCCCATCACCTCTTCGTATCCGGTGTTGTCCTCCCCTATTTTGGCATTAAAATCGCCCATGACGATGGTGATGTCTCGCTCCGCACATTTGTCCAAGGCACTCTGGAGTCGGTCGTAGAACTCTTGTTTCTCTTCCTCGTCACTGTCATTAGTGGGCGCATAACACTGGATGACGTTCAGCTTGAGCTTTTTCTTGGTTCTAAAGGCTGCTGTGATGATTCTTGGCCCAAGAGGTTCCCAGCCCATCAGCGCTCTCTGTGCCACTGGTGACAGCATGAATGCTACACCTTCTGTATGGGGGGCATTCTCCTCTTCATGATCTGAATACAGAATCATCTCCCCACTTAACAGCCTTTTCTGGCTAGACTGCGTCCATCTGGCTTCACTGATACCTAGCAGGGAAAGGTTGTACTTTTGCATTTCCGCTGCTATCTGGGCGGCCTTGCCGCTCTGGTACATGGTCTTGACGTTCCATGTGCCCATGGTTGTATCCCTGGATAGAGAGAGGCGGCTCGGTCCTGTGGCTTCCGAAGACTTCCGGCTTTCACCACAGGACGTCATAAGTCTTCTGGTAGAAGAACCTTCCTCCTCCAGGAAAGCAATTACTGTTAGTCTTTTCGTCGGCGTTTTTGTAGCTATTTCCTTTTTTGCGGGGTGGGGAAGCTACCCCCACGCCCAACCCCCTTACTAGGAGGACCAGGGGTTTTCTGTCGGGGTCACCTTCCCTTAGACCATGTTGGTTCACGGCACCTTATTTCATTCGGTGCACCCCTCTCACGAGGGACCCCCTATCCACCACCCAGGGGACGCGCCTCAACGCCATATGGTCCCAGCGCGAGGCAATAATGACGGTACTTATTCCAAATTAAGTAATTTAAAATTTACCAAAAAAAATAATGCACCAGTTTTCTTACCTTTGCTGTGGCTAATGATGGTGCCTTCGCCCATCGATCCAACGAAAATGGTCTTCTTGCACACATTGCAATAAGCTTTGTGCCTGTTGGTGCCATCTTTCTGAAGCCAAACTTTATACTAGCCAGAAATTGTTGAAAGTACAATTTCCAGGCATTTGCACAACGTAGACTTTCCACAATGAATGATGGCGTCGTACTACCTCGTGGCACACTATTCGTCAAGAACCGTAACTCTCAAACAATAATTTTTACACAAATCGGCGCAAGAACCATAACTCACAATACACGAGCAAAAAAGATCGTCTGCTCGCCCAAAACTTCCTGCCGCTGATTTTCCCAACACGATACCATTTTTCCTTGACTTTCCCAACTGGGAAGAGACTACTTAGTTTTCCCAAACTTTCCCAACTCTTCCCAACCAGTACGAATCCTGTCTTGGGTTGTAATTAAGATAGAAACATCATTTAAACATCAAAATGATCAGGATAATGAGATCTGTATAATGGAACAGGATAGACTACAAACAAAGAGGGAAAAATTTGGTCATCACCCCCCCCCCCCCCCCCCAACAAAAAAAAACAAACTGCTACATGGAACCAAATATAAAAATGACAACACAAAATTGATCACCAGCAATTTCAACTATTTAAATTGTTGAATAATAATTTTAACACTTGCATGAAATTTGCTTGTCTATAGAAATCACGGACAGAAAACTACACGCTGATCTCAAAAAGAAAGTACTTCATCACACTAAGTACTAGTAGCAGACGGAAAACAAGCAGGTCACGTGACTTCACAAAAATAACTTTATCTCAAAGTCTACGACCGCCAGATGAAAATGACTTAAATACAAATGTACCATAACATTTTTGTAAAAGTAATAATGTTTAATGTATACTTTCTTGCAAAAGAGAAAATTATATTCAGTATTTCCGACGATAACTCAACACCCTTTCCCTCGCAAGACAGCACCACTGCTTGCTAAAAAACCCAAAAAACTTTGAATTCATTTGAAAAGCAAATCTAAAACCTAGCAATGTACAGATCAATCAAACATGATATTACATATCGATATTTTTTCATCTGAAGTCGGTAGATTGGTTAAGTATGACGATACATATTCGCTGAAGCACATGGTACAACAACAGCCTTGCTATCGTTTGTGCACGCCATTCTGGGAACACGCGTTAGCTCGTACACAGAGGCAGCGTGTGCGCTCTTTTGCTTTGCATGCGGAGTCGAAGTAATGAATATATACGAAACTTTGCAATGATATAGAAAAATGATTGACAATTTGAGGCATATATTTTTCACTCGTGTCTGTTTTGTTACCCTGTGTCGCTTTGACGCAACACGCGAGGCGATTGAAAAGCCGATGTGTGCTGTGAACAACGCACGATGTGCCGCCGCGGCAAGTCCTTAACGATAGATACGCCAGTAAAACACACTAAACATGCAAAAATAAGCACAGAAACACACATGAACACAAAGAGTAGAAACCATATTACAATCCAGTATACATTTTATTGATATATAAAATGCAGCATATTTTGGTTAACATCAGTGATGGAAAATGGGTGAAATTTAGGTCACGATTAGTCATGCAAAGAAGGCTTGGAGTACCTAGTGTAAGCACAGCACTGTATTAAAATGTTCTTTCTTTAAAATTCTAATGACAGTGTACTCACGCAGAATCTGAGTCAGCATTGCACTGAAGGAAAAACCCAAGGCTTTTCTGACGATCGGCATTCTGGTTGTGTCGTGGCATGGCCATGATTTTCCTATGGATTGAGGAAAAGATCCATTAACCCATTTAGCCCCAAGAGATGGATAGACCGTGATAATTCAAGAAAAGTGCCAGATTACCGTGGCACCTTCAGACGCCAAGCTTATCTGGCACTACCCTTGAATTATCACGGTCCATCCACCTCCTGCAATTGTGGATGTCAGGTGTCAGGTGACAACTCCAAAATTTGGGAAATGGGGCCTTGGGGTTAAGAGAGTTAAACCATGCATGCAATTTTAACGAATGTTCAATACATGTAAACAGAAAAGGGCACAAAAACTCGTCAAAGAAATAGTTTATAAACTTTAGTGTGATGGCAAATTTCTATTTGTACAGTTTTCTGATCACAAAAAAATGTACATGAAAACTCTCTGTTTAGTTTCTTCAGATGACAATGGCCCAAACAAAATACTGCACACCACAGTACTTCTACGACAAATTAATCTAAATGAATACAAAGCTTACCATGGTAGGTTTCTGACCATGCATGGTGGGCTGAGAGCGGTCTCTTTCAGTTTGCTGATATTCTCCACAGTGAATCGAAATGTGGCCTCTGCACGACTATCATCTGTATGCAAAGAAAATGGAACTAAAATGGTACGGGTAACAGTTGCATTTGTTGTTTTTACTGGCTGCAAGAGACATGATGAATTGTCATGGGCCCCTGTAACTGTCGCTGCTCATGACAATTTATTATATGCCTCTTGCATTATCACTTGCAGTTACATAAATTGTACAGTATGGTGGTTTTGCTTGTATTTAAAAATAAAATTAAAAAAACACACGCAGATGCTGTAAATGGAATCAGTACATTTCTGAACATTATCAAGTTGTATTCTTCCACCAAACATTTATTAACAAAATCGTTCATTTATGTGAAGCTGTCATTTATTTGAACTTCGTCTCTGGTGAACCAATGCCCTTGGGCCTTAATGCCCACCATATCAAACTTCATTTTTCGACACAACAGTGTCACATACTCTTTTACAATCAAAGTAAATATTTCCTATTATGCGACCATATACTAGCAGTTGTGGGGTTTCTTGGTTTGTTTGTTTAGTTGTTTTTTGTTATATTGTTGTGCAGTGATCATGAAGTCTCTTGCATGATACTAGATCCATAAAATTCAAAACCTTCTTCCATTTCCGTTTCAGCGATGTCAGTGCTCTCTTCTTTAACCTCCCCATTGACGACGTCCCCGGGTTGATCATCACCATGATGATGATTGTTTCCTGAAAATAAACCAAGTTATAAAGGGTTTAACCCTCTTTCCCATTCAGCTACATGTACTGTAGTGTAAACATAAAGATCAGAATGACAAAGAGCATGAGAGAAAATGCCAGTATTTTCAGCTTCGCGTGCACATTTGCACAGGGTCCACAAAAACATGAAAAATAAAAGCATGACAAGTACTTTTGCTCCAACTTTGAACAAAACGGTTACCATAACATATGATGACTGGGGTGGAAATCCTGCACTTGGTCACCCCACCACCAGTCACCATAATGACCAAACAGTGTGAAGATGACATGTAAATCACTCAAAAAAGCCATCCAAAACTTGCATGCATGCAGACTCTTCCAAAATGTAAATCGTGCATTTTATCGTCAATTTAGAACAAGATGGGTGAACCAGCCCATGAAGCCTCATTTATAGGCCTATGAGTTTGCATACATTTTCCCAAATTTTGTGCAATACACTCACAGACATAACAAAGATAACGAATGACTGTATTCCCAACTAAATCATATTGCCAAATAGAGAGAGAGAGAGAGAGAGAGAGCATTGCATCAGTTCATACTGACACTTCTTGTGCTTTTATGTAACTTTCACTATCTGATTCTTCTCCACAAGTCATTGATTCTTACATTTTAATTTTCTGCAATAAATCCTTTTTTTGAGAAAGTTGAAAAGGTACAGAGCTGGCTAATGAACTCGTCCAATGTCTTTCTCCAAAATTTCAAGTGAATATTAAAGGAAAATTACAAACTCTAATGCGGGGCAACCGACTTTCTACAAACGGTTATTTAACTCTTCACTTCAATAAGACATCCACGATCCAATTTCAATATGCTCAGAGGGCCTCTTTGACACCCCCTGATTAAAGCATTTCCTTTACATTTAAACTTGCATGTTCACAAAGTTTGAAAATTTTCGTGTTTACAACACATACATATATATATGCACATGGTGCTGTGCACCAAAAGCAAGATCTGCGCAACTAAATATGACGTAATTTTTAATTTTATCTTATTACTTCACTGTCAGTCAAAGGACTGCCCGCCTATGACGTCATGTTCATGTTACTGTAACACGCCCCCACCACAATCCATCCTAAAAAGTCTCATCCATAAATAAATTGCTGCTACTGGTCAAAATTACGACCCAAAAAGTAAAAATAGGGAAGAATAATGTAAAAGGAAGACCAAATGTTCTATGACCATATTAGATTGGATGCAGACTACCAGTCAAGTCTGGAAGACTGAACTTTTCTCTGATAGTGGTAGCAGTAACAATTTTGTGCGTGCTTTGTGACATTTGCTTGAATCGCTATCTGAACTTCTAGAAACATGACCTTGCTTTGATTCTGAGTTCCATGGAGCATACATTCATGTGTAAAATGTGTCACGCTTTGTTCTCAAGTTATAATTCAGATTTGGTCAAAAAAAAAACTGTGATAATGTCCCAAATTCTCCTGTGGTCGCCCATAAATTATATATCACTGGAAACCTTATCCATTTCCCTACAACATGATGTATGCCTTAGTTTGATCTGACCACTTCTGATAATTTTGTAGCAGGTTTTGTGAGGGAGGGTGTAGATTTTACCACTAGACACCCAGTCGTACTCTGGACCTTATGACAAAAATTACGGACTGTAATCTGGGTCAACCGACTTCCAATAAACAGTTGTTTATGTCTTCAATGAGACATTCAATTACAATATGCTTGGAAGCTCGCTTAGCCACCCACTTAAGAAAGCATTTCCCCAAGTTTCAAGCTTACTTACTTACTTACGCCTGTCACCCCTACCCGGGTATAGGCCATCGACGAGAGACCTCCAGCAACTCCTGTCCTGTGCTTCTCCTTCGATTCTACTCCAGGTGGTTCCCAGTCTCTTGATGTCTGCTTGGAGGTCTCGACGCCAGGAGTTTCTCGGCCTACCTCTTTTCCTCTTTCCCTGGGGGTTCCATGACAATGCCTGCCTAGTGATACTGGAAGCTGGCTTTCTCAGACTGTGACCGATCCATCCCCATCTTCTTCGCCCAATTTCATTCTCTGCTGTTATCTGCTCTGTTCTCTCCCAGAGTCTGACGTTGCTGATCTTCTCTGGCCAGTGGATTTTCAAAATTCTTCTAAGGCAACTGTTCATGAAGGTCTGTACTCTGTTGACTGTGGTTTTTGTCAATCTCCAAGTCTCTGCTCCATATAGGAGAACTGCTTTTACATTGGAGTTGAAAATCCGGACTTTGGTGTGTTGTGACAGCTCTCTGGAACTCCACACTTTTTTCAACTGGAGAAAGGCTGCTCTGGCTTTACCGATTCATGCTCTGACATCTGCATCAGTGCCGCCTTTTTTGTCTATGATGCGCCCGAGATAGGTGAAGGACTCCACCTCCTCCAACGGGGTGCCAGCAAGCAAGACTGGTTCTTCCCTGGTTGTGTTCAGCCTCATTGTCTTTGTTTTCTGTTTGTGAATGGTGAGGCCTACTTGGGACGAGATGTCAGCAAGCCTCGTAGTCTTGTCCTGCATTTGTTGATGAGTGTGGGACAGTAATGCCAAGTCGTCTGCAAAATCGAGGTCGTCAAGCTGTGTCCACTGTATTCCACTTCGTCTGTGCTCTGTGGTCATCTTCATGCCCCAGTCTATGGCCAGTAGGAAGAGGAACGGAGACAGCAGACCCCCCTGCCTGACACCAGTTCTGACCTGGAGCTCCCTGGTGAACAAACCTTCGTGGTTCACGCGACATGTCATGCCATCGTAGCTGCTCTTGATCAGGTGCACGAGCTTTGTGGGTACACCGTAGTGTCATAGGAGTTTCCACAGAGTCTCTCGGTCCACACTGTCAAATGCTTTCTCATAATCCACAAAGTTGACGTACAGCGGGGAGCTCCACTCCAGAGACTGTTCCACGATGATGGGGAGAGTGGCGATCTGGTCTGTACATGATCGGTTCTTCCTGAATCCTGCTTGCTGGTCTCTCAGCTGGGGGTCAACGGAGCTCTTCATTCTCTCCAGGATGATCCTGTTGAAGACCTTTCCTGGTACTGACAGCAGGGTGATTCCTCTGTAGTTGGAACACTTGCTGAGGTCGCCTTTCTTGGGAAGCTTGATTAGGTACCCCTCCTTCCAGTCAGCCGGCATAACCTCCTCTTCCCAGATCTTTCCAAACAGTGGGTACAGCATCTCCACTGTTGTCTCTAGGTCTGCTTTCAGAGACTGCTGGGATGCCATCTGGGCCTGCTGCTTTGCCGTTCTTCAAAAATGCCACTGCTCTTCTGATCTCTTCCCGGCTGGGTCTGTCACAGCTGATGGGTAGGTCGGTCTCTGCCGGCTGGATGTCTGGGGGGTCGGGTGGGCTAGGTCTGTTCAGTAACTCTTCAAAATACTCGGCCCATCTGTCGAGTTGGTCTGCTCTGTCTGCAATAGGCTTGCCTTCTTTGTCTTTTACTGGTCTTTCTGTATGGCCATACTTGCCTGACAATCTTCTGGTAATGTCGTAGAGCTGTTTCATGTTGCCGCTGCCTGCTGCCAGGCTGTCTGTGTAGGCCCTCTTGTCTGCCCTGATACTCCTCTTCACCTCACGGTTGGCTTCCAAGTATTCCCCATGTGCCCTTACTTTGGCTGCTCTCGTGCGACTGTTGTTGACAACTGCTTTCTTCTGCTTCCTCACTTCTATCTTCTTCAAGGTCTGTGCCGACAGTCAGTCCTTGTGATGGTGTTTCCTGAACCCTACAGTGTCTTTGCAGGTTGAGTTTAGCGCCTAACTGCCTTCCACTGCTGCTCTGTGGCGACCGCCTGTTCATTTACTAGCTCCTGTAGCGCTTGAAACCGGTTGGACAGCACCAATTTAATCTCTTCTTTCACTCCAGTCTCTCTCAGGAGGCCTACATTTTATAGCGCTGTCTTCTTGTTGTCTCTGTGCGACTTTTATTTAACAAGTTTCAAGCTTGTGTGTACAGAAATATTGGAGATTCTCTTGTTTACATACATACGCACACACAACGCACATACTGCGCTTCGAGGCAAATGCATATTCAGCAGCGAGGTTAGCGTAACTAGACATGACGTAAGTTTTATCTTGTTACTTCAATTGTTAGAGGTTTAGCCTGCCCGCCTTTGACATCATGGACATGCTATTAAATTCGCCCCACCGCGACCTCACCCGTCCTAAAAAGTCCCTTCTACTCTAAAAATAGAAGGGACTTAAAAAGCATCATGTGTACAATGCAAATGTGGCTGTAAAATGCTGGTGGCTATAATTTACCAAGTGACTGTCCAACACAGGTTCTATCGTGCACGGCAGACTACATAAATCAAGTATTACTATTATTAACTATCAAAACTGAGAAAGTCTTTTCAATTTCATTACTTTTTGTCAAGTGCTGCATTGAATGAATTTCTGAGTTCAACTCTGTATGACTAGAGAGGCGCATGATTTATTGATACATTATCAGGATTACAATGAACTCTCATTTACCTTCAACAGAATAAAAGATCCAGTATTTTGGTTCAAACCATTAATAACAATTTTCCAAAGGACTGTGAAAAATTGTAATTTCACGAAATTAAAAAGAACATTCCACGTCACTGTAATCGCTAGTGCTCACTATATATTGAATACTTGTGGCAACACAACTCTGTCCACATACTGACATAGCAACATGCAGTTACACAATACTTGTCAATAGTTCTAATACAGTAATAGGTGCCTGAACATGCACAGTTGGCAAGTAAAACCATTCTTCTAAACCATTCAAAAATGCATACTGCAGAACCTGTAGGTGTAGTCAGCACATGAAATGAACATCATTGTACCGCCTGTCTATAGGAATGACAGTGTACTGTAAGTGTGCACCAATTGATCAGTTGACAAGGAACAAACACCTGAACGTGCACGTCATCATGACAAAAATAAACACATCAAATTCTATATTTTGAAACGCACCGTCCAGCTGATCTGTTTCCATGTCCTCATGCTCACTTCGAGTTTCATCCTTTGCATTTACATGGTTCATTGTGTTGTTCATATCATTAGCCTTGGAACCAGTGACCGTTTGACGCTCTCGCCCTGGAGTCTGGAGACTTCTCTGCGAGACGGTCACTTTGACGTGCTTGCTTGCAATTCGCCCAATGTCTGCTGATTCCACCCCTTTAGCGGGGAAAACCGCTCAGAGGAAAACTTAGATTAATTTTCAGCTATGGTTAACTCGGCGCCGGGACGTGAACAAAAATAAACAAGATGGCGGTCTAGCGTTAGAGGAGTATGGGATCGCGGGTATTTAAAGTGTGTTAAAACGAGAAATCTTACCATCGGCGGGGGTTGCTTTGGCTGTCATACTGAAGGTTTGATAATAATCTGTTATCAAATAAAGCAATTTGATTTAAATCTGGATATCTTGCGATATAGACGTTTCCGTTGAGCTTCGGCCTTTTCCGTCACAGCTATCGGGTTTGCGCATGCGCAGAAGAGACCATTTCCGTTACATTGGGCAGAAACGTCTGTGAAAAACGAGACAGAAAAATTATTTTATCACTCACAGTTTTACTATTTTGTTAGCTATTAAGGCAGTAGGTTCATAAAATGAACCAAGAAGAAGGCCAAGATGAAGACCAGCAACCCAACTGGCTCGGAAACTTTGAAGCCGAGTGTCATGATGAACTTGATTCTGAGCCAAATATGGAGGAGAGACTTCACTCAGAAAGAGAACTGGCTATTCAGCACCTGTGGTTAATGTTTCAGAATTCAGCGACGGCTATTGCTCAGTTGTACAAAGGTAGCAGTATGTTGTTTAGTCTTTGAACATATATGGCTTGAAGAATGTTTTGTGTCTTATCGTTGCTTTTTAATGTGGCCCATCGTGTAGATCTGTATTTTCCTCCTAGCAGATGATGTCATTTGATTTCTTGAATTTTACATTGAAGTTCAGTTCCTGGTTTAGTAAAGACGGAGGTGTTCAACCGACGAATGAAACGACTGTTAAAGATGTCATGCTGTCCCTCAATTCAAATCCTGGCAAAAACATTGAAACGAGAGACCCGCACACACATGTCATGTAATACCACACATGTACACACACACAATATAACATACATGTACATATCACATGTACACACACACACATACTTATAATCAGACTTGTGAGCCACAATGTACATTTGACTGTTTTTTGAGAATTGTTTTTTATTCTGTTGACAGATCGACATCAAGGGCTTTCCTTATGGCTTCCTTTCCAGAATGCGGCTTTGTCTGTAACCAACTTTTACAAAGGTATCCACTACTTTTATACCCTTTAACTCTTCCCCCCACGGCAGCCAACCTCTGCAAGTGCAGGCAGTCAAGTTTTCATGACTTCTAATACGCGCACACAGGGAAACTTGCCCAGTACCGTGCAGCCCCCTTCTCATACTATTTTTGTATCTTTCTCATGGTACCAGTGTTAGAGTGCGTAGGTGTTTATAAGCCTTGTCAGGTGTGATCAATTTGGGGGTAATTGGTTTAGACGGACACCGTCACTGTTGGTGTGGCGGTGATACTTGGGGAATGGAGAAGTAAATGTTTGTTGTATATAGTATGCTAAATGTCCCCTATGTAACTGTTCCTTTCAATATAATGTATTTTCATTCAAGGGTGAATGGAACCAGTTCAACTTTAGTAGAAGAAGTACATTATACCTGGAAGGGTCCAGAAAGCAGTCTTGGGACATGGAATTTTGAGTATTTTAGGTTACGTGTGCTCCACAAATTGGTGTGTGCTTAGGGGTACGCTGGGTATGCGCTTCTTTGACTAACTCTTAGAGGTCAAGTTTTCTTGACTACGTGCGCAGAAGAGTTAAGGCTCTTTAACATGGATGACAGTCTTTATAATATGATGCCTGTCGTGCAGACCTATATTTTCCTGGATGATTCAGCTTTTGCAAAATCACGTAAAGCTGAATTAAGTGTTTTGATTGAGAGTGAGACAGAACACAGCCTTTCACACAACCCATTCTGTCTGCAACAAGCGACAGATTTTCATGAGCTCCTACAACCAAGGGGCTCCAGGGGTGAGGAAAAAGTAAAATTCTAACAAGCTAACTGGGATGTTAACACCAAAACTTTACTAGCCCAAAATTTATTTTCATAGCCCGTCATATGATATTTGGTCAAGAGTACAACTGGGTGTCTAGTGGTAAAATCTACATCCTCCCTCACAAAACCTGCTACAAAATTATCAGAAGTGGTCAGATCAACCTCACGCTGGGACCATAGGCGTTGAGGCGCATCCCCTGGGTGGTGGATAGGGGGTCCCTCGCGAGAGGGGTGCACTGAATGAAATAAGGTGCCGTGAACCAACATGGTCTAAGGGAATGTGACCCCGACAGAAAACCCCTGGTCCTCCTATTAAGGGGGTTGGGCGTGGTGGTAGCTTCCCCATCCTGCAAATAAGGAATTGGCTACAAAAACGCTGATGAAAAGACAAACAGCAATTTCTTTCCTGGAGGAGGAAGGATCTTCTACCAGAAGATTTATGACGTCCTGTGGTGAAAGCCGGAAGTCTTCGGAAGCCACAGGACCGAGCCGCCTCTCTCTATCCAGGGACACAACCGTGGGCACATTGAATGTCAAGACCATGTACCAGAGCGGCAAGGCCGCCAAGATAGCAGCGGAAATGCAAAAGTACAACCTTCCTCTGCTAGGCATCAGTGAAGCCAGATGGATGCAGTCTGGCCAGAAAAGGCTGTTAAGTGGGGAGATGATTCTGTATTCAGGTCATGAAGAGGAAAATGCCCCCCATACAGAAGGTGTAGCATTCATGCTGTCACCAGTGGCACAGAAAGCGCTGATGGGCTGGGAACCTCTTGGGCCAAGAACTATCGCAGCAGCCTTTAGAACCAAGAAAAAGATCAAGCTCAACATCATCCATTGTTATGCGCCCACTAATGACGGTGACGAGGAAGAGAAACAAGAGTTCTACGACCGACTCCAGAGTACTTACTTAAGCCTGTCACCCCTGCCAGGGTATAGGCCGTCGACGAGAGACCTCCAGCGACTCCTGTCCTGTGCTTCTCCCTCGATTTTACTCCAGGTGGTTCCCAGTCTCTTGATGTCTGCTTGGAGGTCTCGACGCCAGGTGTTTCTCGGCCTGCCTCTTTTCCTCTTTCCCTGGGGGTTCCATGACAATGCCTGCCTAGTGATACTGGAAACTGGCTTTCTCAGACTGTGACCGATCCATCCCCATCTTCTTCGTCCAATGTCATTCTCTGCTGTTATCTGCTCTGTTCTCTCCCAGAGTCTGACGTTGCTAATCTTCTCTGGCCAGTGAATTTTCAAGATTCTTCTAAAGCAACTGTTTATGAAGATCTGTACACTGTTGACTGGTTATTGTCAACTTCCAAGTCTCTGCTCCATATAGGAGAACTGCTTTTACGTTTGAGTTGAAAATCCGGACTTTCGTGTGTTGTGACAGCTCTCTGGAACTCCACACTTTTTTCAGCTGGAGAAAGGTTTTGTCTATGATGCTCCCGAGATAGGTGAAGGACTCCACCTCCTCCAACGGGGTGCCAGCAAGCAAGACTGGTTCTTCCCTGGTTGCGTTCAGCCTCATTGTCTTTGTTTTCTGTTTGTGGATGGTGAGGCCCACTTGGGACGAGATGTCAGCAAGCCTTGTGGTCTTGTCCTGCATTTGTTGAGTGTGGGACAGTAAAGCCAAGTCGTCTGCAAAATCGAGGTCGTCAAGCTGTGTCCACTGTATTCCACTTTGTCTGTGCTCTGTGGTCCTCTTCATGACCCAGTTTATGGCCAGTAGGAAGAGGAACGGAGACAGCAAACACCCCTGCCTGACGCCGGTTCTGACCTGGAGCTCCCTGGTGAACTGCCCTTCGTGGATCACGCGACATGTCATGCCATCGTAGCTGCTCTTGATCAGGCAGACGAGCTTTGTGGGTACACCGTAGTGTCATAGGAGTTTCCACAGAGTTTCTCGGTCCACGCTGTCAAATGCTTTCTCGTAATCCACAAAGTTGACGTACAGCGGGGAGCTCCACTCCAGAGACTGTTCCACGATGATGCGGAGAGTGGCGATCTGGTCTGTACAAGATCGGTTTTTCCTGAATCCTGCTTGCTGGTCTCTCAGCTGAGGGTCAACGGAGCTCTTCATTCTCTCCGGGATGATCCTGTTGAAGACCTTTCCTGGTACTGACAGCAAGGTGATTCCTCTGTAGTTGGAACACTTGCTGAGGTTGCCTTTCTTGGGAAGCTTGATTAGGTACCCCTCCTTCCAGTCAGCCAGCATCACCTCCTCTTTCCAGATCTTTCCAAACAGTGGGTACAGCTGCTCTACTTTTGTCTCTAGGTCTGCTTTCAGAGACTCCGCTGGGATGCCATCTGGCCCTGCTGCTTTGCCGTTCTTCAAAAATGCCACTGCTCTTCTGATCTCTTCCTGGCTGGGTCTGTCATAGCTGATGGGTAGGTCGGTCTCTGCTGGCTGGATGTCTGGGGGGTCGGGTGGGCTGGGTCTGTTCAGTAACTCTTCAAAATACTCGGCCCATCTGTCGAGTTGGTCTGCTCTGTCTGCAATAGGCTTGCCTTCTTTGTCTTTTACTGGTCTTTCTGTATGGCCATACTTGCCTGACATTCTTCTGGTAATGTCGTAGAGCTGTTTCATGTTGCCGCTGCCTGCTGCCTTTTCTGCCTCTGCTGCCAGTCTGTCTGCGTAGGCCCTCTTGTCTGCCTTGATACTCCTCTTCACCTCGCGGTTGGCTTCCGAGTATTCCTCCTGTGCCCTTGCTTTGGCTGCTCTCGTGCGACTGTTGTTGACAACTGCTTTCTTCTGCTTCCTCACTTTTATCTTCTTCAAGGTCTGTGCCGACAGTCAGTCCTTGTGATGGTGTTTCCTGAACCCTACAGTGTCTTTGCAGGTTGAGTTTAGCGCCTCTCTAACTGCCTTCCACTGCTGCTCTGTGGTGACCGCCTCTTCATTTACTAGCTCCTGTAGCGCTTCAAACCGGTTGGACAGCACCAGTTTAAATTCTTCTTTCACTCCAGTCTCTCTCAGGATGCCTACATTATAGCGCTGTCTTCTTGTTGTCTCTGTGCGGCTTTTCTTTCGTTGTCCTCCCCTATTTTGGCATTAAAATCGCCCATGACGATGGTGATGTCTCGCTCCACACATTTTCAACTCCAACAAAAGCAGTTCTCCTATATGGAGCAGAGACTTGGAGATTGTCGAAAACCACTGTCAACATAGTACAGATCTTCATAAACAGTTGCCTTAGAAGAATTTTGAAAATCCACTGGCCAGAGGAGATCAGCAATGTCAGACTCTGGGAGAGAACAGAGCAGATAACAGCAGAGAATGAAATTGGGCGAAGAAGATGGGGATGGATTGGTCACAGTCTGAGAAAGCCAGCTTCCAGTATCACTAGGCAGGCATTGTCATGGAACCCCCAGGGAAAGAAGAAAAGAGGCAGGCTGAGAAACACCTGGCGTCGAGACCTCCAAGCAGACATGAAGAGACTGGGAACCACCTCATGATGGGCAGTGATGTAACTATTAAGTATATTTACACTTCCCAATCGCCATTATTGCATAATTGGAAAAAATCATGCATTTTGGGGAGGAGTGCGTACAAGCACACATCTTTGAGATGACCCAGATTTGCTTTATTGGTTATTAATACAATAATTGTGAGCCGCAGGTAAGACATTGGCTGTTAACTTATACAAGTAATCAATAATGGTCATGACAATGAAATGTAATTTTGATGGCAATCTTTTTTTTAACAGGTGACTTCTGTAACTTTTCATCCTAGTCATTCTATGTTACTGTGTGTCAATATATTATAACAGGTTCTTAGGGTGTGGGATTTTTTTTTTTTCGTATGTCATAATTCATTTTGCATTTTTACTTTTTACTGAAATTTAAAACTTCAGTGTGCACCCTGTTCAGTCTTTTCAGTTTTCAGATTGTCACCCAAGCTTTAGTGAATTATCATGACTTAAGAAGAAAATACTTCAATGTCCACAAGAAAATGTTTCTGCTTACAAAGTAGCTTAAAAGAAAAATTAATGGTATAAGAAAATGCTTGTAATTAAAGAGTTAAGGACGACATAAAGAACTTTGTCTTGGTTACCTGACTAGCCCCAGTATTTCTTGCAGATTGTAAACCTTTTATTTGTCTGACACAAAAAAGGCCTCCTGAGATCTCTATAGACTAGGTCTGCCAACTGTAAAATCTTGGCTAAACGCCAGAGCTTGGAAGGCAAACATGCTTAATTCTCACAAAGAATATCTTTACATATTATTTTTTCTTGACTTACTTAAAAACTGTAAGTGAATAGGAAACAAGTTCTTGTACAAAATTTATTATATATACGCTCTACATAAGTTTGCGGACGTTAATCCTATCTCTCGGGGACAGCAGAGTGAGGTGCCAAAAAAGCCTGATGTCATACAGTTGATATCATCCTGTTACTTTTCTTGCTTTTTTAGTGCTTTTGGTTAAATTCAGGGTTGAAATTCACCTCCTTGTGCATGCAGCCACTGGTACTGTGAACTAATCATTACTAATGGCTGTTTGCGCAAGGGTCTTAATGATAATTGATAAATTCATGAAGAACTGGTGTTTTCTGATTTCAGACAGTGTGGACCGGCTTCAGCACTGTGTGGACATAGGACAGCAATGTGGACGCTACAGCAGGACTAGAGATATTGTGGCATGGGTACGAAAGAAACGGCGACACATTCGCCGTGAGGAGCTGCTTGCTTTTCTGTGCGGCAAGAACCCACCTCCCAGGAACCGACTAGGGGGTCCGTCAGGGCGGCAGTACTCGTGTGTTGGGCTGGAGCGCAGCTTGCCACGTCATGCACACAGTCACAATCAGCGGACACCAAACACAGACACAGAGGATCTGGACGCCTTCCGGGAGGCCTTAACTCTGCAAGGTATGCGTCCAGCCTACGGCGATTTTTTTTTTTTTTTTTGTCGCAATGATTCCCTGCAGTCGCTGAGTTGAAAATAACATGTATGCTGCTCTGTGATTTGTGACCATAGGAGATGCAATACTAAGTTCTAAAATCACAGAACAACTCCGTATAGTTAATATTGTCCAGCTTCTGTTTTATTAAATTTAGTTTTTGGCTCACGTGTGAAGCAAAAGTGAGTATGTTCTGGGCCAGTGGTCGTCCGTCATCCGTTCGCTGTCGTCCGTGGTAGACATTGGCATTTTCTCGGAGACTATTCAAGCCACAGTCCTCAAATTTGGCCTAAGGATACTTTGTGATAGGCCACAGTCTTCAAACTTGGCCCAAGGATACTTTGTGACAAGACCTTTCTAAACATACCAATTTGAGTGACCTCTCACAAAGATCAAGGTCACAGGGGATGAGGAAATAGGCCCAAAATAGCTATATTTTGACATAATTTATTTTTTCTCAAATACTATTCACAACTTTAAACCCAAACTTGGTACAAAGATACCTGATGCAGCCCTGAAAATGGCAAGTAATTTACTAGCCATGGCGAGTGATTTTTTTTTTGGGGGGGCGAGTAAAAAAAAAAAAAATGCAAGTGCGCTCTTGTGGTTTCTAATCCAACGGCGAATCACCAGCCAAATATCAGGCATGCGCGATCGGCGGGACCACGTGACCTGACCGCACCGCAAAAACAAGCCAGAATCAGGCTGAAACATTCATGTGTGCGATGTGAACACCGTTCAGCTTTTCCAACACTGATATGTGGCAGGACAAGAAAGATACAATACACTGAATGGCCAGATATTCTGGTTCCACTGCAGATGATGATGATTGTTACAGGGCTTCCATTTTAGTGCGTCTATGACGCATTAAAACTCAGTCAAAATCACGTACTGAAAATGTAACTAAGGGGTATAGTCAGATGCACTAAAATTCAGTGCATCTGAGCCCGAGACGCATTATCTTTGCGCCACCGTACGTACCATAACAGAGGTCAGTGACAGTCATATTTTTAGTGATGAGTTGGTTCGTTTAGCCGCTCGCTCAGTCGCGGCTGCGTTAAGAATCGGCCCGACTCCAGGGTCCGTGCGAGTGTAACCGGGCGGGCAAACTGTTAGTTTATGTGTGGTGTCAGCATGTTATTACAAATTGCGCGCTACATGTTGAACGTGTTAATTGCTGTGGCGTCACCATACTATTAGTATTATGGGATACGGCATCGTGCATTTCACTTGCGATCTTGAACAAAGTTCGTAAATGGCAGAAAAAAAGCAAAGGAAGCTGGAATGCTTCGGATTCTTCAATCCGGCACCGTCTTACTTACTTACGCCTGACACCCCTACCCGGGTATAGGCCGTCGACGAGAGACCTCCAGCAACTCCTGTCCTGTGCTTCTCCTTCGATTCTACTCCAGGTGGTTCCCAGTCTCTTGATGTCTGCTTGGAGGTCTCGACGCCAGGAGTTTCTCGGCCTACCTCTTTTCCTCTTTCCCTGGGGGTTCCATGACAATGCCTGCCTAGTGATACTGGAAGCTGGCTTTCTCAGACTGTGACCGATCCATCCCCATCTTCTTCGCCCAATTTCATTCTCTGCTGTTATCTGCTCTGTTCTCTCCCAGAGTCTGATGTTGCTGATCTTCTCTGGCCAGTGGATTTTCAAAATTCTTCTAAGGCAACTGTTCATGAAGGTCTGTACTCTGTTGACTGTGGTTTTTGTCAATCTCCAAGTCTCTGCTCCATATAGGAGAACTGCTTTTACATTGGAGTTGAAAATCCGGACTTTGGTGTGTTGTGACAGCTCTCTGGAACTCCACACTTTTTTCAACTGGAGAAAGGCTGCTCTGGCTTTACCGATTCGTGCTCTGACATCTGCATCAGTGCCGCCTTTTTTGTCTATGATGCTCCCGAGATAGGTGAAGGACTCCACCTCCTCCAACGGGGTGCCAGCAAGCAAGACTGGTTCTTCCCTGGTTGTGTTCAGCCTCATTGTCTTTGTTTTCTGTTTGTGAATGGTGAGGCCCACTTGGGACGAGATGTCAGCAAGCCTCGTGGTCTTGTCCTGCATTTGTTGATGAGTGTGGGACAGTAATGCCAAGTCGTCTGCAAAATCGAGGTCGTCAAGCTGTGTCCACAGTGTCCACTGTATTCCACTTCGTCTGTGCTCTGTGGTCATCTTCATGACCCAGTCTATGGCCAGTAGGAAGAGGAACGGAGACAGCAGACACCCCTGCCTGACACCAGTTCTGACCTGGAGCTCCCTGGTGAACTGCCCTTCGTGGATCACGCGACATGTCATGCCATCGTAGCTGCTCTTGATCAGGCGGACGAGCTTTGTGGGTACACCGTAGTGTCGTAGGAGTTTCCACAGAGTCTCTCGGTCCACGCTGTCAAATGCTTTCTCATAATCCACAAAGTTGACGTACAGCGGGGAGCTCCACTCCAGAGACTGTTCCACGATGATGCGGAGAGTGGCGATCTGGTCTGTACATGATCGGTTCTTCCTGAATCCTGCTTGCTGGTCTCTCAGCTGGGGGTCAACGGAGCTCTTCATTCTCTCTAGGATGATCCTGTTGAAGACCTTTCCTGGTACCGACAGCAAGGTGATTCCTCTGTAGTTGGAACACTTGCTGAGGTCGCCTTTCTTGGGAAGCTTGATTAGGTACCCCTCCTTCCAGTCAGCCGGCATCACCTCCTCTTCCCAGATCTTTCCAAACAGTGGGTACAGCATCTCCACTGTTGTCTCTAGGTCTGCTCTGGCCCTGCTGCTTTGCCATTCTTCAAAAATGCCACTGCTCTTCTGATCTCTTCCCGGCTGGGTCTGTCACAGCTGATGGGTAGGTCGGTCTCTGCCGGCTGGATGTCTGGGGGGTCGGGTGGGCTAGGTCTGTTCAGTAGCTCTTCAAAATACTCGGCCCATCTGTCGAGTTGGTCTGCTCTGTCTGCAATAGGCTTGCCTTCTTTGTCTTTTACTGGTCTTTCTGTATGGCCATACTTGCCCGACAATCTTCTGGTAATGTCGTAGAGCTGTTTCATGTTGCCGCTGCCTGCTGCCTTTTCTGCCTCTGCTGCCAGGCTGTCTGTGTAGGCCCTCTTGTCTGCCCTGATACTCCTCTTCACCTCACGGTTGGCTTCCGAGTATTCCTCTTGTGCCCTTACTTTGGCTGCTCTCGTGCGACTGTTGTTGACAACTGCTTTCTTTTGCTTCCTCACTTCTATTTTCTTCAAGGTCTGTGCCGACAGCCAGTCCTTGTGATGGTGTTTCCTGAACCCTACAGTGTCTTTGCAGGTTGAGTTCAGCGCCTCTCTAACTGCCTTCCACTGCTGCTGTGTGGTGACCGCCTCCTCTTCATTTACTAGCTCCTGTAGCGTTTGAAACTGGTTGGACAGCACCAGTTTGAACTCTTCTCTAACTCCAGTTTCTCTCAGGAGGCCTACATTATAGCGCTGTCTTCTTGTTGTCTCTGTGCGGCTTTTCTTTAGCTTGAGCTTCATTCTTAAGGTAAGTAGATGGTGGTCTGAGGCGACATCTGCTCCCCTCCTCACTCAAACATCTTGAAGGGATCTTCTAAATTTCTTGCTAATGCAGATATGGTCTATTTGGTTCTCTGTTGTATGGTCAGGTGAGACCCAAGTTGCTTTATGTATTCTTCTGTGTGGGAAGATGCTGCCTCCAATGACAAGTCGGTTTAGAGCACAAAAGTCTACAAACCTCTCCCCGTTCTCACTCATCTCCGAGCCTAGTCCCTGTCTCCCCATCACCTCTTCGTATCCGGTGTTGTCCTCCCCTATTTTGGCATTAAAATCGCCCATGACGATGGTGATGTCTCGCTCCGCACATTTGTCCACGGCACTCTGGAGTCAGTCGTAGAACTCTTGTTTCTCTTCCTCGTCACTGTCATTAGTGGGCACATAACACTGGATGACGTTCACCTTGAGCTTTTTCTTGGTTCTAAAGGCTGCTGTGATAATTCTTGGCCCAAGAGGTTCCCAGCCCATCAGCGCTCTCTGAGCCACTGGTGACAGCATGAATGCTACTCCTTCTGTATGGGGGGCATTCTCCTCTTCATGACCTGAATACAGAATCATCTCCCCACTTAACAGCCTTTTCTGGCCAGACTGTCCATCTGGCTTCACTGATACCTAGCAGGGAAAGGTTGTACTTTTGCATTTCCGCTGCTATCTGGGCGGCCTTGCCGCTCTGGTACATGGTCTTGACGTTCCATGTGCCCATGGTTGTGTCCCTGGATAGAGAGAGGCGGCTCGGTCCTGTGGCTTCCGAAGACTTCCGGCTTTCACCACAGGACGTCATAAGTCTTCTGGTAGAAGAGCCTTCCTCCTCCAGGAAAGGAATTACTTTTAGTCTTTTCGTCGGCGTTTTTGTAGCTATTTCCTTTTTTGCAGGGTGGGGAAGCTACCCCCACGCCCAACCCCCTTACTAGGAGGACCAGGGGTTTTCTGTTGGGGTCACCTTCCCTTAGACCATGTTGGTTCACGGCACCTTATTTCATTCGGTGCACCCCTCTCACGAGGGACCCCCTATCCACCACCCAGGGGACGCGCCTCAACGCCATATGGTCCCAGCGCGAGGCCGGCACCGTCTGATCTTGATAATTTCTAAGAAGAAACTTGCACCTCGACACCGCCATCTCATCGATAAGCGACAATACCAGAATTGATACCCCTGGGCCGTGTGTGGCCGCTGCGACGCAGTTTTCAGAGTTCATGGCTGTGTGTATTTCCATGGCTAAAGCACGACAGCACACGAATGGCATGCTCAATATGCATTGAGGCAAACTCAAAAAGCAAGTCCAGAAATTTGTACAGAAATAAGTTTGTCAGTTTTTTTTTTAAATTGTGGTCGATCCATCTTCTGGTAGACAGTTATTAGGCAAAAATTGGAGAAACACGTCTTTCGGGTTAAATGGGTTGAAACAAACTTCTAAGTACATCAGTTCACACACACACACACACACACACACACACACGGGGTAAACATTTCAACGCATTCCAAATATAACCATCCAAACTAAGACAGGGAGAAGTGAAACATATTAACATAAAGAAAGAAAAAGAGAGAGAGAGATAGACACACACACACACACACACATACACACACACACACACACACACACACACAGAGAGAGTTTAGACAAGTCAGACTTTGGTTGTCAATCTGCATTTGTGACCCTCTCTCACAAAATCAGTCTTAACTCGCATTTTGGATGTTTTGACATATATACATTTCTGAAAACTACAGTGTTTGCTGATTACTGTGATATATGACTGTATGCTGAGATGCAAAAATTGTAGAAGTTGTTACTGTTTAAAGTTGTTAAAGCCTCCGGCGCCATTTTGAGAAAACAGCCTGTGAAGTTTCTGTGTGCCACATAATTAGGGCCAAGGGCAGACTTTTAAAATCATTTTTAACCTATTTTATGGCATTGTTCATGATAAAGATTTTTAACCATACAATACTTTGGTGTATGTAGAATACATTTCTGCAAAAAAGTGAAAATGACCTAGATTGACCCCCACCACATTGTGTGTAGTGCTGATTGGCTCACTGCGAGTTAAGACTGGTTTCATGAGAGAGGGTCACATTTAGCAGAAAACGCTATATTCTCTGTTACAATACATTATCAAATGATCATACAAATAAATATATGTTTTTCTGTGTGTGAGAGAGACGGAGAGGGAGACAGGTTTTTGCACGATAGCTCACCAGTTAAAGAATCAGTATCATGGAAAGGACACACACACACACACTGTCACAACACATTTAAAGAGAAGAGAGCGAAATGAGTTAATTTATTTTAAGGAACATACAGATGATGCAGTTTTTCTTAAATAAATCTGCGGACCCTCTATAATGCTCAGATGGGGGTCTACAGACCCTTTAACCTATTGTGAAAACAGAAGCCCTGCTCTACTAACAAAAAAATAAATAAATAAAAATCCCACCACAGTTCACATGATGACTTTATCAGTTATTTCTGCACTTGATACTATCAAAAGCCTGAAGTCAGGACATGATCATTAACTTGGTTATGATTGTCTGTTCAAGTATTTGTTCTCAGTGCCTCTGGGCAGAAAACACTCTCTAACTTTGGGCATCAAACACTTGTGGTACATTATATTGTTGAGTTGGGCTATTTTCAGTACTAGTAAAATTTTCAATTTGGCTAGTAACATTTTCAGTTTGGCTAATAAAACTTTGAAGCCACTAGCCAAAGGCTGGTGGGCAAAATTGTCAACTTTCAGGTATATGCATACTATTACTAATTTGGTTGATCTCTGGGAAAGGTCAAGGGTCACAAGAGCTCAGGAAATGGGTTCAAAATAGCCATATTTTGACAAAAGATGTTTGTTCTCAAATACTATTCACAACTTCAAACCCAAATTTGGCACAGAGATACCTGATTGTAAGACCTATCTATGCATACTAATTTGGATGACCCCTCGGAAAAGTCAAGGGTCACAAGAGGCCGGCAAGTGTGTGTAAAATGCAATTTTTTACAAAATAAAATTGTAGGTATTATCAACATTTTTGCACATTTTCAATCAAATTTGGCACAAAGGTAGCTTATGATAAGACCTTCCTATGCATACTGATTTAGTCGACTCATCGCAAGGGTCACAGGGGGGAGGGGGTTGACATGTCTGTGAAAAATGTGTACATTTTCAGAAAACATGGATTTTGCTGGTGCAAAAGCCAGCCCTTTACTTATTGTCACAAAGGTCACACATATGGTCAAGAGTATGACTAGGCGTCTAGTGCCGGTTTCGCTGCCTGACTGACAAAACGAAGCCTTCAAACTCAAAATCGGGAATGCATCTCACACAACCATATCTCAACTGGTTAGAAATTGAACATACCTTCTAATCCTGTGTCATTTTTGCATACGTCCGATGGGATAAAAGAGTTATTCATTGTTTTGTGTGATCGAGCGGCGGAAGCCAAAATTTCGAAACGTGACATCACTCACGTGTGTTCGCTTTCAGATAAAAAAAATTCTGGGGAATGAAATAGAATTTCGAAACCAAGTTTAGGCCTATAGAGAGCCAATGCAAGTTACTATTTTGTTACCATATCGTCGAGTTTTACATGTGTCTAAGTTTAAAGTAGTTTGAGGGCAAGTAAAGTCAATTTCACACGTGCAAATCTCGCTGTGAAGCGGAACACAAAAAACATACTGTGAGGCACCTAATTAACATATCCTAGACAACATTACTCTTCATTCTGATTACCGTAAACAAATTTGAAATCCTTTCGAGAATTGAAAGAAGGCTGCGTTTTAAACTTCTTCAACCCAAAAGTTGTAAATTTTGTGTTACGTTCAAACATGTGAAAAAATAAGAATAAGAGTACTTTATTATCTCGAAAAGAGAAATTCAGTTGTGGTACATTTATAACAAATAGTACAAACAAGACATAAAAACATTATAGCATAATTATGAACATTTTGTCCCTGCACTTGGACAGCTACAAAGTCCAAATGGATATAAAGTAAACACTACAAAATCTTTACACATAACTCTTACACATCCCACACAAACATCTTTTATGGACTGAACTGAGCGGCACCTATACATTCACACCCACCTCTACATATGCATACATAATACGTGTGTTTCAACCTAGTCCTAACCCGCACTACTTATTATACAAACGTCTCAGTACATTATTACACATTATTACACAAGCTGCATAATTAGAGTCTACCGTAGTAAAATAATTAGTGGGTAAACACTCAGTAACAGCAATACCAGTATGTACGTGTTCACCACCAAATAAAACACAATATAATCACTATATATATATATCACTATATAATATAATATAAAATCTCGCAATCATCAACGCATGTGATATTCTAGAATCGGCAGCCATTTTGAGATTTGCATTTGGTCAGTCCTACGTACCTCATACCTACAGGTGACATCAATGGAGCAGGGAAGCGACAAAGTTGAAGGTAAGTTTTGGTTGTAAATGGTTACATTCATGCAAAATTGATGACTGAGTACCATAAATGTTTAAAAAAAAGCAATGTAAGTGTACTGCTTTTCTAATTACTTCAAATAAATGTTAACGCAAACAAAAGTAAAATCAATCGGCTCAATGACCGCATGTTTTGAACAAAGGAAGAAAACATTACTTGATGGAATTTGCCTCCATCAGACGATGACGGTTTAGTTTTGGTTGTAACAGTTATGTTCAAGTTTCTGAATGCGATATTCAATATTTCAAAGGATAAAACAGAACAAGTAATGTATGTTCGGATTAGTTTTGTAGCGCAGCAACACTTTGAAACAATAATTATTACCTTTTACCGTCACCTTGCCGTTGTGTCGGCTTGTACATAACTTTGCACACGGTTGAAGGTTGTCAACGTTACGTTCAGGCAATTACAGCTTTATTTTTAAAGATTAAAAAGAAAAATAATAATTACGGTATTTATAATGTGCTTATCTTATAATAATTCTAACTCTAAGCGTGCACTCACAACTCGCGCACACATGCGCACGCTTTATTCAACGACTCACGTACCACAAATAGTGAAATACATTACGACAGTCTGCTTGGGATGGGGAGTGGTGGTATAGTGCTAGAACTGTTGAAAGAGGTGAGTTTGAGGGTGGAATGGAAGGAGAAGAGAGAGTGTTTCTGACAGAGAGGGAGTGGGAGAGTGTTCCAGGTGGATGGACCATATACTGAGAAGGAGTGGGGGCCGAAAGTGCTGAGTTTGGTGCGGGGGATGTGGAGGCGGAGCAGAGGGAGCGGGGAGGAGTGTAGGGGTGAAGTAAGTTTGAGAGATAGGCAGGAGCGCAGTTGACCAGGGATTTGTAGCAGAGAGACAGAATCTTGTATTGGATACGTATCACACATTTTCGTCGATTCAGTATTTTTGTCTTTAATGTTCCTGATATAAAAAATAGCGTCTTTTGCTCCTGCTGTTTGTTTGTTCATAACTTTACACAGTTTGGCCAGGTAAATCTTTACATAAAGTTATGTTCAAACCATGAGTTTTGCATTTTATGGGAAGGACAAGTCCTACATTTTTTGTACCAATTTTTGTTGGTAGGAAGGAATTTTGTGCTAATTTGATTTATACTTCGGGTCATAGATTATGAGTTGCTGAATTATAGCGTTTGTACATAACATGACGCAGTGCAAAAGGGAACAGACATAGCACCTTCAATCAAAAAATGGTCGTTTTTCTTATCTTAAGCTGTGATAATGTTACCATTGTCTTTATGTATATTATTGTTTCTTTATTATGTAACATAAGATTAAGTAAGAATAACCATGTTCTGGCAGTATTGGACTGAACATAACATGACGTAACACTTACGGTGGTTGGGTTGTAAAGTTATGTTACACTGTGCTTCATGCTATTTTTGTATGGTTTAGTGTTCTATGATAAGTACAGATAGTCTGTGCATTTTTTTTAAAACTTTTCTGCGCCCAAGAAATGACAATTTTAAAGAAATGCCTTGAACATAACTTGACAACAATTATGTTAACTTATGTACAGTTAAAACAGTGCTCAGCTGACATTTTTCTTCATAGTAAAGGTCTCTTTTAAAGTGGAAGACTGGTTTGATTATTTTGTCTATTGTAACTAATATACAAACTATTATTCTAGCTAGATGACTGTGAACATAACTTGACAAACTAGACTGACGTGTAAAGTGTAAAGTTGTGTTCATTACTGTAGCACAATTCTTAGTATACTGTCTTTGGGATGCCCACTTTGCTAGTTGTTATTTATCAAAATACAGCTTGGGTACTAACATATAAATTGTTAAACCCAGAATATACATTTTTTCTGTTTTAAGTAGTTTGTAGTAATTGTACATAACATGACAACGTGTGTTTGTCAAATTATGTTCAACCACAGTTGTGTTTTGGTCACACATTGTCTTCCATGTTACAGTATGGTCATGCCTTTTACTCTTTGTTGTGCTGGCCAAGCTTGATAGTGATACTTACTTACACCTGTCACCCCTGCCAAGGTATAGGCCGTCGACGAGAGACCTCCAGTGACTCCTGTGCTTCTTCGATTTTACTCCAGGTGGTTCCCAGTCTCTTGATGTCTGCTTGGAGGTCTTTGACGCCAGGTGTTTCTCGGCCTGCCTCTTTTCCTCTTTACTTGGGTGGGGTTAGGTATTTTTTAGTTCCCAGGGTCACCCTGGTCAGCCCCACAGGGTGGGTTTTTCTCTCTATTCTGGGGCATGTGTTTCTGTCTACCCTTTGTCCATTCACCTGTATTTGCCTTTTTAAAACTCTCCCTACTGTCTGCACTGCCTGTAGCTCTTGATATTGGATGTGTGTTGCTAAATGGTCTTAGCTTTATTTAGGCCCTATGTGTTAGGTTTATTTAATGTATTTGACCGGCTGGCGACATACATTCAATGTTCTGTTTAGGTTTATTTTCACAAGCAGTGCAGGCACGTCCTGAGAAAGCCTTGTTGCTGTCGGGACGTTAAGCAATGTACAATCAATCAATCAATCTTTTCCTCTTTCCCTGGGGGTTCCATGACAATGCCTGCCTAGTGATACTGGAAACTGGCTTTCTCAGACTGTGACCAATCCATCCCCATCTTCTTCGTCCCAATTTCATTCTCTGCTGTTATCTGCTCTGTTCTCTCCCAGAGTCTGACGTTGCTGATCTTCTCTGGCCAGTGAATTTTCAAGATTCTTCTAAGGCAACTGTTTATGAAGATCTGTACTCTGTTGACTGTGGTTTTTGTCAACTTCCAAGTCTCTGCTCCATATAGGAGAACTGCTTTTACGTTTGAGTTGAAAATCCGGACTTTGGTGTGTTGTGACAGCTCTCTGGAACTCCACACTTTCTTCAGCCAGGTTCTTCTACCAGAAGATTTATGACGTCGTTAGGTGAAAGCCGGAAGCTTGATAGCTGCCATGATAATTTAATAATAACCAGCCATTTTAGTACAAAGCTGTTGAAAAATAACCAGACATATTAGGCTGATGCTAGCTAAAAAGTAAATCGCAAACTTGGACACAAATTGAAATTATCTGACCCTCTCTGTTTCAGTTTTTCGGGATTTGTTCCTGAATCAAAAGTTTCCGAGGCCGAAGGGTCTTTCCCAGCTGTGAAAGCACCCAGAAAATGGATGCTAAACACGTGTGGTAGTGCAGTACCCTGACAGGTTGTACACTGGTTAGCAAGATTATCATCATTATGTCAGCATACTTGTGCTTACGAATGATAGCTAGCAGCCAGAAATCTTTTTAAAGTATTTGAAACCAGAAAAATGTGGATTTTGAACATGTTTTAAGTTTTAGCTCCATTTAAGTTTGAGATGGAGACATTGAAAAATTACAAAAGGTTGAAAGGTACGGCAGAAACAAGTGGGACTGGTTGTCACTGGCCAATAAAAGAAAAGGAGTTTGAAGTTTCCTTAGGAAACATGATCAGCAAGAAGCTTGTTACGGGTTGCTTCAAGAAAGCGCTGTGATCATTATGCATCATAAATAAAGCAGTCTCTTTTTTCTGTTTCAGGAGTGATTGTCGGAGTAGATCCTCTGAGGGTCAAATTCCTCAAGCCTCACCAGACAAAACAAGGAGTATTTGTTTACCCTGAAATAGATGACATCCAAGAAGTAGGGGATGATATGATTGTAGCGTCAGCTGTAGATTTCCAACAGTGCACGCGAGTGGAGAGTGGTTGGATTTGATACATTTTAAATTGTTTCTGCCATGTTTAGCTCAAGTATGAAGCTAAAGTGAGTACTTTCTGTGCCAGTGGTCTGCTGAAAACCATCAGTCGTGGTAAACTTAAGTCAATTGGTGCTAAATTATATTTGTTTGAAAGTGGTACAGAAAAGTGTTTCTTTGCAGAGGTATTTGGGCAAAAGGTAGGCTCCGATGTCACACGGCCCATAGCAAGCATGAGCAATGGCTAACTAACGTCAGTTTTCAAGAGTGTTAAATGTATTGTTGGTGTTCTAAAATGTATTGAAAGTTTAAACTTTTTTCACTTGGTGTTTTCTCACATTGTGGAACCACATTGTGTAGAGATTTGCCAACCCCATGTTGTAAAGTTATAAACATGTACAGATTTGTTTTGCTACTTTCTTTAAACATTGTAGACAAAATTATTATAGCTGGTAAATGTTGGGGTTTACTGACCACAGAATTTGATGTAATTTCCCATATTTAACTTTTATTTTGACCTCGGTGTTGATAATACCAACATGTTCGGTTGTAAAGTTATGTTCAAGTATGAATGCCAGTTTCACACATTATTCCCTTGTATTACCAATTTCAAACCTGGTAATTACATCACTGCTGTTCTGCAGTGTATTAGAAAGCTACAGGTGATTGAGATTTTTATTTTCTGGTTCTTGTCCATTTGTGGAGACACTTTTTTGTGAAATTTGAAGCTCGTGGTGTAAAGTTATGTACAAACAATTACAATATGTATTTGCTGCTTTCATTACTCGTTTAGACACAATTTTGGGAGAAATAAAAGTGTATTTGTTAAAAACACATCACTTGAGTAGTGTTTTGTTATTTATGCATGTTAAAGAGCCTCAAGTTTGTTCGTCACGGTGTAAAGTTAAGTTCAAGCATTGTGTGTTTTTTGTTTTTAGCCTTCATTTCATTCCTTGTTGTGAATGGTGTTTTTTTCCTAAATTATTCTGTAACCTACAAGAGTTTAGTACACAATAAAGGGAAAACGCACCATCTTACTTGCCTTTCTTTGCTGTGTTGTCAAGGATTTCAAAATTTTTGTTCATAAGCAAGTCGTCCAATTTTGTTTAAAGTTTATAGCTACTGTGTTCACATTTATCTCAATTAGGATAGTTTGGAATCAATCACTGTGTAATTGAAATTGTGTGTTTAATACCACAAAAAAATTTAAATATAATTTACGCTTTTTTTTGCATAAATGTATAGCTGAGTGTAAAGTTATGTTCAAACAATTTCAGTGTTGCACCATTAATCCCATTATGTATCTATTCACCCATCAAACTTTCTTTGAAGTTTAAGCATAGCCTTGTAAGGAAAGAACAACATGATAATTTATACAGCATGAATATACTTTATGAAAGCTAGAAATGTGTTTTATAAATGTGTGACAGTGTAAATGTTATGTACAAACCATAACGGTTTTTTGCCAATTACACCCAGACGACTGCTCATGGGGAAATTCTTTTGGGGGGGCATGTTACTTATGACTAAACACATCACAATCATGCAAAATGATGCTTATTTGTTTAAGTTCAAAATCAGAGACCCATGTCGCACTCTTTGGACACCCAGTCATACTCTTGACCATATCTAATGGGTCATACATGTGAGCAATAATGGCTTTGCCTTTCTTGTTTATGTAAGCTTTGTTGTGAGAAGAAGTGTCCTGAAGCATTTTCTTGCATCTGTAAAGAAGAAAAAAAAGTGTATTGAGCCACTCTTAAACAGTACTATTTACGTGAACTTTTCATTTGGCTTTGTTATGAGTGAAGTGTGTCTAAATTATAAATTCTGTCTAAATTATAAATTCTGTAATCTATTTTATTGTTATTTAAAAACTTTAAAGGTAAGCAGATAGTGTTTCACTTGTTCGACAGTCCCAAGCACATATTACTTTACCTGACCAGTGAGAGCCTATGATTTTCTTTTTTCAGGTTTGAATGGTGCAATGTCCAACATCAGCGTGGGTTATCATGGGCATGGAGGGGCTACCCAGCCTGTTGGTACAGTCAGCCGCCCCAATGTTGATGACCTCAACCGCTTTATCCATGAGGAGTTTGTGCGGAACCATGACTCGCGCAAACGTTCCACCTCCTCACCTGACCTCATGATTGACTCACCTTCACGGAAACGGTCCCGTCTGATATAGCACCATTTGCAGGAACACAGACTAATGAACGCATTAACCCTCTTGTGCATTCAGTCGCTGGTACTGTTCACAGTATCAGTGCCTGCATGCACAGTAGGGTTAACTTTGATTACATTAGGGTGCACATGTTTTACAGAAACAGATCAAATCATGCACTCATGCTGGTCAATCTAGCTTTTGGAAAATCTCTGCTGAGAAATGTTCGTTTTGATTTTTAGAATGAAAATTTACTTTTGAATGAGCAAGAGTGCCTCAGTGATTTCATCGTCATGAAAGCATGCATTGGATATACGTGTCATGCGCAAGTTTATTGCATTTAGTAGCAGGTAGGTGGTGAACATATGGTCTACAGGTCATTTGCTAAGTTGCTTGCAGATATTAATAATTATTTTCCAAAGGTACTACATTACCTTGGCCAAGATTCAAGTGCTGGCGTTTACTAATGTTGTGTGCATTAAAACTGTAAAATTATAGGTATGATGTAAATGCCTGTAGCAGTGTAAGCAATGCTCTGACACAAAGTCATTGCTGTTTCAAGATGTGCTTGCGTTGGGAGTGTGGATTTTGAGAGTATGTTTATTTTTCTATATGGCTGTTGCTCAGAAGAGTAATCTATCCATAGCAGTTGTCCTCGGTCTTTGTGGCAGATTTTTAGGGCTGACGTGAAGAAAGTGGAGAATGTGGTTTGTAGATTATCAGTGTGTTGGTGTGTACGAGTCTACATTGTGAATGTGAAATGTTCATGTGCACTTTAAGCACATTCAAAATTGGTAGTATTTACCAGTGTATTACAAGTGACTTAGTCTGAACATTATGTGTGGAAATGTACTCGGAGTAGTACATTTACATGCTATTTCCGGTGTAAATTTGACATTTACTTCAAGCAAGAGAGAGACTTCTTTGATCTTCTGAAATATTCCAGCAAAAAGGGGTGTTTTTTGGGGGGTTGGAAATGAACAAATGTCTGATAATTTGAATTAGTTGGACATTTGCATTTATGGGCCATAAGGATTTTATTGTATGTCTATTCTTGGCTGATTGTAAAGAGAGCATACTGCACTGGACACATTTCTGCACACTCCCTCTCTTCTTTTGCTTCTAATTTCACTATAGCCAGAACATGAACTAGACGACGTTGTGATAAGCATGACAATAGTAAAGGTGCATCTTGTGCATTGGCGTTTTTCCAGATCCCACTCCCTGCTAAGGTAATCTCTGATAAAAGCAAATAAAATCATAATTACTGCAATACTAATAGCTTAACCCTTTGCCTCTCAGTAGTGCTTTTTGTCACAGTGATTCCTATCATCCCAACAAAAAGCACTACAACAGCTAAAGGGTTAATAGGTCAGATACATATTTCTGTTTGTACTAAGTAGTGAAATGATATTTTAGGGTTATTTTGGTGGCACATATTGAGAAACACTCTAATGAATAATCTCAAACTTAGTTGAAAATTGTTTTTTAATTAATGCAGGGGATAACGTAGTTTCTTGCAAACCCTGATTTTCCTTACAAGCACTGTGATGTAGTCTTTCCATTGTTTGTATCTTCCACTGTGTTTATATCTCCCTTTCTTTTACTTGTAGATTGACTTTGGGATGTTTTGTGTATCTTCAGAAGCATTAGATTTCCTGTTTAACACTCTTGTACATGCAGCCACAGTAACTGTTCACAATTTCAGTGGCTGCAGGTGCAAGAGGGTTTATTACTTCTTTTTTTTTCTTTCTGATCGAACAAGCAAACTGTTTAGGGGAAGGCATACACATCTAGAAGTTCCTTTCTTGAAATAAATGAAGCATACCGTGGTTGGTTTTACTCTGTGTAGTTGAAGTGCTGGCACTGGCGTTTTCAGTTCTGTGTGCGTTTGTGCACAATGTCAGGAAAAATGCATGACACAAGAAAAATGCAGGTCACTACAACAGTTACGTGAACACACCATAACATAGCATTTCTAGGGTGAAAGTTATCAGACTCACTGTTTCAAAAGATGGGCATTCTTGTCTGCTCAGGCTGTAAAATGTTCATTCTCTCCACCCACCCACCAACTGCCCAAGTCACCATGGTGACTGAGTAGTGTGTAGCTGATCTATCCCTCGTTCAGGCCAGGCGTAATTACGTGGTCATCTCACAGATGCACGCTTGTATGCAGACACCTCCCAAAAATGTGTAAAACTTCACAAAAATGCACAATTTACACCCAAAAAAAAAAAAAAAACATAATCGTGACCTATTGTAATTGCAAACAAACTAAAAGTGTAGATGCGCATACTGCACCAGTAACTTGATCAGTAGATGCAGTACAGTTGCAGTCTTACATTTTCTGTCTTTTTAGTTGGCAGGCTGTGGTATGTTTTTGACAGTCCCTTTGTTTGTGATAGTCGTATATGCAAAAACATTTTTTGTACATTATGTACTAAATTGATACATTTCATGTATGTGTGAAAGGACTGTTCACTTTCCCATATATTGTCTTGCCATTTAGATGACTACACTTCTTCACTATGTACCTTGTGTATAGTTTAATTTCCTGTTGTATGTGTACATGGATGTGTGTTTGTAGTTGGTGAACAAGGACACATATGTCACTTTCATGTGCACCAAAGGCACACTGGTTCTCTCCCTCCATTGCTGCACTTATCAGTGCAGCAATTTAACTCCTTATGCCCTGAGGTGCAGCAATTTAACTCCTTATGCCCTGAGGATGAAATTATCAATTTTTTGTAGGTATATATCACAGTTCTGGAGACAGATCGACCATGATATTTCAAGGTTGGTGTCAGAATAGCTTGGTGCCTCTAAGGCACCAAGCTATTCTGACACCACAAACCAGATAGGTGAGGCTAGCGCTATTCTGACACCAACCTTGAAATATCATGGTCAATCTACATCCTGTCATAGTCTTTAAGGGCTTTAGGGGTTAGGGGAGACAACCAGTGTGTACAACTAGAGTACACTGTAATTAACGATTGCATAAATATGTTGCCGAATGTTGATATCCAACAGTCCTGCATTCACTGCCTGCAGTGGCCCTCTGGTTTTGGGAATCAGTAGTACTTTGAGTGAGGCCAGCAAGATGCATAGATTCTCATGAGCCCCTCTCAGCCTGTTGGGGGGGTGGGGGGGGGGGGTGTCTGTGCAGATAAACGTTGCTTCTTTCATGGCTTGTTTCCTAAAAAGGTACTGGTAGTGTGTAGTTGTTTTTTTTTTTTTTTATATATTTTTTTTTTAATTTTTTTTTTTTTTTTTTTTTTTTTTTTGGGGGGGGGAGGGGGGGTTTCCTGCCAAGGCAGTAGGAGTACTTGAATCTTCATTAAATGAGCTCAACACTCATGTCGTAGACATATACTCTACCATGTGGTACGAGTAGATCTATGTAACTTGTTAAGTCATATCTGCATATTACTGTCACCAAAGAGAAAGGTCAGATGTGGCCACTATACAGGTGACCGTTTTATAAGGGTTTTTATAGTAAAAGTGAAGTATTGGGGATGGTAGCTACAGACAAGTGACGACTATATGAAGATGGCCGTTAAAGCAGGATTGTCTAGTTTCATGATTGTTCAGCCTATTCTCGGCTAGTGCATGGGTTAAGCAAACAAAGCTAGAAGAATTCAGCTGTCCAGAGAAAGACAACGTAATTTTGGGGTACAAATCATCAGCAATGTGCACATATAGCACAAGTGTTTCAAAGAGGAAAACCTAACTTTTGCTCAATAATTATATTTTGTCATCTGTGGTTTGCTGTTGAAAAAGTAAAGGTACGTGGAAGAAAATGTTTGTTAGGATCTCAATTGGCAGAATTTCACCTGATTTGGTATTTCTAATCTGAGAAACTGCTCCCATAAAACTGCAAACAAAGCAAACAGTATCTGGTCGACAGTAACTCGTAGTGTTGGAAACAATATAGTTTCACTCGGAAGAATGCAGTTTTGACCTGATGTAAATTCACTTGTAACTTTGGTCAATCCGGATACCACACTGTTTAGTTGGGGTTTTTTTCAGAAGCAGTGCATTCACGTGCTGAAAAAGTCTTGTTGCTGTCAGGACGTTAAGCAATGTACAACCAACCGGATACCACACTGGTTGCCTTCATCGATCTGCTATGCACAATCAGGCAAAGCTGGTTGAAGGAGGCAACCGCTGTGTTCAGATACTTCTGGACAGGGTTCCCACTACTTAAAATGTACGCCAGCGCTTTTCTTCATTAGGAGGTGTTTTTTTTTCAATTTTTATTTGTTTGTACTTTGTTCGTGTCAAGTTTGAGATGTGTGTGAACAGAGATTAGTGTTTGATGTACATGTTATTGTAATTGAGTAGTAGTACATTGGTTCATGATAGATAGATTTTTTTTCTTTTCAAAATAAGTAGACATTGTTGAGACTGAGTTAGAAGTAGGCTAAAACTATATAAATGTAAACGAAAACAGTGGATTAAAACACCGGACATATGATATAACGTGTATGTCTGGGCATTTGATCCACTGTATGCAACAAAAGAGGTGCAGTTTTTTTTAAGTACTTTTGATTGACAGAAATCATCGACAGTATTCTAGCCCCTAAATCAGCAGTCACTACTTGCCTATTCTCTGTAGGGGATGCTTTGTGCTAGGCTTTTAATTTTGTTTGAAAGTAAGAAAGTACTTGTGAGTCTTCCACAGTCTTCAGTCGCATAAATTACGTCAAACTGTACAATACATACAGGGATAATAGTGCACTATCTTTTTCATTATCGAGAAACAAACACGTGTAAACAGAGACATAGAATATCTCACTTATTGTCTACAGATGTCAACTTTAGCCACCGCGAGATTACTTCCCCTAGAGCACTATCTGCAGCAAGATCCGCCCAGCCTATGTTCACTTGCTGTGTGTGTGCTTGGCAATTTTTAGCACTGAATGTGTCATTACAAACCATTGGTTGGCATGCGCCGCGAATCCAGAAAAAATGAAATCTTTACAGAATTACTTATTGCAGTGTACATAAACATTACTTAGTATAAAAAATGTCGTGCATGTAACTAGTCGGGTTTTGGACTCCGGACTCCTGAGATATGCTGCCTATGGAAACATAGCAGATGCAGTTAATGTTCCCATAGAGACATAATTTTTGTTGGCTCACGTGCGAAGCAAAAGTGAGTATGTTTTGGGCCAGTGGTCATCCGTCGTCCGTCCGCCATCATCCATGGTAAACTTTAACGTTGGCATTTTCTCAGAGACTATTCAAGCCACATTCTTCAAACGTGGCCCAAGGATACTTTGTGGTAAGACCTTTCTAAACATACCAATTTGAGTGACCTCTCACAAAGGTCAAGGTCACAGAGTATCAGGAAATGGGTTAAAAAAAAAAGCTATATTTTGACATAATTTATTGTTTCTCAAATGCTATTCACAACTTCAAACACAAACTTGGTACAAAGATACCTGATGGTAAGACCTTTCTATACATATTAATTTGGTTGATCCCTCGGAGAGGCTAAGGGTCACGAGCTCAGGAAATGGGTGAAAAATAGCCATATTTTGACAAAAGATGTTTTTTCTCAAGTACTATTCACAACTTTAAACCCAAACTTGCTATAGACATACCTGATGGGAAGACATTTTTATGCACACTAATTTGGTTTGATCCCTTGGAAAGGTTAAGGGTCACGAGAGCTCAGGAAATAGATCTAAAATAGCCATATTTTGACAAAAGATGTTTTTTTCTCAAATACTATTCACAACTTAAAACCCAAATTTGGTACAGAGATACCTGATGGTAAGACCTATCTATGCATACTAATTTGGATGACCCCTTGGAAAGGTGAAGAGAGGCTGGCAAGTGTGTGTAAAATGCTGATTTTTTGTAAAATTGTAGGTATTCCCAAATTTTTGCAAATTTTTCAACCAAATTTGGTACAAAGATAGCTGATAAGACCTTCCTATGCATTTAGTCGACTCATCCCAAAGGTCAAGGGTCGCGGGGGGTTGACAGATGTGTGAAAATGCTTACATTTTCAGAAAACGTGGATTTTGCTGCTGCAGAAGCCAGCCCTTGTCACAAAGGTCACACATATGTAAATCGGTGATACATGTGAGCCATAATGGCTTTGCCTTTCTTGTTCTGTCATATTTTAAACGCTGAGCACATTTTCAGGGTGTGCAGCATGCCTCGAATGAATTAACCATTGTACCTGCATCTAGGTTCAGTAATGCGGTACCACATCGTTATTTTCTGTATCAGCTGTGTTCCTCATATTGCTTTTGCAGTGGATAATTTTTCTTTAATTGTTCTTATTTTTTTGTATTTTTCACATAATGAGGGGAATCGCTGGATACACAATGTGTAACAAAATGAGATGCCTCCAGGCTTATAGGGGGTAAAGGAATGTCATTTCTGTACAGGTCTGGCCAGGGTTGAATGATGTCCCTTGGTATGCTTCATGTATAGTCCGTTTGAACAAAGCTGCCTTCATGGCTTTTTTTGTGTGTTTTGTTTTGTTTTTGTTTTGCGTACTACTTTTGAACGCAAATGATTTCAAGGCAGCTCTAAGAAGAAAGATGGTCACCAAGCTTGTACCCATTTTGAAGTGTTTTTGGGCCTATTTTTATTTTCCATTTGGCCTGACAACAACAGCTTTGCTGCAGCCCTCGGGAAATTTTGAACAAGACCTTTTTCAACCTGCAAAAATATACATTTTAAACTGACTGAAACTCCAAAACATATTTATTCCTGTAAAATTCACATTGTCCCAGGTGGATGTTGAATAGGTTTGTCTGATCTTGAGCACAGAGTTATCTCAGTTTCAGAATCAATGATGCAGGTCAATGGTCACTGAGGCCTGATATATACATTTCATCTTTTAACCCTTATCATTCGGAATACACCATTGTGTGAGATAAGTTTGACTAAAATAGTTCAAGGGTAGTGCCAGAATAGCTTGGCGCCTCTAAGCGCCAATCTATTCTGGCACCACCTTTGAACTAAAGCCATTGGTCTATATCCTTATCTGTAAGTACTATAATGTAGCTTGCATATGGCAGTGTACAAATTTAAAGCTTTTAGTCTCAGTATGATATGGGTTAAGTAGGTCATCTCCGTGAGTTTGAAGCCAATTAAATTTTACAATAAATTAGGTCCAAGTTTGGTGATCACTTTTCATTCTTGGTGTTATCTTGAAATAGTTGTTGGTCAAATGTTAACTGGAAAAAAAACATACGCTAAGCTTTGCTGAAACGGACTATGCCCTTTGTCAACTGTTCAGTATCTATGGCCTGTAAGTCAGTGTTTGTCAAAAGACAGTAAATCAGCAACATTACATGAACTGTGCACTTAGTGAGTGCACACAGTTTCAGGGTTATCCTGTATGTATCTGTACATTACATTTTGGGGGAAAGGGTGTGAGTTAATGGATGAGTGTGTATGGATGCAGATCTGTCAGATGTAATTTAGTCTGTTGATTCTTTAGTGTATAAATTATACATATATGTAGTTAATATTTCAAATCGTACCGGTATTCTGTATGATTTTCACTTTTGAAGCTACTTTGATATTCATTGTGGGTACAATGCATCAGTGGCTGATTACGTACATGTAAATGTGTTTTTCTCTTGTGTGCATAACATTTGACTGCCTATGATGCGCATTCCACCGCCTAACATACATGGACACTATGAACCATGCTTAATAAAAGTGGAAAATCTGCATGGTGTGTGTTTCTAATATATAGATGTGGGTATAGTTTGTCATTTGTTCTCACTCTCAGTAAGCACTTGTTCGGCCAGACGCACATGTTGACATTTTGCATTTTTCTGCCCTTTACAAAGCTGTATGTAGCAATGTAAGTAACACAACAGGCAATTTATCAAACATCTTACGTTTATTTGAACTTACAAAAACAAGTAATGTGACTTGGTATGAGGAGATACATGTATCAATAAACACACACAAACACATTGGTAGTACAAAAAAATATGCTTTATTTGTATTGGACAATCATTTCATGACTATCACAAGCCATCGATTAACAAAATGAACAGGACCAACGAATCAAATTTTAAAACGCATGAATATGAGCATCCCCTGGTGTGATGAAAAGGCATGGTACGTTACAGTAACACATCATCCATAATGCAGTGTTCTTGCCTATTCAGATTATTCTGACCCGATAGTCTACAACAAGACCAGGATACACCATGACTGTTCAAGGACGGTCCCAGAATAGCTGGGTGCCAGTACGCAGCTAAGTCTGGCCCCTTGAACTATCGTGGCCGATTTGTCGCCTGAAAGGTAAACGGAGGGCAACTTTCACATGCGGAATTTTAACACTAGGCTCGATCTGTCGAAAAGTTAACCGTACCTGTTTTAGCCCGGCTGCTGCGGTAAGACCTAATAATTTTTGTATGACATCGCACAGTGAACACACTTCATGTTGTGACGTCAAATTAAGAGTCGCAGCTGCCTGCGTCGTAGACAGTACCAGTTCAGCGCTTGTAGAGGCACAAATGTTACGTACTTTGCAGTATTCTTAACATAACAAGATATAATGGTTATCATCACACTGGCTGTCTCCCTCGATTCGCAACTGCTGATCAGCGGTAGCGAATCAACGGAGACAGTCGGTGTGGGAAAAGATGGCTACGAAATATTTGCGGTTCACATAATACGCTAATGATAAACATTAAGTACGTGTATGTAGTGACGCATCAGAAACAATAATTCAAAGGATAAAATGTGATCCAAATCGGCCACATTTACCTTCAGACTTGGTTCACCATCTTGCTTCATGTAGGCCTGCCCAAGTTTTCTCTCTGTAGGCCATACGGATGCGGAACGCAATACATCACGAATTCCAAGAGACAAAGCCGCATCCATGCGCATTTTATTCGGAATGTTATCTTTTTGCAATTCAGCAGCTAAAAATCATCTTTTCTGTCATGAAGATCGATTTGTTTTAGTGGTATAATAATACTCATTGCTGATTTGTCAAAGCATAAACGTACTACTAAATTAACGTTGACTGTCTGAATACATCTAATATAGTACATGGAATTATGTTTCAGTTTCAACACACGTACATGCTTAACGACTATATTCAATTCTGGTTAAGCGTGTATGATAAATGCATAGAGCTCTAACATGAAGTAATACGTAAACGCCGAAAACCTCGTAAAAATCATGCTTTTAACAGAAACGTCCCCGGAAAATCTGACCCTGTTGCGGGTACAGCCGTTTAAATAATCACGCGCGGAAACGTCAGGTCACTTATTAAACTGACCCTTTTTATAAAACGGCTCTCGAATAGATCTTAGCAAAATGCCCAGCACGCAATAGAGATAAACGGACCGCAGTTGGTCCGCGCACAGCTCTGCGCGGGCCAACTGCGGCCGTCCAGACGGTCACGGGTGCCTCCTGGGTGAACTGAGGCACAGCAGACTACAAGCTACATACGGATATAAACGTCAGTTGTGCTTGTCGTCTGCTTGTGATAATCGCAATATATAGAACACTGACACTTGTCTTTATTTCGTGCACAATAAACGCACATTTTATCCACTGAAATGTGTGCTGGTCCGTTTGGACCGTGATCTTAGGGCTCTAGACCGTCCGTTCCAAAATCACTGCCAGCACATCAGTCAGTTTAGAAAAAAAAAACGTTTTGTTTTGTATATTATAGACCAGTGCTTAGTTGGGGGGGAAAAAGCTAACTTGCGCTCCAAGCAAAGCTTTTAATTTTAACTAAAATTTCATTCCCTGAGCAATTTGAACCTGTTCACCCCCACCATCCTGTCCCCATCCTCCAGTCATCACCAAACATTTTGTTTACCCACGTCTACGAGTATGAAGTTCAACGTCTACTGTTTTAAAAGCCTCATAAACTGAACTGTATGCACATATTAATAGGATCTTTGATTTCCTTATCCTATAACAAAACTTAACAATTATGATGACTGATATTTATAATGACCTTCATTATGATCGATGACCTCTAGCTGGTTATATATAGTGATGGCCTTGATCGCTATCAAGACCTTACGGCAAATGCACAGACACACTGTCTCAATTGCAGCAATTCAAACGGGCATTTTCAGCATTACAGACACACAAAACAAAGGCGAGGCAAGCGCTGGTAGATGTAGTACGCATACCAAGGGGAATCACTCACTGCTGGACAAACAAGCAGTTAGATCCCTTGACCCTTTGAAAAGGTCAAGGGATCTAACTGTTTGTTTGTCCAGTGCGGAGTAATTTCCTATGGTATTACACACATCTAATTCAGTATTAGCAAAGACAGTATAGTATACTGTCTTGGGTATTAGTTGTAGTGTCACGTATCACGGATAGGTCGGACGTCAAGTCAGTTCGACCACCTCAGTTGCAGACTAGTCCAAAGCTGACGACTAGCACAAAACTTTATTTACATTTTTTGTTTTAAATCGTCATATTTATAAATCAACCATTCGGTGTACAGCTGTAATAGAAAGGCCAAGGAAACTTTGATGGGTGAATCAGTTCAGCTGTTACAGACCGTCAAAGACTATGAGTATCAGTGGATCGGCCATGAAAATTAAGTCAAAGGTGGTGGAGGAACAGCCTGCTATGGTTACCTCGAGCTGCTATGGTCGTTCTGTCTAATAAACCGTAATGTAGTCTTCAGATGACAACTCAGCGATCTTCGGTTTCAGTGTGTTCTCCGAGTGTAACAACTGAGACAGTCCTGTTGAAACAGGGTTGTCACTCCGGCCTTCGTTATTAAAGTGACGACGGAGCGACGGCCCTTTTAAAACACAATTTAAACAAAGACAATACATTATAATATATTATCTTTGATTTAAATTAGCTTGAAACGAAAAGCGTGATGAATAGTCATTTCAGATGATACATGATCGGCATTAGTGTTCATGGGTCACAACAAAGTGACGGAACTGAAGCGCTTAAAGTCACGGTCTCAATTTCTGATTTCAGTGCTGATTATTTGGACTACCCAATGCAAAAAAAAGGTCATCGCGCCGAAGTCAGCCGCCGTCGGCCCGCGCACAGAAGTGCGCGGGCCAACGCCGGCCCGATGGCCTTTGCGCACTGGGTAAGTGTCGCCCGCCGCCAAGTCAATAATTCTTCACAGAACACGATGTGATTGGCTGACTGAGACTTCTGTGTGACTGATTATTATTTTGATAAGTTCATGGACGCATTACATAAGTACGCATTCAAACTCAAAGAAATATACATAACACGCTGATTTCATTGCAAATAACATGATAACAATAACAATATTTAACAGCAATAACAAGAACATTAGCCTTCAGGAATCAACAACAGAAACCGCTGCCGACACCCAAAGGGTTAAATAACAGCACTGTTCACAGCAGGATTAACACCTTGACTGCTACTGACGCAATCGCTCTGCGAAAAAGACGCCTAACTGCGTAAAGGGTTACGCTGCGAAGTTTATTAGTTGACATGATTTGTCGCTTCTAAAAGTTTGCTTCGGCACAGACCACCACCACCACCCACCCCCCCCCCCCCACCACCACCACCACCACCACCACCACCCCCCCCCCCCTCACCTCCCCTTTCCTTCCTGCGCCCTTTGTTTATCCGTGTCAGTCAGACGGATATAAAACAAATGTGCGTCTAGTCATTGACTTTGGACCCTACGTATGAAGTAAATCAGTTCCCTGTCGACAGCCTCTTGTCCAGCTAAACAAGGCAGCGTGTGATAGCAACAACATGCAAATTAAAATAAAGGTATTCTACGCTTCATTTGTCAGTTCACACATGTGCAAAAAAGTATAATTAATTTCTGCAACAATACATTTTTTTTTTCAATAATAAGAGAATTAACAACAACGACGACGGTAATGCAGTTTTGGCCGTTGTTTTTATGTTGCCTAGATCGGAGATCATTTCACTATCGACGGTATTTTGTTTCTGTTGTTAACTTGTATTTTCAAGTCAAGTAGAAAGAACATAAAATAGTGTGTTCAGGAGACATAGGATGTCTTAGCATTCTGTTTTTGTCAGGTAGGTTCGGCCCCGTCGGGATGAAGCCAATGGCGCCGGCCATTAGATGCCTTGGCGACGGGCTTCACCCGTCCCAAGTCAGTCATTGTCCATTTTGTATCTCTGTTAATGTTATTGTAATTTGTGGAATGAGCGAGTGAGTGAATGCCGTGAGGAGCCCCTGAGGTGGCACGACAAATTTTGCTATACAGCAACAATAAAGTTATCTTGAATCTTAATACAGTAAAATAAAAAATATAAAATTGACACAGATAGAAAATTCTGAAAATAACATGTCAAATGAACGATGCCTCCAGGGGGTGACAAATAAACTTGACTTGACTGTCAGTCTAGGAAGTATAGGCGACTCATACGATTCTGATTCATCTAACACAGAAATGATGCAATTTTACATTCAAAGGCGGGGAAAGTCACAAACTAACGATACAAAGTATATTATATTCATTTCAGCTGTATAAACTTTGGCCCAAACTGCAGACTTCTCAAGACAAGAAGTCGGGACGAGGCACGCATGCGAGTGCTTACTGTTTATTAGTGTATTCACTGATTTGGCATTGTTGCATGACGCAACAATGATGCCTATTCAGTTTATGCATCTTGTGGCGCCGTTAACACATTCGAGACGTGCTGAATGCGTATACACGCGAGACGTGCTGCATGCGGCTCTACGCCGCGTATCCGCATGCAGTACATCTCGAATGAGTTAACCACAAGGGCGCAGACTGTGTTTCTGAAATCTTTATGGCCTGGTTCAACGCCAAACCAAAACCCAAAGCGCAAAAGGCCGTCGGGCCGACGTCGGCCTAATGGCGTTTTGTGCATTGGGAAGAGCCACAACCGTCCAACTGGACGGTTGTGGCTCTTCCCAATGCACAAAACGCCATTAGGCCGAGGTCGGCCCGACGGCCTTTTGCGCTTTGGGTTTGGCGTTGAACCAGGAGCAACATGGATTTTAAAAGTGGTGTTAGCAAGAGGCGTAGATCTGCGGGCTCTTACGCTTGGGCCGTCTTCATTTTTTTCTCGACAGCCAAGGGTTTGAACCCATCTTTGCCGGAACATAACGTGACAAACAACACACCAATGCAAGATGCATGGATCTTCGCCAGCCCCACTGTGAAGGGGGATCATCTCATGAGGATCTATCACTCCTGATGGCCTCATGCAGTTTGTCTGCAGCAAACAGGGTTATGATTCTGCAATGAATCTGTTGGTTCCACACACACCATGCCCTACTGCTAAAACTCAACAGGTTCACACCATTATTGATTTATTTATTTATTTATTTATTTGTTTATTTTTGTATATGCATCCAGTTTCATGTTATGCAATTGGTCATTTTGATTGCCACGAACTGGTTGTTACGATTGTTGCATTGATCAAGAACTGAAGTTTTCAAATTTGACCACACCGGTTACGTCCCACAATCTATCCAGGTTTTATTTGTCCGGCTGTGAGGGCTAGGTAACATCTCACACTGGTTTGTCTCCCTCGATTCGTTACCGCTGTTAGGGGTAGCGAATCGAGGGGAACAACCAGTGTGGTAGCATCTAACAACTCAGTCCGCCTTCACGGCCAGATGACGGAGTTGAATCCGGCATCCACGAAAGGCCAAGGTTACTTAGCTTTGGTGTAGCGAACTGTCAATCCAACTCTTGCAGTTCAGTGTTTGGGCTGAAATCTGAAATACCAAGCATCATGTAATATAGCGTTACAGACCGCAGAGACACGTGCTCGTCCTTAACCCATTCAGCCCCGACGAACTACCACACGGGCGGCGATGGATCGACCATGATAATTCAAGGGTAGTGCCAGATTAGCTTGGCGCCAAGCTAATCTGACACTACCCTTGAATTATCATGGTCGATCCATCTCCTGCTACTGGTGCAAAGTCGTTAAGTGACCCCTCCAAAATTTGGTAAATGCGGCAACCGTGGGGTTAAATGGGGTAAGATGCGTGGTCTCCCTTGATTTGCAAATGGCGCAGGCCAGGCATTGTGCACAGTGATTGCCTGCCTCGATCCGCTGTGAACCAATACAGTCACCTGTCCATCTCCTTTCAAGCACAGATTCTCACGAAAACTTGCAGTGGTTGGCACTGACGAGAATCTATGCCTTCACTCGCCAAGACTGGCTGTAGCAGTTCCTCAACACTTATAGTACTGCGTACTGATTCAGTCCGTACGACAGCCCCATAGCGGTCTAAAGTCTTGTTGTGTTCACGTAAACACCAGCTTTTCATTGTTTCTCACAACACAGCTAGGTTTGGACACGGGCAAGCGCTGAGCAATGTTACCTGCGTTACATTTGTCAAAATTCTAAATCACTTATTGCTAATCGTTTGCTTGAACAGGCACAAACCGCCTCAGCAGTCATTTATTTCAGGGCTGACGAGAGGCTCACGCGAAGGAGTCGGTCGTCTCTACTTTGGGTCGAATAAGTGTAGAACTGTATTCCATCTCCGTGAGGCATATATTCTCATAATCACCCGCAGGCTGCAGAAACTCATGAGAATCTATGTCTCTTGCTGGCCCATTCACACTAGTAATGATCACCAGAACAACAGGAGGCCATTGCTGGCTGTCTTTTTTTTTTTTTTTTTTTTCTTTTTTTGGATTGGTCTCCCAAAACGTAGCTCACAATAAGAAGTCTGTCTCCTTTAGTTTGAACTGATTGCAGGACGACTGTTTCAACTGCAAGAGGCATTACTTTCTCATGAGCCCTCCCGCACCCTGCGGATGCGAAGGGTTTATGAGAATATAATGTCTCTTGTTGGTCTTATTTACACCAATATTGACCGTAGAGAGAGTGGTTATCGCGGGCTCAGTCAAAAACCACGAGGCGGAGCTCACAAGAAAGAGTCCGTCATCATCACTTTCGGCCGAGAGAGAATGTCCTGTCGTCTCTGTATCGCCTCCAGCAGCTTCTTCCTTGGCCCGAAAGGCAGGCCGATCTCCTTCAGGTCGTTGTCGGACATCTTGACGAGGAGTTCCATGTCAACTTTCTCCTGCAGGAACTTGTGCTGGTACGCCTCCAGCCCCGCCGACCACAGAAAGACTTCTAGCGGGGACGACCCCTCCATCAGGTCGTCATCATCATCCAGCTGGTCCACCTCTTCAGGATCCCAGGGCAGCTCCTTAGGTCCGTGGAAGCCCGGGTCAGGGTCGTTAGTGATGGGGCCGTTATGCACGTAGTCGTGACCGTTGAGGTTGGGGGGCAGGCCGTTGAGCGCCTTGTTGTGGTCGTCGTCCTGCAGCCCGTCGAAAGAAGGCAGCGTGCTGAGGAAGTTGTTGCCGGTGAAAAATGCGGTCTTGCCGAAGCCCGGTCTGTTAAACATTCCCGGTGCGTTTTCCTCGTCCTCCTCCTCGTCCCCGAAGTAGCTGTCGGTGCCTGAGTCTACCAAGTTCGACTCAGACTTAGCTTTGAATAGCGACGGCCGGCCATTACCCCCAAACACCTCGTACACCGCCGGGCGGGACGTGCTGATGTCCATGGACGAGTTATCCCCCCTCTGGCCCGTCAAGTACATCACCTCTGACGTCGCGCTCCTCACGCCCTGGATGCCCGACAGCGACCTCAACGTCCGTTTCCCGCTCTCGTCCACGTCACTGACCTTAAAGTCAGCCCCGTCCCCAACCACCCCGTTGACCCCCATCTCGCGGCGCTGGCTGATGCGCTTGGCCACACCACCTCGCGCCCCCGAGGAAATGCCCGCCATGTCGCCAAAGGTCTTGCTGGCCAGCTTATTGCGGCTGTTGGTGCCGCGGATTCGCATGGTCAGCGTCTTGATGAAGTTCTGCTTGCGAGGTGCATTCGTCTGGCCCTCGCCTACAGGACTGCAAGTAGAAACAATTGTTGTTCACTTTATTTGTCCTACACACAACCTGCAAAACTTCCAAGCTGCGTCTACATGTACATATGCTGAGAAGCAAAATAAATGCGACATTTTTTTTAATCATCGGAAACACGAACGTGTTTCCGATGATCTTAAAATGTCGCATTTCTTTTGCTCCTCAGAGTACATATGCATTATTTATGGACTTATCGAACAGTGAATCATTATAAATGCAGTGCACGTCGCCCGCTTGCTAAAGGCAGATAGACCTATGTCACACCTGTGTTGCGCAGGTGAACTTCAGATTGTCACTCGGGTAAAGATGACCTTGGGACAAACCAGTTTCACTGATGTCTGAACAGAAAACCTACAGCCATCATCACCCCTTGGCGAATCAAACTGTTTTTCCTGTACATGCTATACTTACTACTATATACTAAATAAATACTAAATAAATACTATGATTTACCGACAATAAATGGCAATGTGTGTGTTACTCTCTGAGTCTGGATCCCGTCTATGGATCCCGTCTAAGGGTTAGTTGCATCAGTGAGATTGGTCCTGTACCAGCCACTAAGCAAGGTGTTCCGCTATAGCGGAGTACTTTGCTTAGTGGCTGGCGCAGGACTAAGCTCACTCACGCAACTGACCCTAGCACTGATAGATTTTGTTTAACCCTTATCATTCGGAATACACCAGTGCCGTGTGAAATAAGTTTGACTAAAATAGCTATTCTGGCACCACCCTTGAACTAAATTCATTGGTCTATAGCCTTATCTGTAGTACTATAATGTAGCTTGCATATGGCAGTGTACAAATTTGAAGCGTTTAGCCTCAGTATGATATCACACAGCACACAGAATTAAACAGCACACAGCTTTCTAACCTGACACCTGAGCTGAATTTGCGCTGTTGTTTCTCTGCCCTCCTTGCGGCGTCATCTTGCATCTTCTCGTATCGTTTGATGTTCTTCTCGGCTTGCTTGACCGCAACCTCCTTCAGGTGTGCCACGTGCTTAGGGTTCTTGGTCTGCTGCTGGGCGCACACCGAGTCCAGGTACTGAGTCACCTCCACCTGAGGTAGGGGAAGACAGAGAGACATGGGGAGTTTAGTCCTCCTGCTGCCAGCGTCTAGAAATGACGCCTTTGAAATTATCGAAGGCACACTGCCGGATGGTGTTATCAGCCTGAAGGAGACCGATATGACTGAGACCAACAAGAAGCTTCGATCCTCACGAGCCCCCGCAATTGTGGGGGCTTGTGAGGATCTACGCCTTCTTGCGTTTGGGTGTTGCTCGTTGTGTTACGGAAGCAGGAGAGTAAATAATGTCAATAATAATTAAAATGCTGCCGGGCGCAGCCGACAGAGTCCAGGTACTGCATGAATTCCACCAGATTAAGAGGTGTGAAGATGAATGGACGAACGGACGGATGGATGGATGGATCGATGGATGGGTAGGTGGGTGGTGATGGATGGATGGATGGATGGGTGGGCGGATCAATGAATGAATGCATTGATGGGTGGGTTGGTGGGTGGATAAATGGGTGGATGGATGAATGGATGGATGGATGCATGGATGGATGAATGGACGGGTGGGTTTGGATGAATAGGCTGCGTTCTCCATTAGAGAGTAGGAAGGCCAGCAGCCTCCAAAAGCATACAAAAGTAGATACTTCCCTTTGTATTCCCTCGAATCCCCCCTCCCCCCCCCCCACCTCAAATTCTTCACCCGCCTGCCTCACCTTCTCATACAGACTGGCCAGGTTGAGCGGGGAGTGGTAGTCGTTGTCCAGGGCGAAAACATTGGCGCCCCAGTTGACCAGGTATGTGACCACGTGTATGTGACCCTTGCGGGACGCGTGGTGCAAAGCTGTCAGTCCCAGGTAGTCGAACACCGACACGTCGCCTCTGGAACACACAGGATCCGGATGATTATACATTAACCCCCTCACTGCCTAGAAAAGGTGAACACGATCCAACTGCAAGAGGCATAGATACTTATGAGCCCCCGCGTAGTCGCGTGGGCTGACGGCTATGCCTCTTGCTGACACCACTTTGAATCCCTGTTCCTGGGGCATCTAGGGTTCTTTTGGTCTTGAATTAACGAAGATTGCAGAAACACAGTCTGAGTCAGCTGGGGCTCACGAGGATCTATGTCTCTTGCTGAGGCCATGTTCCTTGGTCGCTGCATTAACAAAGATTTCAGAACATGGGTCCAGTGGCATGGAATGGTTAATAACTGATAATCATATTAAACTAAAATATAGACAAAAAGGATGACTGAAAAAAAAAACCCAAACAACACACACACACACACACACACACACACACACACACACACACACACACACACACACACACACACACACACACACACACACACAACACACAACAAAAACAAAACCAGGACACGGAAAAGAACGAAGAGAAATCATCGCGACAAAAACCGTTACCGATAGCCAAAGATTTAACTGTTTTGTCCTCCTTTTTCCAAAGCGTGTTTCTTTCTTACCGCCCTGTCTTTTTCCTTTCATTTCTTTGTTAGTTGTTTCCTTCCAACTACTGTGTATTGATTTTGGCAGTGTTGCGAGATACAAGACGTGAAATGTTGAGCGTGCATTCGTCATGTCAAAGGTCCCACCAACTCTCGACAACACATTCCGATAGTGTCAAGGATGCAACTCCAAAGTATTCCGTTTTCCTTTCTTTGTGTACGTGCAACCGTAATTTAATTCTTCCAGATAATAACCCAAAGAAGAAAGAAAGCTGCTTAGAAAAGAGTTACAACACAATTACGTGTTTCATTCTTCGTTGGGTTATTCTTTGCATTTAACAGCTGGGCAGTCACCTTTTTGTCAGTGTGGATTTCCTTCATTCAGTCGTTTTTAATCCAGTCTAAACAAAAGACTGCTAAGCGTTGTTATGCATTGTTTGTAATTATTATTACCCGGAGTGAGAGTTACAGAGGAGATAATGTGTCGTTTTCTTTTCTGTACTTTGCTTCAACAAATCAGGTGACAGCAGACTCTACCAAGGGAAAGGTAAATTGCTTCTCAAAGAAACCTTGAGTTTCGTCCCTTTGGCCAGTGCTGAAGAAGTGTGAAAGGCCGTACCTTCAGACATCACAGCGACAGATAGATCAAAGTTCAAAGATAGTGCCAGATTAGCTTGGCGCATGAAAGGCTAATCTGACACTACCTTTGAACTATCAAGTGTAGTGCTCATGAGGATCCATGCCGCACAATTTAGTCAGTACCAGCTCCGTTTACTGCGGATTTCACCTGAGTCACTGGCTTGAAATAATGACTCTCTCGTAGTGTGAGCAATTGTTAACCGACAGAATATTTAGCTGAGCAACACTGAGCCGCTGCTTAACGACAATAGAAGTAATACTCTTTTGATCGCAGAATGCTGGCAATAAATCACGAAATGACTAATACAATTGTTATTCGGGCAGTCTTGATCCCCGGCCGGTTCAGTCCTTCTGACCTGACTACTCTTCCACCGACATTTTTATTGATCGTCCCACACCCCTAGCCGAAGTAATCTAATGCACATTGAGAAGAAAAGCTGGAAGTAATAAAACATTTACTGTTTGACTCCCAGAACTAAATGACTTCCGATTAGTGGAGGTCAGGCATCTAGTACTTGGATCGAGTCAGTCAAAGACTGATCAAAGGGACAAGGCAGGGGTAAACTTGAGACAAAAGACCCGATACTGCACTCAAGTTGTGTGTGCGTATGCGTGTTTGTGTGTGTTTGTGATTGCGTGCGTGCGTGTGTGTGTGTGTGTGTGTGTGTGTGTGTGTGTGTGTGTGTGTGTGGGAGTGTGGGGGGGGGTGATGGGGGGGGGGGTGTTTGCAGTGTGTCATTTCAGTTTCGTGCATTGAGAATAAGTGTGAGTGGGTGGGGGGGGGGGGCGTTGGGGGGTGGGGGTGGGGTGGGGGGAGGAAGCCGGTTGTCTTTGTAGACATTGCGTTGAGACACTGACTGATTTCATTTTTTCTTGTGACACAGGCGAGACAGATGAGTTCATTCAATGTGTTGTCTTTATCTCTTCTGTTTACGACAAAAGACTACTTTTATTTAATACTGAACAAAGGGGATACGTAACTTTGACTGATATGCCTCCGCCTTGGGGGTTACCGCGCAACTCAGTTCCGCCTCCACCTGAATATACGTAGACCACCGGGCCGATGTCCGCGGTTGGCCCGGTCGCGCACAGCTGTATTCAGTGTAGAGCACGCTGTAAGGTCAAAGGTCACAAACCAGCGCACTAATCTCATTCCCTGAGTAACGCGTTCGGCAGTGCCGCCACTGAGACCGTCGACTCGGGCCGTGTTTCTGCAACTGCGGATCTTCGCAATTTTACTTCAAAACCGAAAGAACCGTATCCAGGAACAGGGATTCAAAGTGGTGTCAGCAAGAGGCATAGATCCTCATGAGCCTACGCGGCATCTGCAGGGCCTCATGAGGAGTCTAAATGAGTCACTACGGCTGAGCCGGCAACTGGGCCGTGGCCCTGTGTTCTTATTTTCTCGACAATGAACGGGTTAAAGCTTGACCAAGGATTGGGTTGTATACACTTATTCGCATAGTTTACTCGTAAATGAAATATCATACCCAGTCTTATACAGGGTAAACACGGATAGGAGACCCTCTAGAGTGAAGAATAATCAGTATATGCGGTTTCCAGGACCGCTTAAAAGATAGTGTGCTGGTCTGTGATTTTGGACCTTACGACCGTCGGTTAATGTCTAAAATCACACACCAGCACAGCTGTGTCGGCTGATCTCGAAAGGGCAGATAACTGTCAGCTGGGCAACACACATGCGGAGCATTTCAGTGTACACTTGACAATACCACGTACCGGCGCACGAATACACGCGGTACAATGTACAATTTATTCATTATCTTTGCCCATGTACTTTGAAAAACGGTCGCTCTTCCACGCGGCTCAGTGCAAGTGGCATAGATGCTCTGGATCTCCCCGGCCTGCAGATTTAAGCCTATATGTTTCTTTAGGTATTTATGCAATATAGGGCGATACAATTCAGTACACTCAGTCATTCAACTCGTTACCTTACGTTTGACAAGTGGACACTTTAATACATTTTTTCCGCACTTCGAACGTTGAAGATATATGTTGAGACATCATAGCGACAGATGGATCGAACATGACTCAGAATAGTTCAAAGGTAGTGCCAGATTAGCTTGGCGCCTGGAAGGCGCCAAGCAAATCTGGCACTACCTTTGAACTATCAAGGATAATGTTCATGAGCATTATTCCACTTGCTCGCAAGTACCAGGCTCATTTACATTTCAGTTCCTAAAATAAAACGAAGTAACCGAGATTAGGGGAGATTGTAGAATACTGCTATACAATTCAACTCTTTCCTTTTTTGTGGTGGTGGGGGACGGGGGGGGGGGGGGGGGGGGGGGGGGGGGAGCGCTACACACATGTCAGACTGTCACAGTTCGAATTTTAGTGCAGTTCAGACATACGGTTGCACCCGCTGTTTATCTCCCTAGCCCTCGGAATTCAATGGTCACCTGACAGAGCTCTTAACATTTTAGTTCGTGTGAGGAAGATAAAATACAGGATCTTCGGGGGTTAACATTAGATTGAGAGAGGGTACACAAACACACGATCAGAGCCGGACGACAATTGTAGTAACTAGTTTTTACGTTTGTTTGACTTCTGTAACAAACACGAAATTTAAATACTTAAACGTACATACATGTTTTTTGGGGTTTTTTTTGTTTTTGTTTGTTTGTTTGTTTGTTTGTTTTGTTGGTTTGTTTTGTTGTTTGTTTTTTTTTTTTTTTTTTTTTTTTTTTTTTTTGGGGGGGGGGGGGGGGTGTTCGTGTTTTTTTCCCCTCAAACTTGCTTATATTTCAAACACACAAATGACACACTCACGTACGCACTCTATCTATCTATCTATCTATCTATCTATCTATCTATCTATCTATCTATCTATCTATCTATCTATCTATCTATCTATCTATCTATCTATCTATCTATCTATCTATCTATCTATCAGTCTATCTATCTATCTATCTATCTATCTATCTATCTATCTATCTATCTATCTATCTATCTATCTATCTATCTATCTATCTATATCCCGTAGTCTTGCCGACCGTTGGGGCACCACTGATGACTTGGCAACCAGCTCCCTCCAATCTTCTCTGTTCTCTGCCATTCTCAGCGTATGGCCCAGCTTCAGTCCTGTCCACTCTGAGATATTGTCCTCCCATCTTTTCCTCTGTCTTCCTCTCCTTCGTCCTCCTTGCACAGTGCCTTGCAGGATTGTTTTGGTAAGCCCTGCTGAACGCATGACATGCCCATACCACTTCAGTTTGCGTTTTCTCACAATGGCTAATAAGTCTTCATAGGGCCCGATGGCTTGCCTGATTCTGCTTCCCACTTCCTCGTTTGTGATGTGATCTCTGTATGAGATGCCAAGCAGCCTTCGAAAACATCTCATTTCAGTGGCTTGTATCCTCCTTTCAAAGTCTGCTGTGAGGGTCCATGACTCGCAGGCATACAAGAACACTGAGATGACTAAGGAGCGCATCAGTCTGATCTTGGAGCAGAGTGTGATGTTTCTGTCCTTCCATATGGTCTTCAATCTTGTCAGTGTTGTTGTTGTCTGCGCAATCCTGGACAGTATTTCGGGTTTTGATCCCTCATCTGTCACAATGGCTCCTAAGTATTTGAATTTCTTAACTGTTTCCAGTTTTTGGCCTCCAACCATGATTTCAGTGCAAATGCCACTGGCGTTATTGGTCATCAGTTTGGTCTTCTCTGCACTGATTTCCATCCCATATGCAATGGCTGTACTATCCAGCTTTTCCACCAGCTGGGCTAGCTCCTTCTCTGTTCCTGCAAGGCCATCAATGTCGTCCGCAAAGCGCAAGTTCGTGATTGTTCTGCCTCCAATACTGACAGTTTCTTCATGATCTCAGTTTCAGAGCGTCCGTCATGATTCTTTCCAGGAAGATGTTGAAAAGAGTAAGAGCAAGCAGCCTTGTCTGACTCCAACTGTAGTCCTAAACCAGTTTCCTGTTTTGCCGTTGAAGCAGACTGCGCTAGTGGCCTTGTTGTAAAGGTTTGCTATTACTTTGATCAGGTTGGCATTGATGTTGTATGGAACCCTCCCCACCCCCACCCCCCACCCCTCCCTCAAGACAACTGATCCGTCCCTAATATGCATCTGTGTAAATAAGCGCTTCAACAGTATCATGTACCTCTCAAAATGTAAATGTAAACGGCACATACACACCTTAATCAGTGAATTCGTGACTTTTCATGCTTAAGATTTAGGACGGGGATCCGCTTAGATCAGGTAACAAAGAGCAGTTTGATCTCAGTGCGTCTCCTATAATATTACAACCCAGTGCGCAACGGCAAAGTATTATTGTTCTTCAAAAATGGGTTGATAATGATACTAAATTTTTAATTTGCCGCTCAGTGTGGATTGGTCACGTCTCGCTTAACCCCGTGCCAGAATATGTGACCAACACCCAAATGCAAGAGGCATAGATCCTCATGAGTCCCCGCAGTTGCGGGGGCTCACGAGGATCTATGCCTCTTGCTGATCCCGCTGTGTGTCCATGTTCCTTGTACTTGCTGGAGATTTCTTGATGTAGATTTGAAGAAAAAAAAAATCTGCGAACACTAAGAGAGTTTTATTGTTGCGCACATGGGCATAGAAAACTTCTATTACGTGTGGCTATTTATATATGGATTGTGAACAGAAGGGCAATAACCCGATGTATCGGCGAATTTCAGCCCGCTCTGCAGCAGGTCGCTTCAAAGTTGTTTATAAGCACATCATGGGACAATACGTCTAGAAGTCTAGAAGGGTGAGCCATCATACAGCAAGGGTAGTGCCTCATCACAGGCAGTGAAGGGGTTAACACCTCCCCCCCCCCCAGCTCTCCGATTAAAAAAAAGATCATCCGCCATTGCATTGCCTACTAAACAGTCACCGAAATTTCTAGCATTCTCTCTCGAGAGAACAACTCCATGGGAAGGTGCTCCAACACAGCTGTCCAACAAATCGAATTCTCTTTCTTCTTCTTCTTTTTTTTTTTTTTTCAACCGCGCCTTTGAGCGTTGATTGATGTCATCGTTAGGATTCGATTGAAATGCCTTGTCAGGGACAGTCTCGCTGAGCGTTTCAGTCAAGTGGAAACTGTGACTATGATCTGAGGCAGTCTAATCAAGCTTGAAAAGTATATGTGTCCTCTTCATCAGTGTTGTGCTGTTATGTGACTTTTGGACCTGACGGTCTCGAGCTTCTCCTTGTGTACTAAATAAGAAATAAGCCATGTTACCCCAAGGGCGTATTTCTAACATTTTAGAGATGTCACCTAAGGACTATTTTCTAGTTGCAGGAGATGATTCGACCATGATAATTCAAGGGTAGTGCCAGATTAGTTTGGCGCCATCAGGCGCCAAGCTAATATGGCACTACCCTTGAATTATCATGGTCGATCCATCTCATTTTGTGATGCGTCGAGGCTCAATCAGCAACCAACGTAGTGTAAGGCGATGAAATCACTGACTGACTCTTTTCAGTTTCGTCGTCAATATTTTCAAATCGAACTAAGATGATCATCAAAGGAACATCCCCACTTGCGCATTGGGCCAGTCCCTCTTTTATTTCAAAACAGATTTGTGTCTTTTCTGTCAACACGCATACTGCGCATTGAATATGTCTTTCCGTTAACGCCTACTAGATTTCCATTCAAAACAATGCAGTGTCTCTTCAGTCATTTGATGTCTTCTGTACGCTACACGTGTCATAATGGATGAATAGATGGAGGGACGGAGGAATGGAGGGAGGGAGATGGATGGATGGATGGATGGATGGATGGATGGATGGATGGATGGATGGATGGAAGGATGGATGGATGGAAGGATGGATGGATGGAAGGATGGTTTGGGGTTATGGATGAATGTATGGATGGATGAATGAATGGCGGGCTGTCTGGATGGATAGACGGAGAGACGGTAGCATTGATTGATTGATATAGTCTAACCTCACGCAATTGATTATATTTATTTTTAGGCGCTCCGTATCAATAGCTGTAAAAGTGCCGTGTAGCGTTGCCGCCGGCAACTTCTACGACACTTTCGCAGCTATTGATGCGGGGGCTTCCGTGAATGAGTTACGACTGCCCCACGGTGAAGCGAACACAAAATTGTGTAGATACTCCGTAGAATGGTGCCAAGCAGCAGATGTCGCGTTTGGTCGAAACTTTTTCACTGATAAGAGCACTTCGCTGTTCGGTGATTGATTTCTGCCACGCTTGAACGGCGCCGTAACATAAATCTCGAACTTGCACACACTCGATGCTTGCGCCTTCGATTCTCACAACGAATTTTGCTGTAGTTCACAATCAATTAGCTAGTACTACATCACTGTGCTTGAACCGAGCCATAAAAAGAACTCTGTATCAACTGAGCTGATAGTAGTACCCTGCCATGCCTGCGGACGCAGAGTGCGTCCTTCAAATCATTGTAAATGCAACATCAAAGATGCCCAGCCGCCAAAGGAATATGGATACAAAGTAGTTTCAGCAATAGGCATAGATCCTCATGAGCCCCCGCAACTGCGGGGGCTCATGATGCCTCTTGTAGTCGGGCGGTGGTCAAATTTTTCTCGGCAGTAAAGGGATTATTGACACGGATAACAGGGCTACTGAAACAAAAACATAGAAGACATCCCACATCAATTTTTGTGCTGACGAGTAAATACATTTATTTGGGATATCCACTATGTTTTACTGATGATGACAGGTATTCATGTTATGTAACCGAGAACAAATTCCAAGCTGTGGGTTACAATACAATACAATACAATACAATACAATACAATACAATACAATACAATACAATAATACTTTATTAATCCCTCATGAGGAAATTCACTGTCTGCCCATACAACACATGGCATCATCATTCACTCGTTCAATTAATTAAATAACCTATAACTCTCAGTTAAAGAGATGAACTGTAACAGACATACTGTTACCTTTGTAACACTCTTGGCATCAGAAACATTTATGGTTTATGCCCCCCCCCCCCCCCCCCCCCTGTACTTCTGGTGTCAGCACTGTTGCGGTGAACTACTGAATGGGCTAGTACTAAACAACAAAAGAATGTTGACAGACACTAGGTACTCGAAGTCTGCCACTTCGTTCGATAAGTCTGCTGTCAAATTCATATCAAAGTGGATGTGTTTTGTCATCAAGAATGTCAGCCAGTTTGTTCGTAATCCGTCCGCTGTACAGTATGTCAAAAGTATCTTGTGCTCTACCAATCAGCCCGTCCGCTTTCCTGATTTCCTTGTTAAGACGAACTTGATCTCGTTTACATAAATTTCTACCCCAGCACTTCAGTCCAAACGTTACTGAGAACGCTAACAATACTGGGGCAGTAAAACATCTGTAAAAGCTGAGTGCTTACATTCAATGTTCTGAGTTTTCTCAAACAGTAAAGACGGGTATGCACTTTTTTTCACAATAGCCTCTGTGTTTTGTTTCCAGTTGAGCGCGTTGTCAAAAAGAACACCTAAATACTTGTAGGACTCTACTGACACGCTCAGCTTCTGTTCCCTTGATGACAACAGGATCGGGATGATGTTTGTTCGAAATCTATGAGTATTTCTCTTGTTTTGCGAACATGTAATTCAAGATAGTTTCTGTCGCACCACTCTACAAAGTCGTCGATCTCTTTGTCGATAGTGTATGTCGTCCTCATCTGTAATTTGTCCTGTCAGTGCCGTGTCGTTAGCGTATTTGTCCATGATACATTCGTCATGAGTGGCTCTACGATCTGATGTGTACAAAGAAAACAAAAATGGCGACAGGACAGTCCCCTGTGGTGTACCGGTGTTGGTAAAAAGTACACCTGAGATTAGATCCGAACTAATTCTGACATCCTCGCGCTGGGACCATATGGCGTTGAGGCGCGTCCCCTGGGTGGTGGATAGGGGGTCCCTCGCGAGAGGGGTGCACCGAATGAAATAAGGTGCCGTGAACCAACATGGTCTAAGGGAAGGTGACCCCGACAGAAAACCCCTGGTCCTCCTAGTAAGGGGGTTGGGCGTGGGGGTAGCTTCCCCACCCTACAAAAAAGGAAATAGCTACAAAAACGCCGACGAAAAGACAAACAGTAATTCCTTTCCTGAAGGAGGAAGGTTCTTCTACCAGAAGATTTATGATGTCCTGTGGTGAAAGCCGGAAGTCTTCGGAAGCCACAGGACCGAGCCGCCTCTCTCTATCCAGAGACACGACCATGGGCACATGGAACGTCAAGACCATGTACCAGAGCGGCAAGGCGGCCCTGATAGCAGCGGAAATGCAAAACTACAACCTTTCCCTGCTAAGTATCAGTGAAGCCAGATGGACGCAGTCTGGCCAGAAAAAGCTGTTAAGTGGGGAGATGATTCTGTATTCAGGTCATGAAGAGGAGAATGCCCCCCATACAGAAGGAGTAGCATTCATGCTGTCACCATTGGCACAGAGAGCGCTGATGGGCTGGGAACCTCTTGGGCCAAGAATTATCACAGCAGCCTTTAGAACCAAGAAAAAGCTCAAGCTGAACGTCATCCAGTGTTATGCGCCCACTAATGACAGTGACGAGGAAGAGAAACAAGAGTTCTACGACCGACTCCAGAGTGCCGTGGACAAATGTGCGGAGCGAGACATCACCATCGTCATGGGCGATTTCAATGCCAAAATAGGGGAGGACAACACCGGATACGAAGAGGTGATGGGGAGACAGGGACTAGAGGAGATGAGTGAGAACGGGGAGAGGTTTGTAGACTTTTGTGCTCTAAACAGACTTGTCATTGGAGGCAGCATCTTCCCACACAGAAGAATACACAAAGCAACGTGGGTCTCACCTGACCATACTACAGAGAACCAAATAGACCATATCTGCATTAGCAAGAAATTTAGAAGATCCCTTCAAGATGTTCGAGTGAGGAGGGGAGCAGATATCGCCTCAGACCACCATCTGCTCACCTTAAGAATAAAGCTCAAGTTAAAGAAAAGCCGCACAGAGACAACAAGAAGACAGCGCTATAATGTAGGCCTCCTGAGAGAGACTGGAGTGAGAGAAGAGTTCAAACTGGTGCTGTCCAACCGGTTTCAAGCGCTACAGAAGCTAGTAAATGAAGAGGAGGCGGTCACCACAGAGCAGCAGTGGAAGGCAGTTAGAGAGGGGCTGAACTCAACCTGCAAAGACACTGTAGGGTTCAGGAAACACCATCACAAGGACTGGCTGTCGGCACAGACCTTGAAGAAGATAGAAGTGAGGAAGCAGAAGAAAGCAGTTGTCAACAACAGTCGCACGAGAGCAGCCAAAGCAAGGGCACAGGAGGAATACTCGGAAGCCAACCACGAGGTGAAGAGGAGTATCAGGGCAGACAAGAGGGCCTACACAGACAGCCTGGCAGCAGAGGCAGAAAAGGCAGCAGGCAGCGGCAACATGAAACAGCTCTGCGACATTACCAGAAGATTGTCAGGCAAGTATGGCCATACAGAAAGACCAGTAAAAGACAAGGAAGGCAAGCCTATTGCAGACAGAGCAGACCAACTCGACAGATGGGCCGAGTATTTTGAAGAGTTACTGAACAGACCCATCCCACCCGATCCCCCAGACATCCAGCCAGCAGAGACCGACCTACCCATCAGCTGTGACAGACCCAGCCGGGAAGAGATCAGAAGAGCAGTGGCATTTTTGAAGAACGGCAAAGCAGCAGGGCCAGATGGCATCCCAGCGGAGTCTCTGAAAGCAGACCTAGAGACAACAGTAGAGATGCTGTACCCACTGTTTGGAAAGATCTGGGAAGAGGAGGTGATGCCGGCTGACTGGAAGGAGGGGTACCTAATCAAGCTTCCCAAGAAAGGTGACCTCAGCAAGTGTTCCAACTATAGAGGAATCACCTTGCTGTCAGTACCAGGAAAGGTCTTCAACAGGATCATCCTGGAGAGAATGAAGAGCTCCGTTGACCCCCAGCTGAGAGACCAGCAAGCAGGATTCAGGAAAAACCGATCATGTACAGACCAGATCGCCACTCTCCGCATCATCGTGGAACAGTCTCTGGAGTGGAGCTTCCCGCTGTACGTCAACTTTGTGGATTACGAGAAAGCATATGACAGATTGGACCGAGAGACTCTGTGGAAACTCCTACGACACTACGGTGTACCCACAAAGCTCGTCCGCCTGATCAAGAGCAGCTACGATGGCATGACATGTCGCGTGATCCACGAAGGGCAGTTCACCAGGGAGCTCCAGGTCAGAACCGGTGTCAGGCAGGGGTGTCTGCTGTCTCCGTTCCTCTTCCTACTGGCCATAGACTGGGTCATGAAGAGGACCACAGAGCAGAGAAGAAGCGGAATACAGTGGACACTGTGGACACAGCTTGACGACCTCGATTTTGCAGATGACTTGGCATTACTGTCCCACACGCATCAACAAATGCAGGACAAGACCACGAGGCTTGCTGACATCTCGTCACAAGTGGGCCTCACCATCCACAAACAGAAAACAAAGACAATGAGGCTGAACGCAACCAGGGAAGAACCGGTTTTGCTTGCTGGCACCCCGTTGGAGGAGGTGGAGTCCTTCACCTATCTCGGGAGCATCATAGACAAAAAAGGCGGCACTGATGCAGATGTCAGAGCACGAATCGGTAAAGCCAGAGCAACCTTTCTCCAGTTGAAAAAAGTGTGGAGTTCCAGAGAGCTGTCACAAAACACCAAAGTCCGGATTTTCAATTCCAACGTAAAAGCAGTTCTCCTATATGGAGCAGAGACTTGGAGATTGACAAAAACCACTGTCAACAGAGTACAGATCTTCATAAACAGTTGCCTTAGAAGAATTTTGAAAATCCACTGGCCAGAGAAGATCAGCAACATCAGACTCTGGGAGAGAACAGAGCAGATAACAGCAGAGAATGCAATTGGGCCAAGAAGATGGGGATGGATTGGTCACAGTCTGAGAAAGCCAGCTTCCAGTATCACTAGGCAGGCATTGTCATGGAATCCCCAGGGAAAGAGGAAAAGAGGTAGGCCGAGAAACTCCTGGCGTCGAGACCTCCAAGCAGACATCAAGAGAATGAGAGCCACCTGGAGTAAAATCGAAGGAGAAGCACAGGACAGGAGTCGCTGGAGGTCTCTCGTCGACGGCCTATACCCGGGTAGGGGTGACAGGCGTAAGTAAGTAAGTAATTCTGACATACTGTGGATTGAATTTATTTCATATTTTAGTGTTAATGATATTTTAGTACTAGCAATATTATTTTTCATGTAGATTTAACCCGGTGGCAGAGTTAGCTCCCTTTGATCTCATATTGTTGTTATTGTGGTGGTCATTTGTTTTGTTTTGTCCTTTTCACAAAACGTCAGTGTCGTAGGTAAAATTGAAAATAGCTCAAACGCAATACTGAAATCTAAGCCCTAGAGTTGTGCGGTGTGGCCGCTTTTCTTGACAGTGGCTCGGACCGAGGTCGACCAGCGCACAGCAGTTCTCGGGTTGGTTGGTTGTACATTGCTTAACGTCCCGACAGCAACAAGACTTTCTCAGGACGTGCCTGCACTGCTTGTGAAAAAAACCCCAACTAAGCAGAATATTGAATGTATGTCCCCAGCCGGTCTAATACGCTAAATAAACCTAAGACCATTTAGCAACACACATCCAATACCACGAGCTACAGGCAGCGCAGACAGTAGGAAGAGTTTAAAAAAGGAACTACAGGTGAATGGACCAAGGGTAGACAGAAACACATGCCCCAAGAATCGAGGGGAAAACCCACCCTGTGGGGCTGACCAGGGTGACGCTGGGAACTAAAAAGTAGTTAACCCCACCCAAGTCCCCCAGGGCAGACCCGGGTGGGGGTACAGCAGTTCTCGGGATAACTACGGCCCGAGGCTATTTTGCTTACTCGCTTCTCATAAGTTATGTCTATCTCAGCCACAAACCGTCGCAGAATGTGATATTTTCAATCGTGGCTATTTTTATGGACATCTTGCCTCGAGAGATCGTTGTCATTCAGACGTGTAGCATTGGCTGACTATAGTGATACAGTGGAAATTTAACCCTTCCATCACCAGCAGTTTACCCCTTGATTGCCGAGAAAAAGTAAACGCGATCCAACTGCAAGAGGCATAGATCCTCATGAGCTCCCGCGACTGTCACATCTGTTACGGGCAAGATAGCATCAATTACGGAATATACCTAATACAAAATTCTTTACCATCGTTTTATAAAAGGACTTTCCTTTTGCCTTCATTGTGACTCTCATTCTCAGCTTTCCCGTCTTTTAATACTGAAAGGAATTTAATTTTAGTTTTAAATTCCTTTTTCTCAGAACTGCTACTAGAGCGCATGCCGCACTGATCTTACAGGAAACAGTCTCTATACAGTCCTTACTATAAAGGTACACGGCTATTATCTTTCCTTATTAGAAAGGGGCATATGCTACTGTCTCTCGCCTAATTATGATTCGAAAATAACTCCAATTTTACAAGATTCCGAACTGAGTGTGATAAGAATTCCTGTTGTTGAATTTAAAGTTCCTCGGAGCCCTATTAGGCTATCAGGAACCAGTCATGAGATACCCAACAGTTACTTCAAGTACACACTAGTTGTCTCCCTCGATTCGCTACCGCTGTCAGCCGTAGCGAATCGAGGGAGACAACCAGTGTGCTGCAAGTAGTCATGTTTAGATTCCGAGTCTGTCCGATCTTGTAATCACATCGCAAGCATTCAGTTATGCGACAGTAAGTATAACAGGATCAATACAATGACGAGCCATGGAATGGTATACACCATGAAGGTGGTCGCTTAAACCGTCGACCAGGTATAAACCAGAAGTGCCAGTTTACTCTTCCCTCTCCCCGATCACTTTAGTGCCAGCGGGACAATAAACTTCAATTAGTCAGATCAATTAGACTCTTCCCTCTGAAGGCAAAAGTCAGGAAGTCCATTTTTGTGAAAAGCAAGATTTTCATCTAATACTATGAAAATATCGCTTTTCACAAAAATTGACTTATTGTCTTTTGTTTTGACGAGGAAATACTGAAACCATCGGCAGGTCTAAGCCAGAAGTCTTAGCCTACTGTTATGACAGTAGGCTCAGGCTTGTGGCTTAGACCAGGCCGACGGTTTGTCATCCTCTTTCATGCATACACTTACCACACCTGGTGGCCCAGAGTAGAGATAACACAGGAGATGGGGGATGTATATATGGCGTAACAGCCACCGGTCACACCTCGTGATGAAGTACACTCATAATAGAATAAATCCTTACCTATTCGACTTTCCGTATCCCAGTATTATAATTGTCTACGAACAGTCTATAAACTACGAACAGAGGTCGTAAAATCACGAGTCTATATGTATAAGAGCATTACTGGCATGTGATGAAATGGATTGAATGTGACACCTCAGGTACATGAGGTAGGGCCTAACAACCAGTTAATTCATACTTCACCAGCGTCTATAAAGTACTACGCAGACATAAGTCGCAGCGGATAGATCGACAATGATTTCTCAAGGGTAGCGTCCGATTAGGATTAGCTTGACGCCTTTCAAGGCGCCAAGCAGATCGGACACTACCCTTGAACTACGTAGACAGGACAATCAGGCACCACCCTTGAACTATCACAGTCTATCCCGCACGTGTCTAACTCATCAACTGCGCACTTTGACCCTGGTCAGGCGCCAAGCAAATCATGCCCTACTCTCCAGTTGTCACAGTCGATGTACTCGTATTACATTTGGCGACACTTTGGAAAGCTGGATTGACATTCGATCTGAAGATTGTAATGGGGTTTCAAAATACGCAAAAGATTCTGTCTTTTGTCTTAGTCTTTGCACGCCAGCTGTTGCGGACTACGCACTGCTGCAAAATGTGGGCAATGAGGCAGTATTTAGCTGCGCTAAATCATCACATCAGTATATGTCTGGGTCGATGAGAACGCACGTAAGATGTTAGGCATGTACAGGCCAGCTTCGTTATATCGCGATAACATAGAGCCATAAAGTCCGACCGCGTCACAAACGTTTGCGTGTATAGTGAGGTTTTGTTTGCAGCGAATGCCTCCCGATACTGAGCAGAGTCACGGCAAATAAGCAGCGTGCAGCATGAGCATAGACAACACTCCAAACTTATCCAAAATACATAGATCCTCATAGCCCCTGGGCTCATGCGGATCTATGCCTTTTGGAGCTGTTTGGAGTGTTGTCTATGTTTACAATGAGAGCATGATGTCCGCCGTGAATTCCCTCTCGTTCGTTGTTGGAGTCAGTCGCTCGTTGCAAACGAAACCTCACTAACGACCTTGATAATTCAAGGGTAGTGCCAGATTAGCTTGGCGCCGACAGGCGCCAAGCTAATCTGGCACTACCCTTGACACATAGTGTTAAGCTTGAGAGGCGAAACACCCAGTAAGCCAAATCTCTCTCTCTCTCTCTCTCTCTCTCTCTCTCTCTCTCTCTCTGTCTCTGTGATGTGTGTGTGTGTGTGTGTGTGTGTGCGTGTGCGTGCGCGCGTGCGTGTGTGAAGCACTCATGTGTGTGAGTTTGGCCTGTTATCCCCAAGATGTCCACAATGGCTCTAAATGGAAACTAGCAATGCCCGCCCGAGATATTAACATAACCGGCAGTATGTCAGCAAGCATGGAGTAAACCACCAAAAAAAAGTAATTTTATTTTAATAGCTAAAGGAAAGAGGGAGCCAGAGAGCACAATCATGTTTGCAGTTGTTTCGGGTTTCCGACAGAAAAACAAACCTGCCATTGATTTTACCGCGCCACTGTCAATAATGGTTTATGACCGAAGCAAGGGCAAATACTGTCGTCACCGCTTCTTTCCCCCAAGTGATTATGTTTCAACAGCGGAGTGCATGCATTTTCACCGATAAGAGAGCTGTATCGGTTCAAGTGTTTATGAAACGATAACACTGTGTGGGGTATCAGCATCACCCTGGTTATTATCTCTTTTCATGGAATGCATTATCGGCGAATATGAGTGAACAAAACTACTCGAGGTTAGGCCTTCTTGAGAACCGCTTAGTTAGTGACTGTTCTCGATTTCTCGACAAGCTAACTATTGCTGGATACATTTCTTTATACGTGCCGTATTTGGATACTAAAATAGGTTAACCCTTTGGTTGTTGATAGCGCTTTTTTGTCGCGGTGATTCCTGCAGGAATCACCTCGACAAAATGCGCGACCATCAGCCAAAGGATTAAACAGAATTATCATGCTCGATCCATTTCCTGCTATAGTGCATCGGGACTAAATGGACTTTAAAACACCGACACGACCAGATGACCTCAGAAGAAGAAGAAGAAGACATGAAGAAGAAGACACACAGACCTGAGAACCGACTGAGAATTTCTGCGAATCTCAGTGAACGTCTGAGGGCGGTAATCTGCGCCGCAAGGATCACGTCACCGCACCCCTAGTCAGTCTCGGCTGAGATTCGCAGAAAATCCACAATCGGTCGTATGTCTGTCACTGCCCCTTCTTCCGCGTGTCTGAGTCGGTCCGGGCCTATCGATCCAATCGTAGAGGCCGCGGTTATCGTTTAGAACGTCCTTCAGCTTGACAGCGCGGTCTAAACTGTGACCATTGATAACCCCTTCACTGCCGAGAAAAATTGAAAACCACCCAACTGCAAGAGGTATAGATCCTCATGAGCCCCCGCATTCGCGGGGGCTCATGAGGATCTATGCCTCTTGCTGGCACCATTTTGTATTCATGTTACGTTGACGGCGGGGGCTCTTTGGCGTTGAAGCTACGATAATTTCAATGAAAACACAGTCTGCATATATTGGTAGCGATGGGGTTAATACGAGTGATAGAGTAAATTTTTTTCAGTCATTTGCAAGTTGTCGTTGCTGTTGTTGTTGTTGTTGTTGCTGTTATTGTTTTTGCTGCTGCTGCTGCTTTGCCTTAAACGGCCCGACGTTCTGTCGCACTGAGAAATAATTTACCATACATGCAGTAATTTCACACAGACATCTATGATTTCATTACGCTGACTGTGTACACACTTAGCGAGCCGTTCCAAAACCATCGCTTCGTACTGTTACAAAAATGTCATAAACTAGAGTAGACTGAACCCCGGACTCAAATGCATCCGACCATTGCCAACAAGAGGCATGTGTTCTCATAAGCCCCTGCGGCTGCAAAGGCCCATGAGAATCTGTGCCTCTTGCAGACGAGAGGGTTGAATTAACAACTGTGGACCGATGAAGATGACACTGCATAGAATACGTACACTGAGTACTGTTCATTAAACATGGGCAATGTATAAGAGTCTGTTTGATATACTGACACACTATCAGCATGAATACTTGCATAAACAGTCAACATGTGTCATAGGCTATCGCCTGAACAAGTTAGGCAAACTTTGGGTGCGACTGAAACATGAAAATCGTGTCAACTATCAAATTATATTCTCACAATAGCTCAACCCCGCACAGATGAACTTTTCCTTCAGAGTGGACGTTCAACTTGAGCAGCTGTTCCAAATCCAAACCACAGGGGGAGGAAATTTCTGAATTATGTGCCCCTGGGCGGCTCCTAGCTAACGCTCGGAGTCGGTCAGGGGCACATAATTCAGAAATTCCAAGCCCTGTGTCCAGACCAAAACAGTGACCATCAGCGTGTAGATTGCCGCGGCAGTGAAATGACCAACACGGACTGAAGGAGCGAGTAAACCAGGTCAGTCCCATCCTTGCGCTGTCGGGATCGTCCCGCCAAGCGAACCTGAAGTGACGTCGTATTAACCCTTTGACTGCTACTGACGCGTCTTTTCCGCCGAGCGGTCTCGTCAGTACTGAGCAGTCAAGCACTGCCCTTGACTACTAGCCGCAGGGAGATGCATCTCCCGCCGTTGGCAGCGCAGCGGATAAGCTGGCGAAAGAGACGCCGAGAATCTCAAGATATAAATTTTATGACTCCAATAGCGCAAACATTACTTTGGTTTTTATCTCTTCACTGACTGAGTGGCCCGAGGACACGCTGACACATTCTCCTCTAGATCTCAGCCATCGGTTGACGTTTTCAGATCGGATCATCTCATGCCACCACATAGACTGTCTGACATAAAAGTGTCTAAAGATTATCCCGCTGGGGAGACAAACAATGACACATTCACTATTGTGCAGTTTCGAACTTACTCAGTTTTGACGAAAAGCACTGTGTTCAACTTTGGTAGTACATGTTGTAAGCTTCGTTTATAGGCAGGTCGGATATAACACAATTCGGATTCAATATAATTTTGACTTTCGTCTGACGAAAAGCCCTGTATTCAACTTTGGTAGTAGAGTTAATAGGCAGGTCGGATATAACACAATGTGGATATAATTTCGACCTTTCTCTGACGAAAAACACTGTATTCAACTTTGGCAGTAGAGTAGTAAGCTTCGTTTATAGGCAGATCGGATATAGCACAATGTGGATATAATTTCGACCTTTCTCTGACGAAAAGCACTGTATTCAACTTTGGCAGTAAAGTAGTAAGCTTCGTTTATAGGCAGGTCGGATATAGCACAATGTGGATATAATTTCGACCTTTCTCTGACGAAAAGCACTGTATTCAACTTTGGTAGTAGAATAATAAGCTTCGTTTATAGGCAGGTCGGATATAGCACAATGTGGATATAATTTCGACCTTTCTCTGACGAAAAGCACTGTATTCAACTTTGGCAGTAGAGTAGTAAGCTTCGTTTATAGGCAGGTCGGATATAGCACAATGTGGATATAATTTCGACCTTTCTCTGACGAAAAGCACTGTATTCAACTTCAGTAGTAAACTTCGCTTATGAATAGGTCGGATATAACTCAATTCGGATATTATGACATTTTTCAGCGGATCACGACAGCACTCTTTCTATATCAGTTACCTCGCTTATAACAAACTTGGGATATTACGACAAACAAGTTTGTGTCCAAAGCGTTTTAATTGTTACACCCGCAGTTTACCGCATTTCTCAAAAGAAACCCTAGTAAGAATGTACTCGGAGAAACAGAAAGATCTGCCTAGATCGCAAACGCTCCTCGGGCCAACGTCGACCGCAGCTGGCCCGCGCACAACGGACCTTTTGTCAGGGATATATATATATATATATATATATATATATATATATATATATATATATATATATATATATATATATATATATATATATATATATATATATATATATATATATATATATATATATATATATAAGACTGTTATTTGAAAATCACAGCTTTTGCTTACTAGGTGGTTACTTTGCCACTTCCCCCGAAAGACACTGAGTCTCCCTCTGTCTGCCCAAGCTAGATAACGGTCGGTGGTGTGACTATAACCCCTTCACTGTCAACGAACGTAAATTTTGTTTCCGAAGCCTGTGTTCACTGAACGACCAAAAGAAGCAACTGTCCAAAGAACACGGGACACAAAGTGGTCTCAGCAAGAGGCATAGATCCTCATGAGCCCCGCATTCGCGGGGGCTCATGAGGATCTCTGCCTCTTGCAGTTCGATCGCCGCGTTCGCCTTTTTCTCGGCAGGGAAAGGGTTATGAACAGGGCTGTGATTCTAAGAATCTGTACAAAAGTCAAGATGCCGGCACTAATATCATTTCCTTCAGTAATATTCTGGGGCTGTAAATTTATTAAATCCAGACCAAAAAAGGTGACTGCCAAGCGTGTAAAATGCAGAGAATAACAGAACGAAGAAAGAAGCACGCACAGAAAAGCCAGTCACAACACAATGTATTAATATTTCGGCTAAAGACCTTTTTACAAAATAGACAAACAAACAAGAATACACTTCGCTACTTATCTATCGTATCGATGCATGTAGAAGTGTCAACTCATTTAACTATTAAGTATGAACAACAACAACAAACCCGCAGTGTAGTTGTCCAACTATAACTTATACCTAGTTTTTAGATATAACCTGCGTGAGACGAAGGTTTGTTTGTTGTTGTTTTAATGCATGCGTAACAGAGATATCAAGGGGGGCGTGTAAGAAACATAAACGAGTGGTTTTAATAACATGGGCCGATACGAGGACAAGATGAAATAGAACATCATAGATCTGGATGTACTCTCTGTCATTTTAATCTTGTCGTTGTCGATCCAACTCTCGTCGAGCCGGCATCTCCCTCGCATAGCACGCTGCAGCACTCAGACGATTTTAAATATAAATAACCGGTGAGCAAAAGGTCGTCGGAGTGACATCGGCTCGAGGTGACCCGGCCGCACCCAACTTGTCTTAAAAGTCAGGCGCTCTCTCAAGAAAATTCTTGAAGGGCAAAAAGTGTCTGAACCTGTCATTAAAAATTATCATTTTGGTGTTAATCACCTAAAGGATGGTCTTTAATGACAGGTGATCTCTCATGAGAGTGGTCGCTCAAAAAAGTTCTGCTGTAAAACGTTTTGCATTTTTTTGGGTAGGAGATTGTACTTGCAAGATTATGTGAAGGTAACCCCTCACGAGCTGGATTTTGACAGAGCGCAACAGACCGGGTAAGTCAGTCTCACAACTGTTGCTTCAACGATCCGCTCACACATTACAGCAATTGTCTCACCCACTCCCAAAACATTTCCGTTACAATCCGCTTGCGAAGAATGCATACAATTTGAAGTTTCTGACCTGCGGGGCATTTCACTCTTAATTGACCCGCACTCAGCGCCAACGCGGTATGTGAAGCGGGAGATAATGTGAGTTCAAGGGTAGTGCCCAAATATTCGGGCACTA
>BTPG01000008.1:146199997-146247497 GCA_036245525.1 Semisulcospira habei
GTCTGCAACAGATACTGCTGACAATATGTGTATGGGTCCTTTGTGTACTATCTTAGAACTTTATGATGCCAAATGTCGAAATTCATTGTTTGCAGGGTGTATTGTTTTTGTACCCGAGTCGCGGATTTATCGTCTGCATCGGCATGGTTTTAAATTAATATGCATATTTATGAGCCTACGTCACAAGGCCGCAGAACCCGGCCGACTATCAGTGTATCGCAATAATGCAGGTCACGAGGTCATCGGTGTGGTGTACACACGTGTCAGTGTACACGTGTACTGATGTTCTCCGGCATCCCTTTGACGTAATTTTCCACGAGAATGTAGAATAAACCTTCCATACTCGCTATGCTGTCAAAATCACAATGTGGTTCTGCTTGATCTGCTAGTATTTACTAGTAACGATCGCCGTGCTGCATCGTGATCCGCGGAGGGCTTGGCTTGTTCAACTCTGCGCAAAGCAACTGAGCGAGCGTCCACGGTGCCTAGTTTGACCTTTCATCCTTTATCCCTCGGAAACACGAAACAGAACATTGATATTTATACCCACTTTCTGCACTGCAGTCAATTTCACATCTCGCACATTGAAGTCTACGTAACTGAAAGCATGATTGGAAACGACAAATGCACCATCGCAGCAGAAACACTACCTCTCTGAATCGATTGAATGAGAGCCCGCACAGACAAAAACGTGTCACGACCAACGATGTGCAACTTTGACACACACCGGCAGTAGTTTTTAGATCCTTGCAGCATAAAATATGATAACTAGCTCGTACATATATGATAAAACAGGTTTAAAATCTTGCGAAATCAGTAAGAGATAAATTCTACTGAAGATCATGAATTCTGAAAATCACTAGTGCCCGCTGAATTATAGGAAGATCGACAAAGACTTACTGATTACTTACTGATTCACAAAACAGGAAAGCGACAAATTCCGGATGGGCGGTCAAGCCGGCCAAGCTCTAGTTTATATGTTGCCACATGTCCATATTCCCTTGTCCGATGTCAATTCTACTTAAGGGTATCTTATCTCTCTGCCTCTTTCTTCTCTTCAGTTCCGAGTCTGTCATTGTCGGCGCGAGTCGATGATACTTTCTTCATTCTTCGCTGGTTCATCCGCCATCTTGTCTCTGATTGGTTATAATTATGCAGATGACCTAAGGTCGTATAGAATAGTTATGACGTCAGCTACCATCGCCTTTCAGAAGCAATCTTTTCACGGTACCCGTCACAAGATTCCAGTGGGCCTCTTTTCGCTTTGAACGGACGAAAAAAACCATTTGGTGGGACAATAGGGTGGTCACCGCCTAAGTATGTGCGCAGGGTTCATGTGTGCGTTTTTAGTTACTTTAGAATATACGCGCACATGCCCATTTTTTTATATTTTGAGTAATTCGTAGTTTAGTTGTAGCAACGGCAATTTTGAAAATTGATTTTGTGACCAAATGCTTTTACCGTTGTAAACTGAATAAAGGTTCTTTGTTCATTGTATACTGAAGCCCAGTAAAAGCTTTTTGCGAACTGAAGCCTTCAAAATGTTCAGTTGTGCCCCTTTAAATGTCCCAGGAACGTCGATTCAACTCAAAGTGGTGTCAGCAAGAGGCATCGATCCTCATGAGCCCCCGCAAATGCGGGGGCTCATGAGGATCAATGCCTCTTGCAGCTGGGTGATGATCACACTTTTCTGCGTACCATGGGTTCAAGGGGAAACACATCAGGCCGCTAGATTTCAAGCGTGATGCCGTCGAGCAGAGGGTAATTTCTTAGACGCGGTGTCTCCCCTTTTAAAGCACATCACTGAGGCGACAGCCAAAAAAAAAAAAATTAAAAAAAAAGAAAGAGATGACGAACAAGTGGGAAAAAAGTCTAAGTATCTGTAGCTGTCGGTACATTAACCCTTTCCTTGCCGAGAAAAAATTGACTACGACACAACTGCAAGAGATATAGATCCTCATGAAGATCTATGCCGCCTGCTGACACCACTTTGTGCCCGGCTGGGACTCTTTGGCAAATATTTCAAAGGCACAATCTGCGTCCACTGGCAGTGAAGGGGTTAAGAGATTGGAGTCTCATCTCCAATGAGTTTAAATGAGTTAAGCAATATACAGCCAATTAAAGGGTCAACATTTTCAATTTGAGAGTTATATCCTGCAATGAACGTCAGGAAACAAATCGACCATGATAATTTAACCCTTATCATTCGGAATACATCAGTGTGTGAAATAAGTTTGACTAAAATAGTTCAAGGGTAGTGCCAGAATTGGCGTGGCGCCTCTAGGCGCCAAGCTATTCTGGCACCACCCTTAAACTAAAGCCATTGGTCGATATCCTTATCTGTAAGTACTATAATATAAGTTATTGGTCGCAAGGGTTTGCTACACGGACCCTTGTAGGCTTGAGGGAGGTCAAAGGAACCATTGTACTCCGAAGGCCGAAGGCCTAAGGGGTACAATGGTGTTTTTTATTTTTACCTCCCGAAGGTCTACAAGGGTCCGGGCAGCAAGCCACTGCTACCAATAACGTATTTTGTTTTCATTCCTACACTATTTTCGTAAAAGAAATCAAGAAGACATATTCCAACCTGGATCACGCCAGACCTGACTGACGTCAAAGGAATATGCATTTATACCTATAGACTTATGACGTAATTTAAAATATTTCATGACGTTGCCGTCTTCAGTACTGAGTGTGCTTGTTGTTTCGAACAACATTAAAGTAACTTTTTACTTTAGAACCTTTTGGTGATCTTTTTTAGAACAAAACTCGCATCCAAGATGCGAGTCACGAAGAGGGCTACAAGAAGTCCGCCATTTGTCGCTACAAGGGTTTTTGTATCACAGTCACATGGAACGGTTTGCGCTAAAGTGACTAGTCGTGTGACGTAGGGATGAAAACAATGTAGCTTGCATATGGCAGTGTACAAATTTGAAGCTTTTAGCCTCAGTATGATATGGGTTAAGGGATGTTGTTTTCCTCCCCACGTCACACGACCAGTCACTTTAGCGCAAACCGTACCATGTGACCGTGATATAAAAACCCCTGTAGCGAAAAATGGCGATTGTTTTGTAGCCCTCTCGATGACGCATCTTGGATGCCAGTTTTGTTCTAGAAAAGATCGACAAACGTTCTAAAGTACAAAGTTACTTAGTGTTGTTCGAAACAACAAGCACACTCAGTACTGGAGACGGCAACGTCATGACATATTTTAAATTACGTCATAAGTCTATTATGTATAAATGTATATTCCTTTGACGTCAGTCATGTCTGGCTTGATCCAGGTTGCAAGATGTCTTCTTGATTTCTTTTACGAAAATAGTGGAGGAATGAAAACAAATACGTTATTGTTTTCCTCCCTACGTCACACGACCAGTCACTTTAGCGCAAACCGTACCATGTGACCGTGATATAAAAACCCCTGTAGCGAAAACTGGCGGACGTTTTGTAGCCCTCTCGATGACGCATCTTGGATGCCAGTTTTGTTTTATAAAAGATCGCCAAACGTTCTAATGTACAAAGTCACTTAGTGTTGTTCGAAACAACAAGCACACTCAGTACTGGAGACGGCAACGTCATGACATATTTTTAATTAGTCATAAGTCTATTATGTATAAATGTATATTCTTTTCACGTCAGTCATGTCTGGCGTGATCCAGGTCGCATGATGTCTTCTTGATTTCTTTTACGAAAATAGTGGAGGAATGAAAACAAATACGTTATTGTTTTCCTCCCTACGTCACACGACCAGTCACTTTAGCGCAAACCGTACCATGTGACCGTGATATAAAAACCCCTGTAGCGAAAACTGGCGGACGTTTTGTAGCCCTCTCGATGACGCATCTTGGATGCCAGTTTTGTTTTATAAAAGATCGCCAAACGTTCTAATGTACAAAGTCACTTAGTGTTGTTCGAAACAACAAGCACACTCAGTACTGGAGACGGCAACGTCATGACATATTTTTAATTACGTCATAAGTCTATTATGTATAAATGTATATTCTTTTCACGTCAGTCATGTCTGGCGTGATCCAGGTCGCATGATGTCTTCTTGATTTCTTTTACGAAAATAGTGGAGGAATGAAAACAAATACGTTATTGGTCGGAGGGGTTCGCTGCACGGACCTTTGTAGGCCTTCGGGAGGTCAAAGGAATCATTGTACCCCTCAGGCCTTTGGCCTTCGGGTTACAATGATTCCTTTGACCTCCCTCAGGCCTACAAACGTCCGTGTAGCGAACCCCTCCGACCAATAACTTATAATGCCAGCTAAGCTTGGCGCCAGGTTGTACTGCCGCCCATGTCTTCTTGGAGTTTAAAAAAAAGATATTTGCCGGTGTGTGTGTGTGTGTGTGTGTGTGTGTGTGTGTGTGTGTGTGTGTGTGTGTGCGTGCGTGTGCGTGCGTGCGTGTGTGTGTGTGTGTGTGTGTGTGTGTGTGTGTGTGTGTGTGTGTGTGTCATTGTACGTGTGTGCGTGCGCGTGTGTGCATGTCTATATGCTAGTGGTATCTGACTTGCTGCGAAGAATGAAAAAAAAAAAGTAGCGATAACGGAATGAATTGTTTGCTCACCATAAAACAGGCTTATATTTCATGGCAGAGCTACAGGCTCAAGGGTCTGACTACTGGAACCAACTCCAACCTAATTACCAGCAAGAGGCATAGATTCTCATGAGCCCCTGCATCCCCAAGGGCTCATGAGAATCTATGCCTCTTGCTTTAGCGACCGGCCTCATTTACTTACGTCTCTGCCACTCAGACGGGGAAGAAAGCGATATTTTTGCTTGTGACTGACGTATACATCTAAGTGCGTGTGCACTGTCCAATGTTTCATGGATGGAATCTATTTCTTTCCTACGATTTACGAGATCTCGACACACATTGTATTACCGTCCACTCAGAGCTTGGGGTAAATAGTGGGAGACGGATCGACCGTGACAGGTCAAGGTAGTACCTGATCACCAGGATGATTAGGCACTACTCTTGAGCTGTCACGGTCGATCCATCTCCCACAGGCGGCGTTGAGAGAGAAGCCCAGAAGAAACATTTCAACTGTTTAAGAGGGGCCTGAGCTTATTATGAGACTCCGGCTCTAGCACCACCTTGAGCTGTCAATGTTGATCCATCTCCTGCAGACTGTGCTGGAAGAGAAGTCTAATTTAATAGAAAAATCAATAACTCTTTGAAAGGGGGTGGGGGGGGGGGGTAATTAAGCACTGTGCATGATCTATTCAAACTCGATCTATCTGACACAGCTGGCAGTAGATAGAGAAAATCTGTGAGAAGATTTACGACTATCTAGAGGTGATGGTGAACTGTGAAGTATAAGCAATGAGTATACATATCTATATTTCTAGAAGGGACTTTTTAGGACGGGCCGCGGTGGGGCGAATTTAATAGCATGTCCATGATGTCAAAGGCGGGCACGCTAAACCTCTAACAATTTAAGTAACAAGATAAAAATTACGTCTTGTCTAGTTACGCTAACCTCGCAGCTGAACGTACATTGGCGCGAAGCGCCGTATGTATGTAAACAAGAGAATCTCCGATATTTCTGTACACCAAAGCTTGAAACTAAGCGAAATACTTTCTTAAGTGGGTGGCTAAGACAGCCTCCGAGCATATTGTAATTGAATGTCACATTGAAGACACAAGCAACCGTTTATAGGAAGTCGGTTGACCCAGATTAAAATCTGTAATTTTTGTCATATTTACTTGAACTTTTGCATACAGCTAGTTTGGAGAAAGACATTGGATGAGTTCGTTAGCCAGCTTCGTATCCTTTCAACCTCTTTAGTAGAAATTAATTCTTTTCATAAAAGTATTAAAACACTAAAAAAAAAAAAAAAAAAAAAACTTTACTTCTAGAGAAACTTAAGTCAGACAGTGGCGGTGACGTAAAAGAGGCAACTCTCTCTCTCTCTCTCTCTCTCTCTCTCTCTCTCTCTCTCTCTCTCTCTCTCTCTCTCTCTCTCTCTCTCTCTCTCTCTCTCTCTCTCTCTTTAAATCTGGAATGAGATTCACCCAGAATATCTTTGTAAGCTCTTTACCAAGGCAAGTTAAGGTTATTCTACTTCAAGAAGAAACTTTATTACACCGCGTGCCAGGATAGAGTCTATTTAAAACTGACCAGTGTATCTTTCTCAGGCGCATCTTTCTGGAACAAATTGCCTACTTGTATAACACACGCTAGCTCCCTCTCCTCTTTCAAGGAATGCCTCCTCAAGTACTTGTTGTCCGCTGATACATAATCCACCACAAGAATCCGTATGGGCGTATGGAACATGTGCTTATCGTAATCAGTGCATGCTGCCGTGTGGTTTGTCCATACTAATAATAATCGCCTAATTACATAATTCATGTTTCTATTACAATCTAAATAATTTTTGCTGTCTTAAGTGAATTTTCACTATGATTCGAATGATTTGCTTAGTATATATGTTATCATTAGCGCGTGCCTGTGTGTGCGTGCGTGCACGCGCTCGTGTGTATGTGTTTGCGCGCGTTGCGTGTACGTATATATATATATATATATATATATATATATATATATATATATATATATATATATATATATATATATATATATATATATATATATATATATATATATATATATATATATATTGTTTGGTTTTTGTTTGTTTGTTTTATATGACCGAATGAATGAATGAATTTTATTTAATGTCTTTTACTGTTTAATGTCTCCTAATCTTAACTTTTGTGTAATTTGGTACTGTTACAATTATTACCCTGTGTTTGTATAGTAGCAACAGCAAGTATGAAAAATGGCACATGTGCTAATTACTTCATCCGTTGAGAAATAAAGTTTCATTTCATTTCATTTCATTTCATTTCATTTCATTTCATTTCTCTCTCTCACAAACACACAAACATGCGCGCATCTCCAGGAGGAATAGATCCTCATGCGCCCTCCAGGCACATGAGGATCTATGCCTCTTGGAGATTTTTGGAGCGCGCGCGCACGCACGCACTAACACGCACACACACATCGACGCGCTTTCAGAAGAGCATGCAGGTGACCCGTGTACTTAGTATATCATGTAGCTAGGTAAAGTCAAAATGCTTTCACAAAAATTATAGCAAGACTGAAATTGTACAGTGAAGTTCTAGTTTTGTCACCATTTTCTCAAGCCTATGAAGCGAAAGTGAAACTCATATCACGTAAAATATAAAATTACGTAAAATCTAAAACTTACGTCATGAAAAATGACGTTTGACAAATAAATGACGCGTATGTCCTGCGCCCCTTATAGAACTCACTGACGCATTGGCAGGTCTGCGAGACTTTTTCTATAGGAGATAATTCAACATCCGAATCAGGTCAAAGACAAAAGGTAGAGACCATTGACAGCGAGGACATCTGTCATATAGAAGGGACTATGTGGGTTATGGTTTATCCCATCTTGTTTGTATTCGTGAAGGAACACACGATAGCGGCTGCATAACACGCGTTTGAAGTTTGTGAAAACTTTCTTTTTAGTGTGCACAAACACAGACACGATAAACCCAACATACAAAGGATTAGTTTGTGTGGGCAAGCAGCAGAACCTGTTTTGCAAGTGGTCTTAAAAGTCAGGTGCTCTCTCAAAAGAAGCCTTGAAGCACAAAAAGTGTCATCTGTCATTAAAGACCGTCATTTAGGATTTCTACAGCCACCTAAATGATGGTCTTTAATGGCAGGTGACCTCTCAGAACAGGTAGTGCTATATTGTATATTTTCAAGAAATAAATGATTTGGTTGTGAGCGTTTAAACGCAGTAAAAAATCAATCCAGACCAAAAAGGTGACTGCCAAGCGTGTAATATGCAAAGAAGTACCCAACGGAGAAAGAAACACGCTTAGAAAAGACGGGTACAACACAATTTATTAATATTTCGGGTAAATACCCTTTGTCAAAATAGACAAACAAACAAACATAGAGATTAGCCGCTACTTATCTTCAATGGCAGAAGGAATGTGGCAACTGAAGGAGGTGACGTAAAATAAAAGAAAAGAAAAGGAAGAACAAAAGTGCGGAAAAAGTAAAAATGACGTCAACGAAAAATCGCGTAAGAGAGAGACTCGGAAAGAACCTGAACACGAGAGACAAGAGTGTGTGCAAGCACGTGCAGGAGCGAGCGAAAGAAAAGGCGTGTAGATGAGGCCAGAGAAAGAGAGAGAGAGAGAGAGAGAGAGAGAGAGAGAGAGAGAGAGAGAGAGAGAGAGAGAGAGAGAGAGAGAGAGAGAGAGAGAGAGAGAGAGAGAGAGAGAGAGAGAGAGAGAGAGAGAGAGAGAGAGAGAGAGAGAGAGAGAGAGAGAGAGAGAGAGAGACGGAGAGAGAGAAAGAGAGAGAGAACGAATGGGGAGTACCCTTGGGCACGAAGTAGGCTGAGTGTCTAATACACAAAGCCTGCTAAACACCAACCCGAAGGCAAACTTTATATCACCTTCAAGTTGAGGACTACCTCGGGGAAAAACGGGAGGACCCCGGGAAAAAAACCCCAGCATTTAGCACGGTACACAACAAGTAATAAGTCATGAAAACAAAGCAAAGAATCAAAATCAGTAAGAGAATATTGGTATAAGTGGAGAGTAGGTAGTTGTGAAACCGTCTTCAAGGGTAACTCAAAAAATAAGGGGGAGAGAGAGAGAGAGAGAGAGAGAGAGAGAGAGAGAGAGAGAGAGAGAGAGAGAGAGAGAGAGAGGGAGATGGGGGCGGGGGGGGGGGGGGGGAAGGGGGGAAGGAGTAAGGAAAAAAAAAAAAAAAAAAAAAAAAAAAGGGAGGGGGGGGGGGGGCGGAAGACAATCAGCCAGAGCCACCAACCCCACCCAACGGGCACCCACCAGCCCACAGAAAAACACACAGGTACGCAACAAGACGACCACATACATCCCCAAGGGATGCACACGATCGCCCCGCCCCAAAACCGCGTATCAAACCGTGAGCCGGAGACCCGGTGCCCGACAGGGAAGGGCAAGGGATCCAACTAAACGTTCGGCCAGCGCTGAGAAAGTCCCCAAGGGAAATGTACATATCAACCAGCGCCAACATCACGTAACTGATTAGTGAGTAGTAAATCAGTGAGGTAAAGTAGCAGACACAAGCAAGGTAAACAATGTTAATCTTTCATATTCATCCCGAGTGGCGCCACAGTGCCCAGTTTATTAATCAGAAATTTTTCACGGTCTTTCCTGGCCCAGACATTACTGGCTTGCATAAGCCAGAGGCCTTTAACTCGAATGTCTGAGACGGAGTGGTCGGCCTGATTGAAATGTCGTCCGACCGGTCTGTTGTATTGGTACTTGACAGACTGAAGATGTTCTTTGAAACGGTCGTTGATGGTTCTTTCCGTCTCTCCAACATAGAGTTGGCCGCATTTAACACAGGAGATGACATAAATCACGTTGGTGGTTTGACACGTGAAGTATCTGTCTATGTTGAATTTGTAACGTGGACCATTGACCACGGTGGAAGGGCAAATAAAAGGACACGTCTTGCAATTAGGAACATTGCACGGAGTGGAGCCGGAGGCTCTGGTGGTATGACGAGGCTTGAGAGTAGAGCGAACAAGCATGTCCCGCAAATTAATATCCCTCTTGAAAGCTACCAATGGAGGTTCAGAAAAGATAGCAGCAGATTCTTGACTGGATGACAAAAGACCCCAGTTAGAAAGAAGGATTTTACGCACCGGATTGGTGTGGGGATGGTAGATCATGGTTACGATAGGTCTGTCACTATCAGCGGTAGGTTTAGTCTGCAGTGTACTCGCGCGACTAAGTTTTTGAACCGTTTGGAGAGATCCTTGAACAACAGTATGTGGGTAGTGTCTGTCGATGAAAAATCCAGCCATTTCTTTGGATTGAACATCAAAATCTGATTCTTCGGAACATATTCTTTTTAGCCGAAGAAACTGGGAATAAGGGATGCTGTTTTTAGTTTTGGGGTTGTGAGAAGATCGGTAGTCGAGGTAGGAATGTGAGTCGGTAGGTTTGTAATGTATTGAAGTTTTCAACATTCCGCAGTCAATCCTGATGTTCATGTCCAGAAAGTCGACTGAAGTAGCTGATATAGTGTAAGTGAACTTGATGGATGGGTGGAAGTCCTGCACGAAGTGAATGAAGTCTAAAAGTGCAGCTTGGGTCATGTAAGTAGCTCCTAAACCGTCATCGATGTAGCGTTTATACATCTCAGGGACAGGCCCAGTGTATTGCTGAAGAATCTGTTGCTCAAGGAAACCCATGAAAAGGCAAGCATAGCTGGGTCCCATTTTTGTGCCCATCGCTACGCCACTGCACTGAGCAAAGGTGACGCCATCAAAGGTGAAACTGTTAAGAGAGAGAACCAATTCAGCCAGACGTAGAAGTGTATGAGTAGGAGGTTGTTTATGACTTCTTTGGTTGAGGAAGTATGCAAGTGCATTGAGGCCGTCATTGTGCGGTATAACAGTATATAGTGAAGTGACATCAAGGGAAAACAACAGTTCAGGTTTGAAAAGTTGTTTCTGGTTGACAGTAAAAAATAAAACTCCGACGAAAGAGCTTCAATCCGATAGGCAGTTTAAACCCCTTAATAATGATTTATTATTTATTAATGCAAATTTTACAAGCTGAAGGCAAAATTAACGCAAAACGGCGATCGAACAGAAAATCTGATAAACAGATTGCATCAATGTCATCCACAAAAATAGATCATTAATATCCATTTACCCACATTAAACTAATTCCCCACCCAGTAAGCAAAAGAACATCGGGCCGATCAGTGTCGGCCGCAGTCGGCACTAGATCGGCTGTGCGGCTTGATGACCGTTTACACTGCGTACCGGGGTATAACGTATGTCACACACGATGAAGCCATGGACTTGCAGGCATAGTTTAGAAATTACTCTTGCTAGACACGACTTTCCGCTGAATATAATTATGCAAACGTAATACTGCGAATTACCATAACAAGATGGGATGAACCATAACCCACAAGTCCCTTCTATATGAGAGCCGTCCTCGCTGTCAATGGTCTCTACCTTTTATCTTTGACCTGATTCTGATAAGGGGCGCTGGACATACGCGTCATTGATTTGTCAACGTCCTTTGTCATGACGTAAGTTTTAGTTTTCAGTCTTGCTATAATTTTTGTGAAAGCAGGTTGGCTTTATATACTAAGTACACGGGTCACCTGCATGCTCTTCTGAAAGCGCGTCGATGTGTGTGCGCGCGCGCTCCAAACATCTCCAAGAGGCATAGATCCTCAGGCGTCTGGACATCATGGACATGCTGTTAATTCGCACCACCGCGACCCGTCTTAAAAAGTCACTTCTATAGATAGAAGGGACTTAAAAATGCAAAACCCAGTAGGCAGTCGGGCCGACGTCGGACTTAACTGGCCCACGCACGATTGAGCGCGGGCCAGCTAAGGCCGACGTCGGTCCGAGAACTACTGCTCACTATTATTATTATTACGAACATCTTTCCGAGTGAGGGCTGGGGCTTAGCAACGACCGAAAGACTTTACATTGAGGTCACACGCTGAAATTCAAAATTGAACTTCAAAATGGACTCTAGTAATAGGTAACATTTGACAAACACCTGTTCATCATTTCATACAAGTCGCAGGAGACAGATCGACCACGATAGCTCAAGAGCTATTCCTTTTGGCTCCTCATCTGTAAGGTATTCAGGCGGCGTAGTACATTACCCATAAGTTTGACAACCTAGGATGCAAAAGATCCTCGCGTTATGTCGGCCTGACTAGACCCGCGCATGCCACTGCGCTAGAGAATACTCAGACAGTTTGCCCAGTGGCATTTTGCAAGTTCAGTTTGCTGAGAGAAACAAAGAGAGAGAAAAAGATCATGAATTACCCTATCTTTTTCTGTGACACATGAACTTAGTTTTGCGGGCATTATGTGACGCACAAATGCATGTCTTTCAGTCTATGTTTTATTACTTACCCTCTTTGCTAAAAGGAGCGGGCAAGAATAAATGACTACGCACATTATAAAATACGGTTGAAATTCCCTATCTGTGATTTATTCCATGAAGGCCACAAACCGATTGAGGAGACAGATCGACCATTATATATGTCGCTCAAGAGTAGAGGCAGAAGCCTGGAGGCGCCAAGCTGTTCTGGCAGTACCCTTTAACTATCATGGTCGATCCAAAAACTGTTGTTATGTGTCGGTACTGAGTGGGCTGCGCAATGCTCTTTAACCCTCTGGCTGTCGGTAGCCTGTTTGGTCGAGGTTCCGGCAGCCAAAGGGTTAAAAATAAATCACAGATCTGTTCATGCACTGCTGTCAAAAGAACGATGCACAGCAGAACCTGTTTTGAGAGCTGACACCCTTACGAGAGATCACCTGTCATTAAAGACCATCATTTAGGAGGCTGTAGTCACCTAAATGATGGTCTTTAATGACAGGTGACACGTTTTGCTCTTCAAGACATAGCTTGAGAGACAGCAACCTGTCTTTAAAGACCACCTTTTGTTGCAAAAAGATGGTTGCTAAAAACAGGTTCTAATGTAATCTGCACCCATGGTTTTTAAGTTTCCGATCCCAACGCCCTAAACCGGGTACGTCTAGTGCCTATAAACGACACGAGCGATTCTGTGATAGCAACTGAACTTCACACGGGCATGGGGTGGTCGTAAATCACACTGAAGAGTGTCGCAAAATTATACTGACGAGCAAAAGAAATGCAACAGTTTTGGAATCATCGGAAAACTGTAGTGTTTCCGATGATTCCAAAAGTGTCGCATTTCTTTTGCTCGTCAGTACACTTTCGCTTTCGCCTGGCTGTAGCCTGTGTTTGCAGCAATAACTGATAAGACCAAATAAGTACACTGGAATGTTTGACAATCTGCATACAACGGCACATTAAGCCCTGGGTTTGCAATTTTGCATTTTCAAAAACTGGAAGGCTGTATAGAGTACATTACGATTCAGAAGATAGTTTGACCGTGTTGGTTCAAGGGTGGTGCCATGATGGCTTGGCGCTTACAGGCGTCGCACGGGAAAGTCTCAGGACACAGTCAATGACAATGACAGTCTCACAGCACTGATTTACTATGGCCGGGTGTTCTTTTCGTCACTATTACAATCTAGGGTAGAGAAATGTATCAATACTGACGAACAAAAGACATGCGACATTATTCGTGATATCGGAAACACTGAAGTGTTTCCGATGACACGAATGGTGCTGCATTTCTTTTGCTCGTCAGTATGTGTCAGTTTGACTGTTCGGTGCAAAACTGGCTGGTCTTTCCAAATCCGCTACTGCTTGTAACCCTTTAAACACGCACCGTGTTTTAAGGATGCAGGCAAGAGAGTCTATTGTGTGAAAACGCAAAAATTCGAATCTATACTTACGTTATTTAAACGGTAATAACGTGTTATGAGAGCTTGGGCAGGTAGGCACTGCGTCTAGTGACGGGCTGGGACCCTACTTACTTACTTACGCCTGTCACCCCTACCCGGGTATAGGCCGTCGACGAGAGACCTCCAGCAACTCCTGTCCTGTGCTTCTCCTTCGATTCTACTCCAGGTGGTTCCCAGTCTCTTGATGTCTGCTTGGAGGTCTCGACGCCAGGAGTTTCTCGGCCTACCTCTTTTCCTCTTTCCTTGGGGGTTCCATGACAATGCCTGCCTAGTGATACTGGAAGCTGGCTTTCTCAGACTGTGACCGATCCATCCCCATCTTCTTCGCCCAATTTCATTCTCTGCTGTTATCTGCTCTGTTCTCTCCCAGAGTCTGACGTTGCTGATCTTCTCTGGCCAGTGGATTTTCAAAATTCTTCTAAGGCAACTGTTCATGAAGGTCTGTACTCTGTTGACTGTGGTTTTTGTCAATCTCCAAGTCTCTGCTCCATATAGGAGAACTGCTTTTACATTGGAGTTGAAAATCCGGACTTTGGTGTGTTGTGACAGCTCTTTGGAACTCCACACTTTTTTCAACTGGAGAAAGGCTGCTCTGGCTTTACCGATTCGTGCTCTGACATCTGCATCAGTGCCGCCTTTTTTGTCTATGATGCTCCCGAGGTAGGTGAAGGACTCCACTTCCTCCAACGGGGTGCCAGTAAGCAAGACTGGTTCTTCCCTGGTTGCGTTCAGCCTCATTGTCTTTGTTTTCTGTTTGTGAATGGTGAGGCCCACTTGGGACGAGATGTCAGCAAGCCTCGTGGTCTTGTCCTGCATTTGTTGATGAGTGTGGGACAGTAATGCCAAGTCGTCTGCAAAATCGAGGTCGTCAAGCTGTGTCCACAGTGTCCACTGTATTCCACTTCGTCTGTGCTCTGTGGTCATCTTCATGACCCAGTCTATGGCCAGTAGGAAGAGGAACGGAGACAGCAGACACCCCTGCCTGACACCAGTTCTGACCTGGAGCTCCCTGGTGAACTGCCCTTCGTGGATCACGCGACATGTCATGCCATCATAGCTACTCTTGATCAGGCGGACGAGCTTTGTGGGTACACCGTAGTGTCGTAGGAGTTTCCACAGAGTCTCTCGGTCCACGCTGTCAAATGCTTTCTCATAATCCACAAAGTTGACGTACAGCGGGGAGCTCCACTCCAGAGACTGTTCCACGATGATGCGGAGAGTGGCGATCTGGTCTGTACATGATCGGTTCTTCCTGAATCCTGCTTGCTGGTCTCTCAGCTGGGGGTCAACGGAGCTCTTCATTCTCTCTAGGATGATCCTGTTGAAGACCTTTCCTGGTACTGACAGCAAGGTGATTCCTCTGTAGTTGGAACACTTGCTGAGGTCGCCTTTCTTGGGAAGCTTGATTAGGTACCCCTCTTTCCAGTCAGCCGGCATCACCTCCTCTTCCCAGATCTTTCCAAACAGTGGGTACAGCATCTCCACTGTTGTCTCTAGGTCTGTTTTCAGAGACTCCGCTGGGATGCCATCTGGCCCTGCTGCTTTGCCGTTCTTCAAAAATGCCACTGCTCTTCTGATCTCTTCCCGGCTGGGTCTGTCACAGCTGATGGGTAGGTCGGTCTCTGCCGGCTGGATGTCTGGTGGGTCGGGTGGGCTAGGTCTGTTCAGTAACTCTTCAAAATACTCAGCCCATCTGTCGAGTTGGTCTGCTCTGTCTGCAATAGGCTTGCCTTCTTTGTCTTTTACTGGTCTTTCTGTATGGCCATACTTGCCCGACAATCTTCTGGTAATGTCGTAGAGCTGTTTCATGTTACCGCTGCCTGCTGCCTTTTCTGCCTCTGCTGCCAGGCTGTCTGTGTAGGCCCTCTTGTCTGCCCTGATACTCCTCTTCACCTCGCGGTTGGCTTCCGAGTATTCCCCCTGTGCCCTTGCTTTGGCTGCTCTCGTGCGACTGTTGTTGACAACTGCTTTCTTCTGCTTCCTCACTTCTATCTTCTTCAAGGTCTGTGCCGACAGCCAGTCCTTGTGATGGTGTTTCCTGAACCCTACAGTGTCTTTGCAGGTTGAGTTCAGCGCCTCTCTAACTGCCTTCCACTGCTGCTCTGTGGTGACTCCCTCTTCATTTACTAGCTCCTGTAGCGCTTGAAACCGGTTGGACAGCACCAGTTTGAACTCTTCTCTAACTCCAGTTTCTCTCAGGAGGCCTACATTATAGCGCTGTCTTCTTGTTGTCTCTGTGCGGCTTTTCTTTAGCTTGAGCTTCATTCTTAAGGTAAGCAGATGGTGGTCTGAGGCGACATCTGCTCCCCTCCTCACTCGTACATCTTGAAGGGATCTTCTAAATTTCTTGCTAATGCAGATATGGTCTATTTGGTTCTCTGTTGTATGATCAGGTGAGACCCAAGTTGCTTTGTGTATTCTTCTGTGTGGGAAGATGCTGCCTCCAATGACAAGTCGGTTTAGAGCACAAAAGTCTACAAACCTCTCCCCGTTCTCACTCATCTCCGAGCCTAGTCCCTGTCTCCCCATCACCTCTTCGTATCCGGTGTTGTCCTCCCCTATTTTGGCATTAAAATCGCCCATGACGATGGTGATGTCTCGCTCCGCACACGGCACTCTGGAGTCGGTCGTAGAACTCTTGTTTCTCTTCCTCGTCACTGTCATTAGTGGGCGCATAACACTGGATGACGTTCAGCTTGAGCTTTTTCTTGGTTCTAAAGGCTGCTGTGATAATTCTTGGCCCAAGAGGTTCCCAGCCCATCAGCGCGCTCTGTGCCACTGGTGACAGCATGAATGCTACTCCTTCTGTATGGGGGGCATTCTCCTCTTCGTGACCTGAATACAGAATCATCTCCCCACTTAACAGCCTTTTCTGGCCAGACTGCGTCCATCTGGCTTCACTGATACCTAGCAGGGAAAGGTTGTACTTTTGCATTTCCGCTGCTATCTGGGCGGCCTTGCCGCTCTGGTACATGGTCTTGACGTTCCATGTGCCCATGGTTGTGTCCCTGGATAGAGAGAGGCGGCTCGGTCCTGTGGCTTCCGAAGACTTCCGGCTTTCACCACAGGACGTCATAAGTCTTCTGGTAGAAGAACCTTCCTCCTCCAGGAAAGGAATTACTGTTAGTCTTTTCGTCGGCGTTTTTGTAGCTATTTCCTTTTTTGCAGGGTGGGGAAGCTACCCCCACGCCCAACCCCCTTACTAGGAGGACCAGGGGTTTTCTGTCGGGGTCACCTTCCCTTAGACCATGTTGGTTCACGGCACCTTATTTCATTCGGTGCACCCCTCTCACGAGGGACCCCCTATCCACCACCCAGGGGACGCGCCTCAACGCCATATGGTCCCAGCGCGAGGGCTGGAACCCTAGGGAACGTATAAAAGAAGTCATTCCTAAAGTGGTTTTTTTTTTTTTTTTTTTTTTTTTTTAGGATTTGAAATTAGAGCGCTATCACCTTAACCTAAAAATGTATCAACCGTTTTGTACTCGTCTTTTCAGAACGTGTTTCTTTCCTTGATGGACATTTCTTTGACTTTTTCCTTGCTGGACATTTCTTTTGGCTTTTTCCATTGATTATCTTGTAAACGTTCTCGAAGCTATGCCTAAACATTGTTCATACACAATATGCTCTCAAAATCAATGAAAATACACTTCAGTGATGACGTTCACATTTAAAACATTAAAAGATTGCAAAAAAAAAGGACCAAGAAATAAGCACCGTTAAATGTGGGCGAACACGTTTTGTTTAGACAGCAGTATGCAGATTATCAATCATAATGCCATTCATCCAGCTATCGTCACCCTATCACACTCTAGCATCATAATCGGCGCGACTGAATGCACAGGCACGCTGCCTACGTAACATAAGCCATAACGTTAATACTGCTCCACCCTGTCCATGATACACACATACAGTATTCCATCTGCAAGAGGCATAGATTCTCATGAGCCCCTGCATTCGCAGGGGCTCATGAGAATCTATGCCTCTTGCCGAGGGCCAACCACGATCGGATCTATTCATCAACATCCTCAGCGTTTGTGTGGTTGAGGGTTTGAAGGCAATGTGACTGCTGAGACAGGTTGGCGACATGTGCTTGCTGTCGCATCAGCAGGTCCTCTATATACACAAATTTTGGAATGTATATAATATTATCATTCAATTGCTGAGCCACTGACCGAAATACCGTCCCCCCCCCCCCCCACCCCCACCCCAAAAAAAAAAATCAATCTGATCTGTTGAATGTTCAAAGAATAAGTATACGTTATGGGTTCAACTCCTTTGAGACGTGCCGCATCTGGATACGCGACATAACGCCGCGAATCCGAATGCGGCACGTCATGTGTTAACTGTTTTACCACCACAGAACTGATTTCAAAGACGGGTACGAGAAAGGATTTCGGCCGAAACGGTCGGTAGGCCCCACCACCTGATCAAACAGGTCTTCAATGATGGCAACGACGATGGTGAAACTTTTCTTTTTTTTAATGTAGGATATATATAGTTTCTAGCAGAAACCGCCTCTTTTAAAAACTTGACTGGCCTGCTTACACACACACACACACACACACACACACACACACACACAGAGAGAGAGAGAGAGAGAGAGAGAGAGAGAGAGAGAGAGAGAGAGAGAGAGAGAGAGAGAGAGGATCATCACGTATCAAAGTACGTTGTTGGGATGGTTGGGACAAATCAGATTTGTCCCAATCATCCCCAAAGCGTCCTTTGCAATTGATTTTAGCTACACAAGGGAAATATCACACTTATTTGATATCGACTTCCACTGAGCCGCATTTTACCCCTTCGTTGTCAGCGGTCGCAGATTGTGTTTCTCCAATTTGTGTTAGTTTTCACGCCAAAAGGACCCAGCTGTCCAAGAAACATGGGCACAAAGCGATGTCAGCAAGAGGCATTGATCCTCATGAGCCCCCGCAACTGCGGGGGCTCATGAGGATCAATGCCTCTTGCAGGTAGGTCGTGTTCAGTTTTTCTCTGCAGCGAAGGGGTTAATGCTCGTCCAAGGTCACCATGTGAAACCCTTTACCTGGGGCCAGTGCGATTGATCGTATTTGCTCTCTTCTGCACGTTTCCTGTATTTAATGCTCTCTATTCTCTCTCTCTGTTATTACCTCGACAGCTGACGCGATCCGGCGGCCGAGGGACTTTATATGAGCTTGGCTGCAACCCCGATGAACTATTAGGTCCATGGTACACGCACCAACAAAATTCTAGCCAGTCTATCAAGAGACGGAGGCAAGGGTTCATGAGAAACCTTGGTTTTTAGCTCGTGGAATGGCCTATCACATTCTAAGCAACCGGACTGATCTAGCAAGAGGCATAGATTCTCATGAGCCCCTGCATCTGCAGGGGCTCATGAGAATCTATGTCTCTTGCACGCTCAAGGACTAGCTACTCCATTTTGAATCTAAACACCAAAAAAAAGTGAATTAGGCAACGTTTGTTGACTGGAAAGGATCCCTTATGAGCGCCTAGCTGCTAACCTCAAAGAGAGCAGTAAAACCAGCCCGTTTTCCATATGAAATTGAAGATCTGCAGGAGGGTTATGAAGGTCTTGGTCTATTGCAGATGGAAGGTAGGTGGAGTCAGGGCGGTATAATTCCCGTGAGCTGGGTTCCGGGCTGTGCAGGCACGACAGGTAAGTTAGCCAGCTTCGCTCGGACCTCTGTATTGATCGGTATCGATCCCGGTTTGTCCGAAATAACACCACGCAGGTTAGGCTGCACTGCACGCACGCACGCGGGTAAAGGAACTAACCTCAAGTGCAATCCCAATGCGCAAAAGGCCATCGGGCCGACGTCGGCCCGATGGCCTTTTACGCATTGGGATACGAACACAAAAAAAACAAGAAAAATCGTTCAGCTGTGAAGAGGGTGAGAGGGGAAGGACTGGGGGGGGGGAGAGGAGGGGGGGCTGTAATAGTTCAACAGGAGTGCCTAATTTCTGATCATGAGTCGTCCAAGTAACTTCACACAGGTAAACGAACTAAACCTGCTCTAAACTGTTCTGTACACTGTCAAAGAAGAGACCCACCCCTGTGACAAAAATCTTCGTCCAAATATTATGCGTGTACAAGTCGTTCATCTCTAACAAACTCATAACAGTGTGTGTGCGTGTGCGTGCGTGTGTGTGTGTGTGTGTGTGTGTGTGTGTGTGTGTGTGTGTGTGTGTGTGTGTGTGTGTGTGTGTGTGTGTGTGCGTGTGTGTGTGTGTGTGCGTGTGTGTGTGCAGAGGGGGGCATGATAGTTCAAGTGGGGTAGCACCTCCGTCTGGCCAAAATAAAACATGCCACAGAAAGGCTACAAAGATGAATATGCACATTCCCACCCCCTCATCTCTTTTACCCCCTCGCCCCGTTTCTCCTCAGCTCCCCAACCTCCCCCCCCCCCCAACCCCAACCCCCTACCTCATGGACCAATTTATAGTCGTGTCACACGAATAGTTACTCAAACTATTTATCTAAGCGATACATTTTAATCCTTATAAATTAGTCATTTGGCTTATGTAAATTACGTAAATGGTCAGTCAGCGAAATTTCGACTACGTACTTCAGGGTCTACGTAATGTCCAACACTTACACAAAAAAAAACTGTCGGGGCCGATAACAGCCCGATGCCTGATGACTGTTAGCGTACTGGATACTGTCGAAGATTGATCCACCACGATAGCTCACAGACAGTTTCATAAATTCGGTAAACAAATAATAAATGCTCAACTAAAGTAAAAACTGCTAGTCGCCGATCACCTTGCCTTGAGTGCTTGGGGAAGGGGGAGGGAGGGGGTGGGGTGGGGTGGGGTGGGGTGCGGTGGGGGGGAGGATGGAGGGTTTGGGGGGGGGGAGAATGGAGGGTGGGGGGAGGATGGGGGGTGGGGGAGGATGGGGGGTGGGGGAGGATGGGGGATGCGATGAAGGGGCTAGAAAGGGATTAAATAACTGTTCCAATTTAAATACCTACACCAACACCCACTAAAAAGTTCGCTTAAGTTTTGTGAAAGGGATACCGACTTTATGTCAGACACGAAACCAGACAAGTTGATCCGCGGCTAACAGTTTTTACTTCAGTTGTATATTTATTATTTTGTTTACTGAATTTATTACTTTAATTTAAGGGACTACCCTTTTAAACACCGATGTCTTCGCGGGCTTTCCGCGCCAGTTGGATGGACCACATAGCTGGGGAGGAGTGTCAAATTAGCTTGGCGCCTTACCGGTATACGCCTTTCATGCCTTTGGCTGTGAAAGTGAAAGTGCCGGTGGGTGTGACTGACTTAACCATTATCGGTCGTGATAATACACAAAGATTAATCGTCAGGACTTTGGCTACATAGTGGGATAGTTTTTGCCGACGCGAATGTGATCAACGCACACAATTATCATATACATAAAGGTATCAGCAGCAGATACTTTGACATTAAACCCTTCAGATGAATTGAAACAAATCCCAGCTGCAAGAGATGAACCCCCGCAGAGCATGGATGCATCGTGGTTTGAACAAGACATAGATCTTCATGAGCCCCCTCAGATGCGGGGGCTCATGAAGATCTATTCCTCTTGCAGAAACCACCTTGCATCCATGTTCTTTGGACGGCTGGGTATGTTTGATGTTGAATTTCAATGATCAAAGATATATATATATATATATATATATATATATATATATATATATATATATATATATATATATATATATATATATATATATATACTTTTAAACAAGGCGTCGCCCAAAGCCAAAAATGTTCTTGCTGTGTATATGTGTAAACATATATATATATGCGTCCACTGACTATGCATCCCAACACTGGTAAAAACTACTAACAGGGTAGCACAAACGAAGCGAGTGTACGACGGAGTCTATTATGTGCTTAGTGCTGTGTAGATAAAACTGTTCACGAACCATTGGAATTATCACCGTTTATTCGTCTTCAACAGACCGCTTCAGTCAGGGAATAAATGGGCTGTTGGCTTCAACTATCTACCCAGTGCGCAAAGGCCATCGGGCCGCGGTCGGCCGCCGCTGCGGGCCTGCGAAGCGGTCGTATTGGGTACATGCACAGTGATTAGTTAAGAACGCAGCCTACCATTAGCTTCTTATGAGTCCGAAATAGCTCAGGCGGTTAAACGTCGGAGCAGGAGAGCGAAGGGAATCGCCGGGTCGTGTGTTCGAATCCCGTCCCGGCCCCGGTAGCTGGACTCACAATCCAGGGGGAAAAAACGGATTTGTTCAATAGCATGTCCGTTGAAAGGTCCTGGTAAATCAAAGTGGCACAGTTGGAGTGCGCCTGAGTTGATCAGTGTTCAGGTTGTACTCCATAGGCAATAGATTTCCCTGTCCCCCATAACCCGCCCGTCAGGGCCGTCCGTGATCACCTCGGTGCTGTGGACGTTAAACCAAAACTAACCAACCATTAGCTTCTTGTCACCTTGTCACACATTATCAGCGGACACATTTCTCGGGCAGCGATAATTGACTAGTATGCTAAAGGTCTTTGGGCAGATATCGGACGCAGGGGTTGGCCAGCGCACAACAGGGCCAAATTAACGTTAACCGACGTCACAGCCCCATGGCCTTTTGCTTTACAGCCACAAAGAATTTCACGTGACGTCAAAGTGCAGATCAAGCTCGACCCCAGGCTGCAGATATATAACAGCTACTAGCGAGGAGACGAATACTTGCGGCGAAGTGTGATATAATTCAAGAGACTTTGCGGTTTATCGCTGTGTACCTACACGACAGGCGATAAGCAGCGAATCGAGGTCGTTCAGGTCAGGCAGCCAGGGAAACGTCATATATGGGGATGGATCAATCATGATAGTTCAGTGGTAATGCCTGAATATTTGGTTGGTACCTTTATGGGCGCCAAGTGCGACCATGGCCAAAATAGTTAATACCCAAAAAGTTGCGAACACCGATTATTACACATCAACGAAACCTCACTAATACGCGACATGTTTTGAATTCTGACTTTATTTGCGGTGGTATTCGAGTCGTATAAAGCACGTCTCGAAACAGGTCAATCTCAAAGTAGCAAAACGTCATCGGGCCCACAACGGCCGCAGTGGGCCCGCGCACTGCCGTGCGCGGGCCCACTGCGGCCGTTGTGGGCCCAAGACCTTTGCTTACTGTTGTTAATTGTTAATTGTAATTGTAATTGTTATGAGGGTCTGCGCATGCGCAAGATGGCTGCTGTTTTTGTGACATGAGAAACGTTTTGGTGTTATGTTTTACAGCAGTACCTAAAAGCAAAAATTGTGTTAGAAAGGCTGGATTGAGCCATTGTGTCCTGGGGAATAACATTCCACAGGAATATTTTTGCTAGTTTTGCTAGTTATCATCGTCCAACTGATCTTTGGGGATCGCTCACACCTCTCATTGACTGCACTGTGTTCCGTCGTCTGTTAGGACAAACTTTCCGAGTCCTTTGCACTTGTTTTACTTACAAACGTACGTTTTCACTGACTAACATAACCACCTCGAAGGTAAGTTAAATCATATTCTGTATTTCTTTGTTGTTGTGTGCTTACTTCATTCATACATCAGGGACAGGCACACGAAAGGTACTTTTTCACGATGTCACAGCATGAGAGAAAGGGCTCTTCAAGCGGCTCCGTTGATGATGTTTCTGCATCATTCTTGCTTTACTTTCCTTTTCCTTACTTGTATTCCTTTCGTATTATAATTTCTCATTGTATTGTGCGATAGCTCTCGCCTAATACTGAGATATGGGCTTGATGGTGTGCAGCAAAAATAGATAACCAACTCCGAGGTGGCCACTTCAGATGTCTGAAAACAAGTCACCAGAAGACAATGCCACCGCGAGCAGGTCGCGACCGAGACTGATACGCGTGCTAGGTCTCTGATTTTGAACCTTACGGCTATAGTACATGACATGCACATCGCCGACTGTTGTTCAGTTTTGAAGGTCAGTATCCAGGATTAGATTTTGACGTACTAAAAATTATCTGATTCGTATACTTCACCTAAGTTTTACGATAAGCTTGATGTCGCCGTATGTGTGCTGATTTGTCATTTTGGACCTTACACGCTTGAAGCCGTAGGTCCAAAATGACATATCAGCACGCGCGTACTGTATGTACACACTATCTTAGTCGTATCTAGGACAAGCTGTTTGTTGTACTTCAGAAACAGCAATATATCACATGATGGCATTCATTGTACACCCTACGTCTGAGAGGGTGTATTGAAAATCCCAACGTAGAAAGAAACACGCTTAGAAAGAACGATTACAACACACTGGTAGTGTGTTGTAATTGTCCTTTCTAAGAGTATTTCGTTGTTTTTGTGTGATTTTCTTTGCGTTTTACACATTGTAGTCCCCTTTTTGGTCTGCATTTTGAGTGGGTACTGGGTGTATGTTTTGGATCTGACGTCTTCTGCCACTGAAATTGATATGAATTACCTTCCATGCGCATACAACCTTCGGTATACTTTGTAAACTGCGTAACAGAAGGGCGTTAAAATACTGGATTCAGATATGTACTGACGAGCAAAAGAAACGCAACATTTTCGGAATCAGCGGAAACACTAATGTGTTTCCGATAGTTCAGAAAAGATCGCGTTTCATTTGCTCGTCAGTATAGGATTTCGAGTGCTTGAGTTCAAGCCTGATTGTCCGAGCTGTGGACACACCCATACAAATTACACCCACAGCTAAACAAACCGAAAATGACACCCAACACCAAACGCCCCTAACGGTCTCCAAAAACAGTACGTTTGTAGGATGAGACAGTTTAACTCACTCAGCCCTGGACACACCACAACAAGACATGGATCGAGCATAATGGTTCAAGGGTGGGGCCAGAACAGCTTGGCGCCCATAGGCGCCAAGCTATTCTGGCACCACGCTTAACTCATTCTACCCAAACACCGTGAACCCCAAATGATGCCGTTGTTCTCTGAAGACTGCACTCTAGTGCAGGACACAGATCGACCATGATAGTTCAAGGGTGATGCCAGAATAGCTTGGCGCCCATAGGCGCCAATCTATTCTGGCATCACCCTTGAACTATCATGGTTGATCCTTATCTTGCTGTGGTGTGTCTGGGGTAGAATGAGTTAAACTATCATGCTCGATCTGTCTCTAGGATTGTAGGACAGTCCTTCAGCCGAGGGCAACCTTAAAGTCTTGGGATTTCGGTCCTGGTCTTAGAATGTGTTAACCCAGCTACATAACACATTCTATCTGTCAGACGCAATGTGGGTTTTCTAGTCGATAACAATACGGGATGCAGGGGGCAAATTAAAGGCTTTTATTTTTTTGGGTGGAGACACATTGTCGTCAAGTGATTTAATTGTTCGCCATTTGCTTTCGGCAAGGCAAGTCAGTCGTAATGACCTGTTCTGACACGATAAAACGGGCACGTTGGCCCGAAGACGGGTTTCTTCTCGTTAAACCCCTTCACTGCCAAGACTAAAATGGACACTCCTGCAAGAGGTATAGATCCTCATGAGCCCCCTGCAATTGCGGGGGCTCATGAGGACCTATGACTCTCGCTGAAACCACTTTTTTTTTTTATTCATTGCTCATGGCACGGCTGGAGACATTTCGAGTTGAAGTGACACAGATTTCAGACGTACAATGTACGTACAGTAACAGCGAAGGGGTTAAGAGTTACACACTTCATCTGGAGATGGATCTCGATAGTGTTTAAATACCTGGTGCAACATCGACACATATAGCTCTAAGGTAGTGCTTAGATATTTGGACATTTGAACGACCTTTGCGCCATCATGGACGATTCATTTTCCATCATGTCTGGGGGTTTGTATTGAAAGAGGTATCGGCAACCTCGGCCGTACGATTAAAACTATGTGTATCAGCTTACCGGAAGTAAGAAAGAAAAAATCCAACCACATCACACCCCTGCTCAAACTCCTTCACTGGCTCCCCATCCCCCAACGCTTTACTTACTTACTTACGCCTGTCACCCCTACCCGGGTATAGGCCGTCGACGAGAGACCTCCAGCAACTCCTGTCCTGTGCTTCTCCTTCGATTCTACTCCAGGTGGTTCCCAGTCTCTTGATGTCCGCTTGGAGGTCTCGACGCCAGGAGTTTCTCGGCCTACCTCTTTTCCTCTTTCCCTGGGGGTTCCATGACAATGTCTGCCTAGTGATACTGGAAGCTGGCTTTCTCAGGCTGTGACCGATCCATCCCCATCTTCTTCGCCCAAATTTCATTCTCTATCCCCCAACGCATCCAATACAAAATTCTGTCTCTCTGCTACAAATCCCTGAACAACTGCGCTCCTGCCTATCTCTCCAACTTACTTCACCCCTACACACCTTCCCGCTCCCTCCGCTCTGCCTCCGACCCTCTCCGCCTCCACATCCCTCGCACCAAACTCAACACTTTCGGCCCCCGCTCCTTCTCCGTCTACGGTCCATCCACCTGGAACACTCTCCCACTCTCTATCCGTCAGAAACACTCTCTCTCTCCTCCTTCCAGTCCGCCCTCAAAACTCACCTCTTTCAACAGTTTTAGCACTATATCACCACACTCCCCACCGCAAGCTGACCGTCGTAATGTATTTCACTATTTGTGGTACGTGAGTCATTGTCTAAAGTGTGCTCATGCGTGCGCGAGTTGTGAGTGCGCGCTTAGAGTTATAATTATTATAAGATAAGCGCATTACAAATACCTTAATTATTATTTATTATTTATTATTAAGTAGGGTTAACAAACAAACATCATTTTGAAGACCATACCAGGAAAACAAAACAAAGCAAAGCACACCACAACAACAAAAAAACAGACAAACACATTAAAGCAAAACAAAACAATACAAAACAAAGCAAAGCAAGGAAAAGCAAAAAATAAATAAATAAACAGACACACATTAAAGCAAAGCAAAACAAAACAACGCAAAGAAAAGAAAAGCAAAAAAAACAGACAAACACATTAACCCATACAGCCCTGACGTCCTACAGCAGGAGATGGGTCGACCATGATAATTCAAGGGTAGTGCCAGATTACCTTGGCGCCTGTCGGCACCAAGCTAATCTGGCACTACCCTTGAATTATCATGGTCGATCCATCTCCCGCAACATGTGCATAGTCGTTAGATGACGCCTCCCAAATTTAGGAAATACGTGCGTCAGGCTGAATGAGAAAAAATAAAACAAAACAAAGCAAAGCAAAAAATAAACAGAAAACACATTAAAGCAAAATAAAACAAAACAAACAAAACAAAACAAAACAAACAAAAATTTTAAAAAATCAAAACAAGCGAAGGTATCAATAAACAAAAGAAAAGTGTAGCTTGAAATGTTCCTGTTAAAAAAAAAACTAAAAAAAACTATACGCTACAGACAATCTGAGGAAAGGTTGGAAAACAATATCATACACAACATGCAATGTGGCTATCAATTTCGCAAACGTCAATAATTGACGAAAGGTGTTGTACCACAGCTGTGTTTTACCTCCACGATTGACCCATAAATTGTATATCAACGGGCGCTCAAACTGCTTGTCAGTGTAGCAACAACATCTGTGCCCTCTTATAAAGTGTGGCCTAAAGCGACAGAGTGCTAGAGAGTTGAAATAATCTTAAAATAATTCTGGCAATTAACCATTTGTCGTCTGCGAAATACTGAACATCACACTCTTTGTGATACAGCAGTTAATAGACGGAAACTTGTGACACAGCAGTTAATAGACGGAAACTTGTGACGCAGCAGTTAATATACGGTAACTTGTGACGAGCAGTAGACGGAAACTTGTGACGCAGCAGTTAATGGACAGAACCTGTGACGCAGCAGTAGACGGAAACTTGTGACGCAGCAGTTAATAGGCGGAAACTTGTGACACGGCAGTTAATAGACGGAATCAGAAGCGGGTCAAAACTGCACGTGTTTCGACGAAAACAGTGGATTAAAAGCCCGGACAAACTTGCGAAATCGCCAATTTGTCCGGGTTCTTAATCCACTGTTTTTGTCGAAACACGTGCAAGTTAACCAAATTATGATTTCCAAACAACGCACATTCCTATGAACCTTGGACGCAGATTGTGCTTCTGAAACGTTAGTTTGTTAACTCAATGTCAAATAGCGCTAGCCGTCCACGGCCCATGGATACAAAGTGATGTCAGCAAGAGAGATAGATACTCATGAGCCCCCGCAGTTGCTCGGGCTCATGAGGATCTATGTCTCTTGCACTTGGATCGTGGTTCAGTATTTGTCGGCACTGAAGGGCTCAATGGCAAACATCTAACTATTTTATGGCGGGAAAGAAATTCGCGGAAGTCAGAGTTCAGCGTGATGACTACTGAATACTGCTCGATCAGCCTCCATGACTGCGTCCAGAAAGACGCTGATCAATAAATACTGTTGCGTTTTCAAGGTCAGTTATTTTCCAAGCTACCCCGTCGTTAATGCTAAAGCTAGAGGACAAAACTTAGTTACGAATTTGTTTCTATCACACTAAAAAAAAAATAATATACATAGAGCAATTCTCTCCCAGCAAGAGGCATAGATTCTCATGAGCCACTGCAGCCTGCTGGGGACCATGAGAATCTATGCCCGTTGCAAATTGATCTCACTCGATAAAGTTTTATCGACGAAACGAGGCAACAATGGTATCACAACGCACAGTAATCACGTTTCGGCGTGTACGCCACTTCAGTGACGACATCTGTTTCCCTGTTTCCGGCATGTGAACTCACCGTATATACAGATAGAAAACACTGATAAACCATTTTATGATTTTCCTTATTGTTCTACATTTTATTTCATCAATGCATCACTCCAGCATGTCTCGTATTTTTGATAAAATAAGTAACGACGTCGTGTGAATGCAAAAGACAGCAAGTCTATTTTTGTTAAAAGCGACATTTTCATTGTATATACAATAAAATTTTTTAAAATCTCGCTTTTCACAAACGTGGACTTAGGCCTACTGTCTTTACCTTCAAACAACAGGACATAACTTTCCATCAACAGGGTCTGTTTCTATTGTATCTATGAATGAAGCCGACGGCTTGAAATGTGTGATGATAGTATCAGTCATATTTTCAAAGGTCTGAAACCACACCCTGTAGGCCTACTGACACAGAAACCCAATGTACCATAGTAAAGTAAATATGGATTTATTTACCCATGATAGTTCATAGATAGTGCTTGATTAGCTTGGCATCTGGAGGCGCCAACTTAATCAGGCACCGCTCATGAACTATCATAGTCAATCCGTATTCTATTGCCAAGGGTCAAGGAGGAGGGGATCCATCATTTTTTTTTTTTTTATACATCCATAAGACAATAATCAGGCATGTGAGTCATGACTACTCCTGAACCGCCATGGTCAGTCTGTATCCTGTTGTGAGGGATCAGGGCTAAATGGATTTATCAGTTTCAGATGCCCAAATCAAACCAAGCACTACCCTAGAACTGTCATGATCAGTTTGTATCCTCTTGTGAGACGTCAGAGCTGTAAAGCTGATGGAATATTCAGTTTTTGTCGGTACTCACAAACCAGATAGGTGAGGCTAGCGCTGGCAGAATTGTCAGTACTCAAACCAAGGGGAATCACAGCGCTGGACAGACAACAGTTAGATCCCCTGCCCCCGCCTATCAGGCACCCAATCGCCAGCCCACAGAGAAATACGCAGGTATAGAATAAGACAATCATTTCCATTCCTATTAGGAATGGAAATGATTGTCTTATTCTATACCTGCGTATTTCTCTGTGGGCTGGCGATTGGGTGCCTGATAGGCGGGGGCAGGGGATCTAACTGTTGTCTGTCCAGCGCTGTGATTCCCCTTGGTTTGAGTACTGACAGTTTTTGTCGGAAATAAAATAATATGATATTCGGTTTGAAACAGTCAGATAAACCGTTATAACAGATCAGCGTACGATGCAAATTCATTGTTGTTTAACCTTGCCTCAAACAATGCCCGACCTTCTTCAAAACCATAAAATATCTCATGAAACCCAGTTAAACATCTCTGTCTTAGGAGCAGCTAGACCACACCTTAGCCCCCAAAAAGTGGCATAGATTCTCATGAGCCCCTGCGACAGCAGGGGCTCATGAGAATCCGTATGCTTCTTTGCATTTTGGACTCCTTGTCTGTCGGACTGGACTGTAAATGCGGTTCAGTCGTGACTGGCGTTATCGGGGATTATGGTGGAAATAACTGGAGGCCTGTGTGGATAAGGGGCAGATATATGTCATCGATTCTGATACTGAATTCTAACCGGCCTGTAACTGCTAGACATGAACAGTGATACTAAATGGCCCCAGGACGCATGTGAGTGTGCTGGTTTGTCATTATGGACCTTACTGCTTCAAGCCATAAGGACAAAAGTCGCAGTGGCCGCTAGAGGACATGCCGCATACGTATGACTAGGGCACAATCACCTCATAGCCAGATAGTGATGGATAAGCAGTGAAGGGATTCCCAGTGATGAAATAACCACCTGGACATAGCCGGCCGGGAACATGGAGTTACTGACACAGTAATGAACCGTGTCTGTATAAACAAAAGACAGTAGGTCCATTTTTTGCGAAAAGTGAAATTTTCATTGTACTACAATGAAAAATCTCGCTTTTCACAACAACAACAACAACAAAATAATATTTAAAAAAAATTATGGACTTGTTGTCTGTTGTTGTCTGTTGAAGAGAAGGAGAAAGCTTAAAGTACCATTAGGCATAAATCTGACGACACATTTTAGCACCATTTGTGTTTCAAGTGTCATGTCTTGTCGACACACCTAATGAACTTTAACAGCAGTTTGGACACGCAGCAAAAAGCACACGCGTAATCGCACTTATTTATTCTGCGCTGCCGTTAGCGCGTCAGTCAATTTTTGATGTTTCTCTCACTGATAGCTTTGTATTTTTAGAAGGAAGTGGAGTCATTGTCAGGTTACTTGATTTAAAAACGTGTGCTGATCTGGATTGTCCTGTGTTTAAATATACCATAACTAGACCGGTATGTAGCGTTTAAAAACCATCTGTAAAAGAAGTATCTTTGAACAGTTACGGCGGTACTGGGCCTTTAACCCTTTAGCTGTCGGTATCGGGTTTTTTTCGCGATGATTCTTGCAGCAGCAGGAATCATCGCGACAAAAACCGATACCGACAGCCGAAAGGTTAACAATTTCTTAAACATACACACAGACACGCAAGCACGCATGAACGCACGCACATTAAAGTATTTTCAGATTGTCGTTAGAATTCCGATGAAACACGTCAGCTGAAATTTTCAGCTGACGTAATAAACGTAACAGCCTCCCCCGAATCACAAGCGGTGGATACAAAAATAATGAGGCGCACAAGGTGTGCTCTAGGGCAGCTCAGCTTTCTCAACGTAAACACGTACTGCAAAACAAATGGCCGCCCCAACGAATCGTTTTGATGCAGTGCTTGCTTGATCCAGACCAAAAAGGTGACTGCGTTTTTCTTTTATTTTACGACACATTCTTCAGTTGCTACATTCCTTCTGCGATTGACAAGAAGACAAGTAGCGACTGATCTCTCTATCTGTTTGTCTATTTTGAAAAAGGGTATTTACCCGAAATATTAATAAATTGCGTTGTAACTGTCTTTTCTAAGCGTGTTTCTTTCTCCGTTGGGTACTTCTAGTGCTTGCTTGGTTTTTGAGTGACTCTATGCACACTGACACCACTAACCCCTTCACTGGTGAGAAAAAGTCACCGCGATCCAGCTGCAAGAGGCGTAGATCCTCATGAGCCCCCGCAGTCGCGGGGGCTCATGAGGATCTACGCCTCTTGCTGAGACCAATGTGTATCAATGTTCCATCGTACGGGTTGAGACTTTTGATCATTAACTGAACAAAGATTTCAAAAACAAAATGTACGTCCAGATACGGATAGACCGTGATAGTTTAAGGGTGGCCGGTGCCAGAATAGCTTGGCGACTATGGCACCGGCAAATACCATTAAACTGTCGTGGTCCATCTGTCTCCGGAAGTGTAATGCAGTCATCAGAGGACAACTCACAAAGTTTGGAATTACTACGTCTATGGTGATGGAACACAAAATTGACGTATTTCTGTAACAAAACAAAAAAGTAGAAAAGCTTAGCTTTCCAAATTATCTTAATATCAGAAAAATTAATTTGATCTTAGCCACAAGATTTAAGCTGTTTGAACACCCCAACCCCCTATTCTGGCACCACCCTTGAACTATCATGATCGATCCATCTCCTGTTGTACTATACTATATAGCTGCTAAATAAGCAAAAAAAAAAACAAAAAAAAAAAACAACCATGCATTGCTCATATAGGTCTGTATCTGTCTGTACGTCTGTCGATTTCTGTCTCATCTGTCTGACTTGCAACACAGGCCCAGACAAAATCACAAGATAAGCGCCCCGCCTCCAACAACGCATTAGTATCCATTTGTGTGTCTTGGCACACATACATAATACATATAAATTACATAGATAGCAAGGGCATGCAAACAGACACAAGATGAAACATGCTTTTTTTTTTTAACACTTCTGCATACATCGTTCAATAAGTTAACACATTCGAGTCATTCTGCATTCTCAGATATGCGGCCACTTTAATCCGCTTATCCGAGTGCGGTACGTCTCGAATGAGTCGACGCTCTTTTCAAGGTACAAGTCGGTTAAACCCACCCTTGGCACTATACGTGCACGTTTGTTTCTGAAATCTTGCCTCATTCAACCACCAAAAGCCAACACCATCCAAGAAACATGGACACAAATTTATTGGTCTCAGCAAGAGGCATAGATCCTCATGAGCCCCCGCAGTCGCGGGGGCTCATGAGGATCAATGTCTCTTGCAGTTGGATCATGTTTTCTCTGCAGTGAAGGGGTTAAAAACCAAAACGCTCCGCTCCGCGCGCATATAGCAAAGTTTTTCTTCAGTAACAGTCTTCATCGCAGCTTAGGACATGGTTCGTTGTTCTTTAGTGGTCTACTACACGAAAGGCAGTGTGCCTGATTCGTTAATTATTTATACAGGTACTCGACCTACCGATCACTGAACACTCTGGGCTAGACACTGAGACAGATGAGAAACTTATTGACTGAACAGCCAGGTCACAAGCTGACAGAGTAAAATGAGACTAGCTAGATTACAGGCTGCCTATGCTAGATAAAGACAATTTTGTTTTTCATTTCGAAATACGCAGTCGATGTTGCTTATTATAAAATCAGACATAGCACTGGTAGGGTAATTCTGACAACGCTTTTAAGGAGGTCCCGATAATATGGACCATGTGGTATTTCCCTCTGGTATTGGCCCAAACGCAAAGTTCATCCTTCTGCAATCACAACGTATCGCAACGTATTAACCTTTCCACTGTAATTGGTCACAGATCATGTTTCTTGGTGCGGAAATCTTTGTTAAATTCAACGCCAAACCCAACGAGTAAAGGTCATCGGCCCGATGTCGGCCCGATGTCGGCGGCCCGATGTCCTTTTGCGCATTGGGAAGAGCCTCATCCGTCCAAGCAACTTAGATACGATGTGGGGTCAGCAGACGGCGCAGATCCTCATTAGCCCCCTTGCATTTGGGTATTGTTATTTCGTGTGGTCTAAGCCATGGCATTTACTTTTATTCTTTCATTATTTTTTAAAACTCATTCAGCCTGACGCACGTTTGGAGGCGTCATCTAACGACTATGCACCTGTTGCAGGAGATGGATCGACCATGATAATTCAAGAGTAGTGCCAGATTAGCTTGGCGCCGACAGGCGCCAAGCTAATCTGGCACTACCCTTGATTTATCATGGTCGACCCATCTCCTGCTGTAGTGCGTCAGGGCTGAATGGGTTAAACTGATTTTTACATAAAATCCCCTAGGGCAGAGAACGGCTTTGGTCTGGCCAGGCTGCGCACAGCTTTGCGCGGGCAAGCTAATTAAGGTTGACGCCGGTCCTGGCTACGACCTTTAGCTAGCCAGGTGGCCCAAAAGGACCAGGAATTGGCGAAAAAGAGAGTTCGGCAGCTACACGGTATACGGCACTGCGACATAGACAATGCGACGAATTTGAATCGATAGGGTGCCAAAATTCACATCCACGAAAGAGCGTGATTGTAACTTTACACGTCCACAGACCAAAGAGCCAAAACACATATCCGAAACATATATACCACCTCGACAAACTACGTATACCCGGAACCCTAACATCCTGTACGAGCAGATGCAGGTAGCTGTGTGCATCGTTTCCGACCTGTGCACAGCTTCAAGTGTAAAGAGCAAACAGACCAGAGCGAATTGTCACTACTGTGCCAATCAACTTACAGACTTAAGCCCCTTTAACTCATTCGCGGGAAGCCGCATCCGGATGCGCGGCATAAGCCGCGCATCCGGATGCGGCTGGCCGCAAATGAGTTAAGCTTTATTTTGTTGTTGTTTTCGTTTGAGAAGTAGAGGTAAGATAAAAGGCATGACGCCTCACCAGGTAGCCGCAGGGACTGTTAGAGAATTTATACCTAGTGCAGATGAAAGGATATTTGCTGAGGGACTTCGAAGAACCCAAGAAGCCAACCTAAATTGCGGTCGAACCTTTTTTTTTATTTTTTATTTTTATTTTGTGTGTGTGTGTGTGTGTGTGTGTGTGTGTGTGTGTGTGTGTGTGTGTGTGTGTGTGTGTGTGTGTGATTGTGTGTGTGTGTGTGTGTGTGTGTGTGTGTGTGTGCGCTAGCCAACAATAGACATAAATTCTCAGGAAGGGGCACACATTTCTCACGACCCCCTGCAGTTGCATGAGAATGTGTGCCTCTTGCAATCGAAAAGTGCGGATGGCCGACGGTCTTTAAAGGACCCTACTGACAAACGCAAGCTGAATACATCGTCACCAGACGGTGCCCCAATCGGCATTTGAGGACTTTGTGGCCAGGCAGAGCCTAGGATCAAGCGCCCTGAGCGTGTTGACCCGTGTTTGCTCGTGGCAAAGGCTATACACACTCCCCTGTCCAAAAACAACTTCATTCCATCAGCAAGACCCCCACTCCAACCACCACCACCACCCACACCCACCCCCGTGCGCAAAAGGTCCTCGGGTCGACTGTCGACCGCAACTGGCCCGAGCACGGCCGTGCTCGGGCCCGTTGCGGACGGCATCGGCCCGAAGGCCTGTTTGCGCACTTTGTTAGGGCCATCTTGCAAGAAGCATACTGGAAGATGCATAGAGGTCTATGCTCTTTTTTATTGCAGGGGTTTCTGAAGGGTTATACTTTTTGCTGGTGAAGACGGGCCATATGTGGATCTTTGTTCATCAAACAGGAGCAGCATACACTCAATTTGAAAATAAAAAGGAAACAGCTTGCATCTGCAAAGGGCACAGACCCTCGTGTAAACCTGCTGGCTGCAGGAACTCATGATCGTCTAAAAGTAGTAAGGGCAAGAACCATTGTCTTCTACGCGAGTGTCCACTTGACGGAGGATTTGTGCATCACCCAAAAGGATTTTAACATCTTTTAATTGCAAGAGGCATAAAACCTCATGAGCCAATGCTTTCAGCAGGGGCTCATGAGGTTCTATACCTCTTGCGTAAACCACGCCATCTACATTCACATCACCGTCCCTCACACGGAGAAGGTATAGGGCGTTACGAGTAGCGCAATATGTACACTCCAAACACCCTCTGAGCAAACTGGCGAAAGGTTTGGAGAGACGACAACCCTTGTTCGCCTTTCTACAACTTCATCCTCACCTCTGACAGGCACGAATAGAAGGAGGCCAGAAAAGAATACAGTTGCTGGTAGATAATGCCCAGTGGCATGGTAGACAGTGTTAGTAAAGAGATGGCTGAGCTTGTTCTTATTCTTTTTCCTCAGTTCCTTGCCCTGTGGTTGTTACCATTGATTGAGAAAAAACAAGAAGGCACCATTACATTTGACACTATTTCTGGGGTAGTGACTTGGCGTCCATCTGACACTAATGCAAAGGTAGTGCCAGATTAGCTTGGCATTCAAAAAGGCTATAAGCTGTTCTGGCACTACTCTGAATGATCACGGCTGATCCATCTCCCGCAACTGGTGCAATGTCTTCATAGGCGCTACTTGACCAAAGTTGCGAAAGTTGCTTTCAGACATAATTTTAGATCATATTAATACGGCAAATGATATTTTATGTGGCGTATAACACATTGATTACTGTGGGAAAACGGGAAAAGGGGAACATTCACGAATAGATTGGACAGAAACACATTTTTTTTTCAAATGGTCGCAAACAAAGCGTAACAGAGGTTATCCCTAAATCAGCGGTAGGTCAAACCTTGCACGGACTTCAGACGTTCCGTGGATTCATCCAGCCCGCTCCATCTACACCCGCAGCGGCTTAAACAATATACGCCTCTTGCTCACAACTAGCATCGTCGGGATTTTTTCTTCAGTGAAACAAAAGTAAATGCGTGCGGGTATATGATTTTGCATCCAAAACAGACCAACACACGTTTAACCCCTTGACTGCTACTGACGATACCGTTCGGCGGAAAAGACGCATGTCAACGTCACTACCTAACTACGTGTCAATGTCACTACCTAACTACGTGTCAACGTCACTACCTAACTATGTGTCAACGTCACTATCTAACGACGTGTCAACGCGTCTTTTCCGCCGAACGGTATCGTCAGTAGCAGTCAAGGGGTTCGTGTCGACGAGCTATGTGTACGTGACTTACCCGCGTCCCACGATGAGTTTGAGGGCTTCCAGATGCCCGTTGTGTGCTGCCCACATGGTGGCGGTCATGCCGTCTTCGTCAGGCGTGTTCAGGTCACGTTTGGTCGCCCTCTGCAGCAGGTCCAGGTAGCCGTCCTTGGCGGCGTTGATGAAACGCTCAGCAGCGTACCGGTCAGACATGATGGCGGGTCAGCAGACGGCGTAATAAAAGGCTTTAGCTTTTGGGTAGAGAAATGATTTACACTCTTGCAGATGCGTACAGACTCTTATGTTTTCGCTCAAGACTGGCAGAGCAGAAGGCGTTACACTTTCACAGATGCGTAGAGATTGTTACACTTGGCTAGAGTTTGTTACACTTTCGCAGACGTGACGACACAGCAGAAGACTGTTACAATATCGCTGTGATTGATAGAGAGAGTTACACTTTCGCAAGTAGAGATTGTTACACTTTCGTTGCCACTTTGATACAACGTAGAGCTGGGTGGGTTTTCCCTATGTGGGATAGGTAGGTCCTTGTCACTATGCTTTACTCTGGACGTATTCCGTATGCTGGATGAGTAATTCACTTTCCGTCGTTCAAACTGCATGTATTATCACATCCCTCGTGTAGGTTAATTATGTTTGCTTTTTGTTGGACGGCCATACCTCAGTTCACTGTGAAATCTGTCAGTCAGTGAAACGCTGTACCAGAGTTGGGTGGTGAATCCGATCAATTCAAGTTATGTTTGTTCAGGATGGCTGCCTCACTTCAAGTTCAGACTCCAAATTCCAGTCATTTGTAGAGGCTACGTCACGCCACTTCTGGACTGATGTGTCAAGCTGTTGTCGGGCACTGATCGCTAGAAAACATTCATTTGTTGGTAAACCCTTTATACACAAACTGTTTTCTTCAAATATCCAGATTTTGCAAATATTTTCAATAATTTGTTTCTTTCAATAAATGTGTCTGTAAACCCAGTATTTCTGGAGAAAACACAAAGTGCTTTCTCCAAATGTACAGGGTTTACAAACAAATGAAGTTTTTTTTTTAAAAAAACTTTTATAAACCCCTTAATTGCCGGGGCAAGGCGAACGCTACCCATCGCTGCAAGAGACATAAACGCTCGTGAGCCCGCGCAGTCGCGGGGGATCATGAGGATTTATGTCTCTTCAATTGTTAGTCATATGTTCCTTATGCCCATGCGGCTTGGATTCATTTCATCTGTGTTCTTCAGACGAGTGTCGCTCAGTGTGCAGTGCGAAATCCACGATCACCGGCAGTGAAGGGGTTAACATAAACCCTAGCCATGTATACTGTTTCATTATAAAACTAGCCGCGATCGTAAGGGGGGTACACCTCACTTCACTGCGACACATCAAATAAGCACTTGTGCCTCAGACGTTATCTCCGAATTGTAGGCGTGATTGTATGCATGCATGATGCTGCCACACCCTATCACTTTATTTGAGACTGAGGTATTCAAACGGACTGAACGACAAAAGAACTAGTATTCGTGCCAATGTTGTTAATCAACGTGGCGGGCACAATTCTTCCTTGTTACAGATAAGAGATAACTGATCGCATACGTGTGCCTTCGTTCTGAATGCAACGCCTTCCTTCTCAGTCATGTGGCTACCAGTACAGAAAGATCAGATAAAAGCACATGAGCACACTACAGTCTGTATAGAGAGGCATAGGTTGCTGAGTAATATGAGACGTGATCACAGCCATGTAGCAAACGTCACATCTAAGTTATCCAACGTACTCGCAAATTATTAGTGAGGTTACGTTTACGCCGAATGACTCCCAACAACGAACGGAAGCAAAATCACGAATGGATAAGCAGCTACTACCATAAGCATAGACAACTCTCCGAACATCTCCAAGAGGGATAGATCCTCATGAGCCCTCCGGGTTCATGAGGATCTATGCCTCTTGGAGATGTTTGGAGTGTTGTCTACGCTTCTGGTACACACTGGTTATCAGCTGTGACTTCGCACTCTTTCGTTGTTAGGAGTCGATCGGCGTAAACGAAACCGCACTATATTGTGGCTTTAGCCACTGTTATTGTAGCAGAATCAGTCATTGCGTTACACACTTCCCCAATGTATCTTTCAAATACATTAAAGATAAACGAGAGGGTGAAGACACAACATGAAGCAACGTTCTAAATAGTTTTTTTTTTTGTTTGTTTGTTTCTTTTTTTGTTTTTTTTTTGGTCTAGCTCAGCGATCACTTCTACTGCCTGGCCTGGATCAATCTCTTCTACTTCTGTTCATACTGCTGAAAACTTTAAGATGGCTATAAGAAAACGACAACGTATACCAAGAAAATCGAGAACTGCCAAGTATTTTCAGCGGTGACTCTTGACCTCCCTTACAACTGAACGTTGTCTGTTCAATATACTATATTTTTTCTGCACTTCTAGCAGTTTGATCAAGTACAGGCGCTCGACTGTACGCTGGAAACATCTCTCCTGTATATAAGTCCTCGTGCATACTGTCTCTCTATACAGAGAGACATGGTAGTCACAGTGATATCACTTGTGATACAGGAAAGTTACGACCTTGCAATCGAGCGCCTGTGGACCAAGCATATGTGTCACAATTAAAATGGTGTCACCATGCTTGGTCCACAGGCGCTCGATTGCAAGGCCGTAACTTGATTTATGTTTACTTTGACTTGTTTCCAGTCTAAAACGGACTGATTTGTTCAATAGCATGTCCGTTGAAAAAGGTCCTGGTAAATCAAAGTGGCACAGTTGGAGTGCGCCTGAGTTGATCAGTGTTCAGGTCGTACTCCATAGGCAACAGATTTCCCTGTCTCCCATAACCCGCCCGTCAGGGCCGTCCATGATCACCTCGGTGCTGTGGACGTTAAACCCGAACTAACCAAACAACCATCCAGTCTGTCTGTCTGTCGGTAGCCAGACGTTTTGTTGAACAACAGGAACTGCGTCCACCTTAAAGTCAAAGTGATCTGCTCCATGGCAGGTTTTGACTGCTAAAATTAGCCGATACAACGGCTTATCAATGTTGTCTTAATAATTGCCTCAAATAAGACTTCCTTAACCCTTTTAGCCCCGGATTCCTACAGCAGGAGATGGCTTGACCGTGATAATTCAAGGGTAGTGCCAGATTAGCTTGGCGCCATCAGGCGCCAAGCTAATCTGGCACTACCCTTGAATTATCATGGTCAAGCCATCTACTGCAACTGGTACATAGTCGTTAGGCAACACCTCCAAAATTTGAGAAACGGGACCTTGGGGATAAAAGGGTTAACTTTTTTTTCACAATACATGTGAGCAGCTACACATACAAGAGGTTTCCCACTGCCTTTTGATCATCGTAGTAATGAAAGGAGAAAGGAACTCGCCTGCGTACAAAGAAGAAGAAGATCAGACAAGCCTTTCATTTTACGACATGCAGACTTCATAATTTAAGTTAGCCCATTTAATGTTGGCCAGCTTTATTGTAAGACTTGCTAAACACATTTATAAGGAGACATTGCGATCCATTAACCCTTTCCCTGCCACTGGACGCGTTTTTTTTTTTTTTTTTTTTTTTCTGAAACCGGCCGTGTTCACATTCAACACATGAAAAGGCTTCAACGTGCTAAGCCGCCTGCTGGTGAGAACCATCCGTGATTTGAAGTTGACTTCCATCTCAGAAAATTGGATTTATCTTCGGCTTTGTCTGACTTTCAAGATCTCTGATCTAACTTGAAGTCAGACAAAACCTACAGTTTAACTCACTCTGCCCGCGACACACTACAGCAAGATATGGCTCGACCATGATAGTTCAAGGGTGGTGGCAGAATAGCTTGGCGCCTATAGGCGCCAAGCTATTCTGCCACCACCCTTGAACTATCATGGTCGATCTGTCTTCTGAATTGTAATGCAGTCCTCGGAGGATAACTCCAAAATGTGTGTATTTCGTATCTCGTGCACTTCCTAATTCCGCAGTGAGATGGCCTTCGGCGTTGAACCCCAATAACTAACTAACTAACTAACTAACCAAATAACTAACTAACTAACTAACTAACTCAGTCTGAAATAACTGTTGACACCTTTTGTCGTCAATGCGTTAATCATAGCGGAAGCGCGTGTGTGAATTAGCCGCTTCAAAATAAAGCATTCACCGCGAAATGCAAATGCGGCACTCATTTTGACTGCCTATTACGCCACATAAATGACGGGTCACATAGCTCGGGGGCGGGGGGAGGGGGGGGGGGGGGGGGTGGGGGTTGAAAACGATCTGTTTAGCGGAGCACATGCTTTAATGAGTTTATTTTAACCCTGTGGCTGTTGGTAGCGCCTTTTGTAGACTGATGATTCCTGTAGGAATCACCGCTACAAAAGGCGCTATCGACACCAAATGGGTTAGTGTCGGTCACGCGCACGTTAAGATTTATGATTCGGAACCCATTACTATTCAGTAAAGGGAATAACTTCACAACGCACACATCGAATCTTAAAACATCTGATTATCATGAAGAAGAAAAACAAATCTGTACCTACTACGAAAGGAAACAGCCTTATTCAGTACTATAACTTTCTCACGTCCGGCAAAACCCTCACTCAATAGCGAACAAAACTGACATGACTAATACTAAGTATAAACTGAAGTTCACTGCATCGAGAAACACATTTTAGAAAAATGGAAGAAATACGCACATACACTTCGCTTGTTTAAGCAACTTGACAGTTGTCCGTGCGAAAATCCAGCCGCTTACAATGCACAAAACCACGGCGATTACAGGTGAGATTGAAGTACACACATAACGGCGCAGCGAGCGCGCAGTCTGACGTGTTGCGCGCACGAGGTCATACTGAGACAATTCTGAACACTGAGAGCGCACACCTGCGCTTTTTCCTCTCTCAGGTCCCTCGCCCAGCCTGAGTCCAACTACAAGAGGCATAGATTCTCATGCGGCCTCTAATACGTCGGTGAAATCCATTAACCATTCCAGTTTTGAAACAGCTGCAAGAGTCATAGATTCTCATGAGCCCGCCCTGCGGGGCAGGGGCTCATGAGAATCTATGACTCTTGCCGATGTTGACATTCCGCCTTTATTTACATAGTTATCACTTCCTTCGGTAGGGATCGGCCTCAGTTTTATAGCCTTGTATAGATTAGCACCTCAGGCAGAGTAAGTCGTTTTGGTTTGTGTTGGTGGCCATCTAATCAGTCATAAATTAAGAATGCAGCTGATCTTCTCAAATACAATAGCACAGACGTTCAGAGATTCACCGCAGGCCGCTGCGGCTTTGTTTAGCACAAGGTAAAATCTATACTCCGTGATCTGGCGCTCGTGTGGCTGTCGAAACACAGTTTCTCTGTCAGACTGAGTCGCCATGTACCGTGGGCGACGCCGCCCGCCCGACCTCGTCTGAGGCACGGTAGCACTGAAGTCTCTATCAACAAGAGACATAGATTCTCATGAGCCCTTGAGTCCGCAGGGGCTCATGTGAATCTATGTCTCTTGTTCGTGGAATGAGATACGATGAACGACCGTCCTACGACCCGGCTGTGTTCAATCGCCGCCCCTGAATCGTAAATTCTTTATCAGCCTTGATGAATATTCATAACAATGATGTCACAATCAGAAGGGGAGAGCACAGCAGAGAAGCAGACCTGGGCCACCACATGGTACATCGTAATTGCCCTTTCCGAGTCCAGTCAGCCACAATTCTTGCTAATGATCGCAGCACTGTCTAAACTGAAAGAGAAATCTCAATATACCTCACGTATTATGAACATACTGTCTGCATGTCTCTGCCTGTCTTAGGAACTGGAGAAGGGTGCATGGGGAGGGGGCCCATCCTGCCCACACCCCCACCACCCCGGCCGTTAAAATAAGATATGCCCTGGCGCCCCCAATATCTTACGGAAAAAAATAATGGGACGGAAAAACATTGCGGAGAAAGAAAAAAATCACGATTACGATTTTTATTTTGTTTGAATGTTTGGATAGTGCAACATTTCAGGCACACTTGACTGGGAACCCAATGAAATATATCTTCATATGCCACTGACTAAGTGCGCATGACTGACTGGACAACTGTGGAAAGCTGACGAGTCGTAAGTTTTGTCGCGTTTTGACTTTACCCCGTTCCACTTTATATTAAGTTAGTTTATTTTTATGCAGTTGTCCGTTTGGTGTCAAGCTCCCAGCAAGACAAATAGGCACAGGATGTCTTTATTTGAGGAGTCAACAGGAAATAAAAACAATTACCATGCAAGCATTATTTTTTTTATAGTTTTGTTATTATTATGGTGAACCCCAAAGTACAATGAACCCCTTGTAGCATGAAGCGGAACTGTTACGTCGCATCTCTGACTCACCGACTTTTTGGTCACATATCCGCTTCTTTGCAACAGCACAGGACGGTCCGGCGATGTGAAGTTGTGGTCACAGAGCCCTCTCCAGCGAATAAAAAGAATGTGGAGATGCGACGGTCGCATCATGGCCACATTTAGGTTTCATTTGCGACGGTCGTAGTATGGTCACGTTTAGGTCTTATTTGGGACGGTCACTGGAGAGTCGCAGTAAGGGTTCACAAGGACCGTCACAGGTTTGTCGCATCTGGGTTTCATTGTGACCACACCCTTTTCACACCATTCTTTGTTTCTTACATAATACAATTATTACAAGAGTCAAGCCTGAGTCAAACATTAGGCATTTTGCTACAAAGAGGCACACTGTAAAAAGCATTACAAATGAGTCCTTGGGCAAAATGTCTAGTTAGTCTATCTAAAGCTATTTATCAAATACTGCCATGAAAAGAGCAGTCTGAAGAAAAATGTAACAACTGCCAACAAAACAAACATAAAAACTGTAAATAACTGTGTTTAATTATTCTTGATCATTTATAACCGTAAATACATAATTTTTTCTCTTTATGTTTTTTATACTCACTGAAATTCAAGTTTTGTATCACACAGCTACATAATAATAATAATAATAATAATAATAATAATAATAATAATAATAATAATAATAATAATAATAATAATAATAATAATAATAATAATAACGGTATTTATAATGCGCTTATCTTATAATAATTATAACTCTACGCGCACTCACAACTCGCGCACGCATGCGCACGCTTTAGACAATGACTCACAAATAAATTACGACAGTCAGCTTGAGGTGGGGAGTGTGGTGATATAGTGCTAGAACTGTTGAAAGAGGTGAGTTTTGAGGGCGGACTGGAAGGAGGAGAGAGAGTGTTTCTGACGGAGAGAGATTGGAAGAGTGTTCCAGGTGGATGGACCGTAGACGGAGAAGGAGCGGGGGCCGAAAGTGCTGAGTTTGGTGCGGGGGATGTGGAGGCGGAGAGGGTCGGAGGCGGAGCGGAGGGAGCAGGAAGGAGTGTAGGGGTGAAGTAAGTTGGAGAGATAGGTAGGAGCGTAGTTGTTCAGGGATTTGTAGCAGAGAGACAGAACCTCGTATTGGATGCGTTGGAGGATGGGGAGCCAGTGGAGGAGTGTGAGCAAGGAAGTGATGTGGTCGGATTTTTTCTTTCTGAGGACGAGGCGGGCAGCATTGTTCTGGACGCGCTGGAGAGTGAAAGTGGTGGAGTGAGGGAGGCCGGAAAGGAGAGAGTTGAAATAGTCGATGCGAGATAAGATGAGAGAGACAGCAAGTTTGGTGGCGGCTTCGGTGGTGAGGTATTTTCTGATCTGACTGATGCGACGGTGGTGGAAATAGCATGCCTGGACCGCGGCGGAGACGATGCTGGTCATGGAAAGAGAGGAATCGAGGATAACGCCGAGGTTCTTGGTCGAGTCAGAGAGGCAGATGGGGGTGCTGTCGAGTTGAAGGTGGAGCGAGGGAGGGAGCTGGGAAAGTTTCTGGCGAGTGCCTACCAGCATGGCTTCCGTTTTGTCGTCGTTCAGTTTAAGCTTGTTTGCTGTCATTCAGTTTTTCACGTCTTCGTAGCAGTCAGCCGTGCGAGTCAGTAGCGACTGAGTGTTGTCGAGTTTGTCTTTGTCTAGTAGTTGTGAGTCGTCAGCGTAGAGGTGGTGGTGTATGTGATGAGTCTGGATGATGTTGGACAGGGGAGAGGTGTAGAGTTTGAAAAGGACCGGGCCCAGGACGGACCCCTGTGGAACTCCGCAGGAGAGCCTGACTGGGTTGGAGGAGACGCCGTCGATGGTGACGGACTGCTGTCTGTCGGAGAGGTAGGAGAGAAACCAGGAGTGAGCAGTCAGTGATGCCGAAGGAGTGGTAAAGGCGGTGGAGGAGGATAGAATGGTCTATAGTGTCGAAGGCGGCAGAGAGATCGAGTAGTGTAAGAAGGGAGATGTTGCCCGAGTCGGTGGAGAGGAGCAGGTCGTTTAGGATATGTAGAAGGGCTGTTTCAGTGCTGAGATGTTTGCGATAGGCAGACTGGAAGTGACTGATGAGGTTGTTGTCGGCGAGGTGGAGATTGAGCTGGTTGAGAACAACCTTCTCAAGAAGCTTGGACAGGAAAGAGAGATTGGAGAATGGGCGATAGTTCTTGAGTTCGTTTGGTCGAGGTTGTGTTTTTTTTAGGAGAGAACGGACGATGGCGGACTTGAAGATATCGGGACGGAGCCATTCTCTAGAGATGTGTTGATGATGTCGGTAATGAAAGGCAGAAGTTTTGGAAGCCGTCACGGTAGAGAGAAGCTTGGAGGAGGTCTAGTTGGCAGGTTTTGAAAGGCATGGACTTTATGGTCTTGAGGACTTCATCCTGAGAGACGGGGCGGAAGGACGAGAGGGGAGTGCCAGAAAAAGGGGGGGTCGGGAGGGCAAGGACAGAGAAGGCAGAGTATCGAGTGTGTTGCGCAGAGTTTGGATTTTGTCGGAAAAATCGGTAAAAAAAAGCGGACGGGAGTTCTTCTTTGCTGTGTGTGTTGGGGAGAGGAGAGTCTTTAGAAGTGCCTAGGAGTGTGTTCATGGTAGCGTAGAGGGTTTTGGAAGAAGTGGATTCCAGGATTTTGTTTTGAAGGTGTTTACGTTTGGAGTCGGAGATCATTCTGCAGACTTTGGATCTGGTGGTTTGGAAGATCTGTCTGTGAACGGTGAGGTCGGATGAGCGCCAGCGGCGTTCCGCTTGTAGGCGCTCGCGCTTGGCCTCAGTTATGTCGTCAGTGAGCCAGGGGGAGGGGAGACGGTTGGGTATGGGTTGGTCACAGGGGCATGGGTGTTTAGGAGTTTTCGAAGGGAGGAATCGAAATGGGATGCAAGATCAGGAGAGCGGGCGGGGTCCAAGAGAAGGCCGACAGCTTCGTCGAAGAAACTCTCTCGGTTGACAGATTTTAGTTTGCGACGAGAGACAAGGAGCTTGGGTTTTTTCGGGGGAGGTAGGTTGAGGGAGACGAGAATAGCGAGGTGGTCAGAGGGGAGTACAGATGAGGTGTCAGAGTCGAGAAAGAGTTCATCGGAGGTGCGGGTGGTGATCCAGTCGAGGGTGTGGCCGAGTCGGTGGGTGGGTTTAGCGATGTGTTATGTAAGATTGTGGTTTGAAAGTGATGTGCAAAGGCGTTTTGTGTCAGGGTGGTTGGGTTTGTCGAAGTGGAAGTTAAAGTCGCCAAGAAGGATGTGTTTTCCGGGTCGTGTGCTGTAGTGGTCGAGGAGGAGGTCAAACTCGGTGAGGAACATGGAGTTTGTGAGTTTGTTTTGAGAACTTGGAGGGGGGCGATAGATACATGAGAAGATGAGGGACTGGCCAGGTAGTGTTGCTACGGCCTCGACAGATTCAAAGGAGGGATGAGCAAAAGGGAGAGACTGAGAGAAGGAGAGGTGAGCAGAAAGACAGTCCCTGTATATGACGGCAATGCCACCCCCTCTGGAAGCACGCGGGAAGGAGGCCAGGCGGTAGCCACTCGGAGTGACGCTGGCGATGATGGGTTCATCGCCAGCTGGGCGGAGCTACGTTTCGGTCATGACTCTAACAACAAGATGACTCTAACAACAAGAGAAGAAGCTCAGTTTGACTGATACACATGGGTTTGGCTCTGACCCTCATTTTTAGTTAGTAGTTCAGTAAAATGTACTGCTGTGAATTGTTTGGATGGTGCTGCTTTAATGTTCTTGCACCATACGATCCAACAGATTAACTTTCGAAAAAGTGCAAGAATACAAGAAGACAGCTACAGTTCACAGTTTTAAACATTATGGTGAAGAAATTTTAAAAGTGTAAGATATTTTAGCTAACTTATTAAAGCTAATCCATTATTGGAATCTTGCAGTGTAGGAACAGTGAAGCAGCACCTTTGAATGAGGGACCGAGCCAAAGACAGGTGGGTCCGAGCATATTTTGTTGTTGCAGAGCCGTTTTATAAGATCTGTCATCATAAAATGCCACCTTTGAATAGAAGAGGAGACGTTCAGGTGTCCTTAGTGTGGCACAATTGTATTTCTCCTTGGTATTCACCAAATAGAAAAACGGCAATCAGGAATGGGTCACACTGTTTCAGTACAAATCACGTAAACGTTGAAAGTGGATGAAGCGCATGGTGAGGTAGCCATAGAGGTCATGTTGTAGGCAGCACTGGTGCAAATAGGTGCAATCTGCACTGTCTTGTATTCTCTTGCCATCAGTAGTGAAAACATTAGCACTTGAAAAAGTACAAAGCCATGTGCACAGCAGCTTTGAGTATAACATGCTCAGGCTTAACAAAAGTCAGATGTAATGACACTTTTTGAAGGTCCACACTGCACTATTTCTATGTATGTTATTTCCCTGACAAAAACGTTAGACATAAGAATAAGAAAATGTTTGTTCTTTTGTATTTGTTACATCCAAAATTTACCTTTGACAAATTATTGATATTTCAAAATTGGTTTCCTCCATCAACAACATTGGTGGAAACATAATCGTGCTCTGAGATCAGAAGGAAGTGAAATTTCACACATTTATACTCCTGAATACGTATGAACCTGTACAAAAGATCATTTTGCAATAAGACTGTTTCTCAGTATGAGAAAGAGAGAGAGAGAGAGAGAGAGAGAGAGAGAGAGAGAGAGAGAGAGAGAGAGAGAGAGAGAGAGAGAGAGACAGACAGACAGACAGACAGACAGACAGACAGACAGACAGACAAAAGACAGACAATCAGACAGAGAGAGAGAGAGAGAGAGAGAGAGAGAGAGAGAGAGAGAGAGAGAGAGAGAGAGAGAAAGAGAGAGAGAGACAGACAGACAGATAAAAGACAATCAGAGAGAGAGAGAGACAGAGACAGAGACAGACAGACAGACGGACAGACAGAGACGGAGATGATGAAACTTTATTACATAACGGTAGAAGTTTTGACAGATACAAATACGTCATTTTTCAAACTTGCCGTTTCTAACGTTCTACAACATGAAATATAATGAAGACAAACAAAAAATATTTAACGCAAACAAAAAACATAACTAAATAAGTACAGACAAACGCAGTACAGAAAATGATACTACTAAGGTAGCAATAAACAAATACAAAAAAAGGAAGTAACACTCCTCAGCACAAATT
>BTPG01000008.1:146252497-146279997 GCA_036245525.1 Semisulcospira habei
ATGAGAGATGGAGATTGAGAGGGAGAGATATAGAGAGTGGGAAAGTCTGTAGGGGGTGAGTGCGTAGGCGAGTATGAGAGGCGTGAAAGTGTGTGGGAGGTGAATGCGTGGGCGGTTACAGGAGTGATAAGGGAACGGTACCGACCAAATACGCCAGTCAGCAGCGCAGCAGTCAGGCGACAGCTAGAATTTGAAATGGCTCCCAAATCAGCGAGAAAGAAGGCTTTACTAGAAAATAGTGAGATGGACCATATTTTCCGTGACTGGGGCCTTGACGAAGAGGTAGTGCTGCCATGATCAGGGAAAAATTCATCTCTAGGCAAGCACTACTGCTAATGTCTGACGAAGACATTGACGCTCTGGTGCTGAAACGTGGGGACAGAGCAGTGCTCCGTGCAGCGGTGACCAAATTCCAGGTGGACAACGGCGGTGGCCCACTGTGCGGCGGACTGGGAGGAGTAGCGGACTGGGAGGAGTAGCGGACAACAGCGGCAGTAGAGCGTCACAGTCCTTGCAGGACGCCCTATACTCTACACACCACAGAGGGGCCGGACTGGACGAACTGTTGCGCGACAGCCTGTGCGTCAGTGGCAACAGTAGCGGGGGTATTGCGGCAGCAAAAGGTGGGCCCCACTTACGTATAGTAGACTTTCTGTCTTCAGCAGAGGAAGAAGTGGCACTTGGGGGTGGTGTCATTATAAAGGTGAACAGCAAACCGAAGTTGGACAAGGTTTCCCCCGCACACTGGATCAGTAGTGGCAAACAGCCGTATTATGGCGGCCCTTATGGACAAACCCACACCGGGTTTCACACCGCACGCCTACCTCAAGTACTCGGCGATGGTGGGGGAGCTGGCGGCCAGATACACCTGGCAAAGTGTCCTGCTGTTCGACGATGAGTATCGTCAGCGGCAAGCGGCCGAAGCATTCCAGTGGGGCACGGACGCCCCACACCTGTCCACGGTAGTGCTGCGCGACCGTACTGCGCAATCTGCGATGCCCGCTGGCTCACCTGCTCGCAGAACAGGAGGAGGGACGGGGGGACCGCGCCCACAACGCCCCATCGGCCCCTCTGGGAGGGAAGTGTGCCTGCAGTACAACAGAGGTTACTGCACCTACGGCGCACGCTGCCAGCTGGACCATGTGTGTGCCACCTGCGGGAGAGATCATCCGGCGCGGGAGCATCGTGACACACCTGCAGCAGCGGCAGGGGGCAAACACGGGACAGCCTAGGACACAGCGCAGCAGGTTGCACAAGGCGAGGTAGGCCCCACCCATTCTAGCACTTTTTATCATAGCCCTTATCCTGCGCTAAGTCCACACCACTGTCAATTGTTAGGTTCTGGAGCGTCCATTAGTTCAAAGCTTTTAGTGTGGCAAGACGAATTAGCTTCTGATAAAGACACAAACTTTCTCCTTGAAGGGATCGAACATGGGTTTTATATCACGGACAAACATCAGACTGTTAGATCTGTAGAGCAGAAAAATCACACCTCTGCCTTAAAAAACAGAGTAGCGGTAGAAAAGGAGCTCATTGATCAGATAAACAAAACCAACGGTAATTAGCGCTTTGGCTGCGATCCCAAAAGACGACAATAGCATACGCCTGATACACGACGGCAGCAAGCCTGTAGGACATGCAATGAACGATTACGCAGTACCTGAGTCAGTAAAATTCCAGACTCTAGCGGGCGCGTGCGCACTAGCCAAGTCCGGCTACTGGTGCGCGAAAGTTGACCTTAAGGCGGTATACCGATCTGTGTGTATCCATCCAGATAATTACTAAGTCACAGGCCTAAAATGGATTTTTACGGGCGAGCAGAAGCCCACATACCTGTTCGATAGTAGGCTACCCTTTGGTAGTAATGTGGGCCCTTCGCACTTTCACAGACTCTCGCAGGCAGTTCGCAGATGTATGATACGGCGCGGCATGACAGGGATAGTAGCGTATATTGACGATTTCTTCATAGCAGCTAAGTCCAAAGAGGAATGCACTCAAATGATAATGACGCTCATTGCCCTTTTACGTAGTGATTAGGGTTCAATATTAGCTGGCCTAAGGTGGTGGGGCCTACACAAACCATTACTTTTCTCGGGATCCAAATCTGCACCAGCAAGCACCTTGTCATTGGGCGACGACAAGTTACAGCAACTTCACAAACGCTTGCAGCAGTTTCAAGGCAAAACACGCGCGACAAAGCAAAGCTTGCAGTCACTAGCAGGGTTCCTTAACTGGGCGTGTCAAGCCGTCAAGGGAGGAAAATTTTTTCTCAGGCGGATTCTTGATACGATTAAACCCCTTCAGCAGCAAAGGCATAAAGCGAGACTCTCACGGGAGTTTCATGCAGACTTACAGTGGTGGCTATCTTACATGCATGTTTTTAATGGCACTGTATATTATGACTCACAAAGCAAGGAACATGTCCATGTTGATGCTTGCAACCTGGCGGCAGGCGCGTTCTGGAAAGGAGATTGGAATTATACACTGTTCTCTTCAGACATGCCGGCAGCCAAGGACTTGCATATTAATTATAAAGAGGTGTGCGCGGTCGTGCAGGCATGAGAGTGACTGGAGTTTAATACTTTTTAAATCAACAAACCACTTAATATTCATTCCTTTTATTTTTTAGATCGGGCAACACAGAAACTTACACATTTGACGTGTTTCCTTCAATCCCCTAAATAATGAAAAGTGTTGTTCTAAAATTCAGTGTTAACGTAAATAATAGATTTTTTACTTAAACCAGGAGAAACGGACACATTTTCTAAATAATGTATTATTTGTATTATGATGTAGGTAAATTAATTATTTTTCTTTTTTTAATGTAAATAATGTATTATTTAGGTAAATAAAGTATTATTTACGTAAACAATTTATTATTTACAAATAATAGAAAACAAATCTATTGTTCAGACGGTAAAATGCGTTCTTTGTGAATGACCATTTATTTAGGGAATAAATGCAATTATTTTGATATTTAGGTTGTTTACCCCTAAATCAGAGGAAATTACTCACAACAAATATATAACATTTAAGCTCAAAAAGTGTGCAGTATTTTTTAACACACGAAATGCCGTACCGTGGGCCTTAGCTACCCCTGAGCTATGCGCACGTGAGAGAGAGAGAGAGAGAGAGAGAGAGAGAGAGAGAGAGAGAGAGAGAGAGAGAGAGAGAGAGAGAGAGAGAGAGAGAGAGAGAGAGAGAAAGAGAGAGAATGAATGAATGAAATGAAACTTTATTTTCCAAGGATAAAAGAATAGGTGCGCAGACTGTCACGACACGCCTGACGGAGTCAGGGCGCCGTGGACAATATGAGTGCAGACACTCGAGAAAACCCACCCACTCTAAATAAATAACACAACGCCAGCGATAAACAACAAACAAATCCTTTATTACCTACTCTTACTCTAACCCCCACCCCAACCCACTAACGCCCCACACACTCACACATACCCACACATGCACTCATAACGTATTAACACTTAAAAAAGATTAACATATAGAAAATGACTAACAAGTGAAAATGACTAACAGGTGAAAATGACTAACAGACGAAAATGACTAACAGGTGAAAATGACTAATAGACGAAAATGACTAACAGGTGAAAATGACTAATATGGCCAACGGCTATACAAGGCGGGTAACTTTGTCTCTGTACAGTGTCCTCTGTCTCACACTAGACAGGGTGGCTCGTAACGTACGAGTACTACCCCTACACCACAGAGCACCGTAGCCGCGCTTGCCCACGCACGCCTGTGACCGACGCTCAGAACGTAGAATCGGCCTGCTGTAGCCCAACGTAAATCTTCGAAGCCAATCTTCGAAGCCAGTCTTCGAAGCCAATGCACTGTCACTGGTGAGTCCTCCGGCAGGACGAGACAAACAAAGACGAAGACGAACCGGAGGGGTCTTCTGCTGAGCAGCAGCCGTGGTCACAAGTCTCTCGGGACACCCACACCCAGGAACACTGGCCGTGGTCTTGCAGGGAGGGTAAAACAACCCTCACACAGCTTGTCAAGGGCTCCAAACGAGGACGCACCCTGACCCAGACTCTCACTTCGCTGGCTAACTCCGCTGACTGACTGTAATATCCTTCTGCTACCTTGCAGTTTAACTTTACTTCTGAACACTGTTCGGTGAAAGCTACTTGGCTAAAGCGTGCCACCGCTGTACTCGCTCACTGCTAAGCTTGCTGCACGGGCTTTACGATTACGCTCACACTACATTTATTAACTTCCCTAAACTAAGGCTATTTACAGAAGTCGGCGACCTACATTTATTAACAAAAAAAACGACTTGGCGAAAAAATAAAACAACATGTCACATCCGTTACGTGACATACCCCCCTCCCAGATCAAACACCCGGGTTTGATTCCTATATGACCGTCCCATTACTGCTTCCACATTTGCGGTTTCTACCACCCTGTTCTACTCAAAAAGTCAGCAGGAACATTTACTTTACCGGCTATGCTTTCCACTCTAATGGAAAATGGCTGCAACTGCAAAGCCCACCTCATCAGTCGACTGTTTGTGGATTTAGCTTGTTGCAAGTACTGCAATGGTCTATGGTCGGTCTGTACGACGAATGTCCTACCATACAGATACTGACGGAATTTTTGAATTCCCCACACGATTGCAAGACACTCCTTTTCGATGGTGGAGTAGTTACGCTCTGCTTTGGATAGTTTCTTGCTCGCGCATGCAACAGGCTGTAAACCGTTACCATGGTCCTGACATAATACGGCTCCTACACCCCCTTCGGACGCATCTGTCTGCAACACGAAGAGACGATCGAAGTCTGGCAATGAGCACACAGGACCTGAACACAGTCGCGCCTTCAGCGTCTCAAATGCTGTCTCACATGCATCGTTCCAACCGATCTGTCCAGTTTTCCCTCCCTTGGTCAGGTCGGTTAGTGGGGCTGCTATGGCCGCAAAGCTAGGAACGAACCGGCGGTAATAATTTGCCAACCCAAGAAACGATCTGACTTGTTTCTTTGTTTGTGGTCGCGGCGCGTCTTTTATCCGCTGCATCTTGTCTCCCTCTGGTTTTATCTGACCGTTACCCACTGTATGCCCCAGATATTCCAACTGCTTGAACCCCAAGTAACACTTAGTAGGTCTGGCCGCCAACTGGACCTCTCTTAGCCTACCAAAGAGCTGGGCAATACACTGTAAGTGACGTTCTTTAGTGGAGGAAGCAATCATGACGTCGTCCATGAAATTGCTAACTTCCGTCAATCACAAAGGTTCTAGTAACCTCCTCATCATTCGGGAAAAGATTGCCCCTGCCGTCTTTAACCCGAAAGGCATTACCTTCCACTGAAATTGCCCTGCTGGTGTGGTGAAGGCAGTTTTCGGTTTGTCGCTCTCTAACATGGGTACCTGCCAGTAGCCTTTAGCTAGGTCTAACTTACTTAAGTACTTAGCCTTGGACAGTAAGGAAAATAGGTACTCCACGTCAGGCATTGGCTCCGCATCGAACACGACCTTTTGGTTCAGTTTTCTAAAGTCCACGCAAAACCTAACAGTGCCATCTTTCTTCTTCACCAAGACGATCGGTGAGCTGTATGGGGAATTGGCTCTCTCGATTACTCCCATCTCTAGCATAGCATCTACTTCGGCTTTCACTACCTCTAGTTGAGAATGAGGTAGAGGATATTGCTTCGTTCTCACCGGCACTTCATCAGTCAAATGGATTTCACATGAGTCTAGTGTCGTCCTCAACGGATAATCTGTCAAAATATCCTTAAACTGGACAGTCAGAGCTTCTATACTAGAATGGATCTCTGGACAGTTAGGATCAAGATGGATGTCAGAGGGTCCTTCAGACGCTACTAAAGGAATGGTAGGTACTTCCTTTACCACCACGAATGCCTCTCCCCCCTCATCTTCGTCCTGCTCATCTATCACTACTGTAGCTACTGACACTCGTTCTTGGAACTTTTTCAACAGATTTGCATGGTACAGTTTATTTTTACTGCCCACCCGTACCCTGTAGTCACACTCTCCGACTCTCTCTAGAACTTCGAACGGTCCCTGCCAAGCCATCTCCAGCTTGTTGTGTTTAACTGGAAGTAACAACAAAACCTTGTCTCCTGCATTAAAACTGCGCGGTTTGGCTCTGCGGTCAAAGTGCTGTTTCTGCTTTTTCGAAGCTAGCTTCAGATTCTGTTGCGCTAACCTGCACGTCTCTTCAATGCGATTCCGTAAATCTACTACGTACTGGCTTGCATCTCTCACCTCTTCTCCCATCTGCTCTTTCGTCCACAGATCCCGTAGAACTGACATGGGCCCCCTTACAGTCTTGCCGTACAATAACTCGAACGGCGCGAACCCCGTCGATTCCTGAGGAACCTCCCTGTACGCAAACAGCAATGAGGGAATGTATCTGTCCCAACATCGAGGTTGCTCGCTAGCTAACTTCTTCAACATGGACACCAAGGTACCGTTGAAACGTTCGACTAGGCCATTTGCCTGCGGATGGTAAGGAGTAGTACACTTGCCTTGTATGCACAGCAAACGGTTGACTTCAGACATCACTTGTGAAGTGAACTGGGACCCTTGGTCGGTGAGCACCTCCCTCGGAATTCCCACCCTAGACCAGATTTCTAACAATGCCTCAGCGACCCTTTCTGCTTCGATCCCCTTTAAAGGTACTGCCTCGGGGTATCGAGTGGCGTAATCGACGGTCACGAGAATGAACCGGTTTCCTCTGTCGGAAGCTGGAGCAATAGGCCCCACAATGTCTACCGCTACTCTCTGAAATGGTTCTTCTACTAGCGGAAGCTGTTGCATAGGAACCCGTGGTACTCTCCCTCTTGGTACTACTTTCTGACATTGTTCGCACGACTCACAGTACCTGCGAACTTGAGCACACAGCCCCGGCCAATAGAAAGTACCCCAAATGCGTTCCCGGGTTCTCTTGCCTCCCAAATGTCCCCCCATCGGTGGGTCATGCGCTAAACGCATTACAGTCTCCCTCAAGGGCTTCGGGGCGACTAACTGGGACGTTTGGCTGCCTCCTTTGCTATAGACCCGATACAGAATTCCCTTCCTCCTGCAAAATTCTATCAGACTTTTCCCTGACGGAATTGCTCGGCCCTCTTCGGCCAACTTCCTAGCGCGAGCTAGTGTTTCGTCCTGGTTCTGCCACTCTATCAGTTGGGCAGGAGTCACATTGAGATCGGCCTGCTTAACGACTTTAAGCGCGCTCTCTCCCTCCTTTTCCCTCTGAACCTGAGCTCGAGTTTGGACCGCTGCTGCCATAGCACACTCACTGGCATCGATGGATACGGGACTACGTTTCCCATCTGAAAAAGTCACCCAGTTTCCTAGGATTACGTCCGGTCCCATGCGCTCCATTACGATAAGTTCGATCGTCCCTCGCACAAATGGTGAATCGATTTCAACCCATGCAGTCGGATACTTATCGGACTTAGTATGGTCGACGGGGTTGACGTCGATGAACCGACCTGTAAAATCCCTGGGTTCTATCCACTTGGCGGCGATCGCACCCATATCTGCGCCGGTATCACGCATGATACGAACTTCTTCCCCCTTGGCTAATCCCCTACTCCACGGGTCGTAGGGCCGGACCGTCCGCATCCCTACGGTCACGGGCTCTGTCATTATGGCTACTGTCTCAGGAGCAATGGTGACTTGGTTAACTGACGCCTTACTCTGACAGTTCCTTGCTAAGTGCCCTGGTTTGTTACACTTAAAACACAGCCGTTCACCAGTCCCCCTGCCTGAACTAGCTGGTTCTGCCCTATGTTCTGCTTTGGTCTCAGGGGGTTTATTCGACCCTTTGTCCCTCTTGAACGGCGGACGAATCGGCTCCCCACCCAATGGACGCGAGACTGCCCGTATGGTGTCGATATGGAGCTGCGCTAGCTCCGCGGCCTCTTCACCATTCCTAGGACGTTTTTCCCTAACGAACATTTCAAGGTCTGCATTCATAATAGCATAAAGTTGCTCAGACAGAAACATGTCTAGCACTTGTTCTACGTCCTCTATGTTCTTATGGGCTAAAGTGAACCAACGCTTGACTGAGGTCTTTAACCTAACGAACAACTGGGGAAACGTTTCGAGACTCTCCTTTTTGGCTTCGCGAAACTGGCGCCTGTAATATTCAGCGTCACGCCTGAATCTTCTCAATAAGGTCTCCCTCACCACCTCAAAATCTTTCCCTTGCTCTACGGTCAGCCTAAGGTATGCATCACGGGCCTCCCCCTGCAATAGAGGTGCTAACCTGATCCCCCATACCTCTTTCGGCCACCCCTGGGTTTCGGCTACTCTCTCAAAGAGCTGAAGGTAAGATTCCACATCTTCCTTATCCTCTAACGGACGCATCTTGAGCGAGTAATGCTGACTAGACTCCGTAACTGACTTCTTTTCCGATGCTGCTAACTGTAATCTAAGCCGCGTTTCGGCCGCGACGAGCTCTTCTTTCCGTGCTTGTTCCGCGGCAGCTAGCTCTTCTTTCCGTGCTCGTTCCGCGGCAGCTAGCTTACGTTCGGTCAATGCTAAGTCATCCCGCCTAGCCTGCTCAGCCATCTGGAGCTGCTTCTCTACTGCCTCGCGGTCCATCTGGAACCGCCTCTCTAACGCCCTACGCTCTAGGTCACGTTCCCGTTTTTCTTCCTCTCTCCTAACTTCGGACAGGATGAACTGGGTTAGAGCTCCCCCACTAAGTCCTAGGCCCTCTCCTATCACTTTATACTGCTCATATGGGTTTACTATCACCCCTAACCCCTCTTTACTTTCCTGATCCCTACTGGGTGTCAGTCCTGCTGCAGTGAGAGTACGGGTAAGGGTACTCACCACCGTTTCCTTCCGAGAGGTAGTGGCCAAAGTGGCTCCTCTCTCTCCTGGACCCTCATCCCCTGCACCACCACCCTCGGACTCAGGGTCGTGCCCCGACGTGGCACGGGTGGCCCTGGTATCCCGTTTAGGGGGCATCCTGGTGTGGGTGTCACGGAGGCAGCAACGACAACTGCTCCCCAGCAGGACCCCTGACAAAGAAAAAACAAAACAAATAAATACACAGAATACAAACAACGAATAAGGACTAGACAGTGACAAGAGCCGAAGGGTCCTCACCACTCGGTACCTGAGTAATGAGAGGCAACCACTCATGCCACCCCCCGTTTATGCGCACTGCACTCTCTGGCCGTGGCCCCTGGCGCAATACGCCCCCACTCCCGCCAACCGCCCGCTAAATCTTACTCGTACCACAACACGAACAAACGATCACTGGCGCGCAAAAATACCCTAATCTAACTAATCCGTTACCTCCCCCTAATCCTTATCCCACCGCTGCCACCAAATATGTCACGACACGCCTGACGGAGTCAGGGCGCCGTGGACAATATGAGTGCAGACACTCGAGAAAACCCACCCACTCTAAATAAATAACACAACGCCAGCGATAAACAACAAACAAATCCTTTATTACCTACTCTTACTCTAACCCCCACCCCAACCCACTAACGCCCCACACACTCACACATACCCACACATGCACTCATAACGTATTAACACTTAAAAAAGATTAACATATAGAAAATGACTAACAAGTGAAAATGACTAACAGGTGAAAATGACTAACAGACGAAAATGACTAACAGGTGAAAATGACTAATAGACGAAAATGACTAACAGGTGAAAATGACTAATATGGCCAACGGCTATACAAGGCGGGTAACTTTGTCTCTGTACAGTGTCCTCTGTCTCACACTAGACAGGGTGGCTCGTAACGTACGAGTACTACCCCTACACCACAGAGCACCGTAGCCGCGCTTGCCCACGCACGCCTGTGACCGACGCTCAGAACGTAGAATCGGCCTGCTGTAGCCCAACGTACTTGTCCAACAGGACCGGCTAGCGAAGGCGTTCCGACTCCCGATGATGCGTCACCGTTGGTCGTGAATGAGATCGAAGAACGACGAAATCTTCGAAGCCAATCTTCGAAGCCAGTCTTCGAAGCCAATGCACTGTCACTGGTGAGTCCTCCGGCAGGACGAGACAAACAAAGACGAAGACGAACCGGAGGGGTCTTCTGCTGAGCAGCAGCCGTGGTCACAAGTCTCTCGGGACACCCACACCCAGGAACACTGGCCGTGGTCTTGCAGGGAGGGTAAAACAACCCTCACACAGCTTGTCAAGGGCTCCAAACGAGGACGCACCCTGACCCAGACTCTCACTTCGCTGGCTAACTCCGCTTATACCGAACAGTGTTCAGAAGTAAAGTTAAACTGCAAGGTAGCAGAAGGATATTACAGTCAGTAAGCTACTTGGCTAAAGCGTGCCACCGCTGTACTCGCTCACTGCTAAGCTTGCTGCACGGGCTTTACGATTACGCTCACACTACATTTATTAACTTCCCTAAACTAAGGCTATTTACAGAAGTCGGCGACCTACATTTATTAACAAAAAAACGACTTGGCGAAAAAATAAAACAACATGTCACATCCGTTACGTGACACAGACCTGTTTTCATTCTTGTCCTTGAGAGAACAATGAACAATGAACAATGAACCTTTATTTTCCAACGGTAGAAGTTATTGGTAACAGGACCAGTTTTCAAACTTGCCGTTGCTACATCTACTACATAAATGACATAGACATGTAAACATACACATACCACACACTGACGCATGTATGCACTCGCTCACGCACGCACGCCCGCACATACGCACGCACACGCACGCTCACACACACACACAAACTTGCACACGCACGCACTTAGACACACACGGCGCACACATATACACACACGCTCTCGGACACGCACTCCAGACATACGTACGCGCATAACGCGTACGCACAAAAATATAAAATGAGTAAAAATGCAAAGTAAAGCAATACACAGAAAATCATTAAGTACATTAGAATTCTCTCTCTCTCTCTCTCTCTCTCTCTCTCTCTCTCTCTCTCTCTCTCTCTCTCTCTCTCTCTCTCTCTCTCTCTCTCTCTCTCTCTCTCTCTCTCTCTCTCTCTCTCTCTCTCTCTCTCTCTCTCTCTCTCTGTCTCACACACACACACACAGCATGCACACACACACACAGCATGCACACACACACACACACACACAGCATGCACGCACACACACACACACACACACACACACACACACACACACACACACACGTGAGCGCGCGCCCAAAAATATCGCGTACACACATATGAAGGCAAAAACATTATACATAGCACATGCAGTATTCAATGTACTCTTGACACTCAGATATTATGGTCCACTGTATATTATATAAAAAAAAATATTTAAAAAAAAACAGACGCTCTCTTTCTCTCTCTGTGTCTCTCTCACTCTCTCTCTCGCGCACACACACACACACACACACACACACACACACACACACACACACACACACACACACACACACACACACACAGACATTCTCACACACACAAACATTCACGCACCTGAACACACGCGCAAGTTATCCCTGTACTGTAATGATTAGATTACGTCAGAGATTCTAGGTGTTTGAAGAGGCTGACCCTAAATGAGGTGAGCGTCTTTGCGTTTCTGATTTCTGCGGGAATAGAATTCCAGAATGAACTTCCCGAAAATGACAAACTGGTTTTGAATAAATCAATACGCGGCAGGGGTACTTTGAAATGGTCGGTGTCCATGTCTAGATGCTACAGATATCCGTTCTGAGAAAAAAGAACTCAAGTACAGTGGACATGACTGCTTGTACAGCTTGTACATCAATACACCTTTATTGAACTGAAAGTGATGGGATAGAGGGAGGATTTTTAAAGTTTTAAGCTTTTCATCAGTTGAGAGTTCGGGATCGGGAAATATAAGCTTAGCAGCTCTCCTATGTAGGGAGTTCAGCCTCTTCAAATGTACATCACTAGAACCATCCCACACTGTTGATGCATAGTCTATGTGCGATTTGACATGAGCATTGTAGAAAAGAAGACGCGCATCTGTGTCAGTAATTGCTTTCAATTTTGACAACATATACGGCTGGAAACCCTTTTGCACACATTATTAATATGCAGTTGCCATTTAAGCTGATCATCTATAGTGACCCCTAAGAGGCGGTGGTGTGATACTTGCTCAATTGAGAGAGAGAATCAATGAATCAATGAATCAATGAATCAATGAAACTTTATTTTACAACGGTTTAGGCATTGACATCGTCATCGACACAGCCATTTTACAAACCTGCCGTTGCTAACAACTACAAGACTAACTACAAATATACATACATATAAGTAAACATAATACTTGCAAAGCGATGACAACACTATTCACATAGACAGACATACTCATAGACTCACAGACACCCCCCACCCCACCCACCCCCCTTCACACATAGACAGAGCTAAGTAGTCCAAATGATAATTGAAAAGGATAACAGACTTAATTGGGAATAAATTGGACCCAGCATAAAAAGAAACATATAATACAAGTGGTTGAGTCATCCCTACGAGTGATCCACAAAATATTTGAAGAGACCCTTTTTAAAACAGGCTAGCGAGGAGGCGGATTTTACATGGTCTGGAAGGGCATTCCAGATAAGTGCCCCTGAGAAGGATAAGCTAGTTTTATATAGATCGATCCTTGGTTTTGGGACTATGAAAAGCTTTCTGATGTTTCCAAGCTTGGACTCAGACTTACGGAACAAAGTGGAGATGTACTCAGGTGTTTTGCGTTTCCACACTTTGAACATAAAGATTGCTTTGTTATATTTAAAATGATCTTGAAGTGGCAGGAGACCTGCTTTTGAGAGCTTTTCTTCAGTGCTAAGGTGTTGATCAGGGCAGATTATTTTGGCCGCTCGTCTGTGTAGGGAATTGAGTCTCTTTAAATGGACCTCACTACACCCATCCCATACCGATGACGCGTAATCGATATAAGAACGTATGTGAGCGTTATAAAATAGTTTACGGGTATCTGAATCAGTATAATATTTCAGTTTTGATAACATAAAGAGATTTTTGGCTACTATTTTGCATAAGGCGTCTGTATGAGCTTGCCATTTTAGCTGACTGTCGATTTTAATCCCCAGTACTCGATGTTCATTTACCTGTTCTACCTGACTACCTTTAAGTGAAAGGTTAAGTAATAGAGGCATTATCTGCTGTTTTTGGCGCGTGGCGACTACCATCGATTTCGTTTTGGCTGGATGAACAACCATAGAATTGTTTATACACCAAGCTGATACTTCATGAAGACTTTGTTGTAGGTTGTCGGAAATTACCTGTATATCTTTACTAGTAGTATGAACTGAGGTGTCGTCAGCAAAAAGGTCGCATTGTACATCTTGGCAAGTAATATGTAGAGGCAAATCATTGATAAATAAGCAAAACAGTAGAGGGCCCAGTACAGACCCTTGGGGCACACCGAAGCTTACATCTTTGAGAGAGGAGTATGAGCCATGAACAAGAACCTTTTGTTTTCTTTTAGTAAGGTAAGATGTGAAAAAAGCAACTGCGTCTCCGTTATTGAGGTATGTGTGAAGCTTAGCAGTCAGAATAGTATGGTTAATCAGATCAAAAGCATTCTTAAAATCCAGATAGACTACTCCTGTTAACTGTGACTTATTCATACCCTTGAGCCATGTGTCAACAAGGCGTGTAAGTGCTGTGTGGCATGAATGCTGCGGACGAAATCCGGATTGGAAAGGGTGGAAGAGCTTACGGTTTTCTAGGTAAGCAAGCAGGTGTTTATGAACGTGCCTTTCCAGTGGTTTGGACAAAACAGATAATAAAGAAATAGGCCGATAATTATTAGGATCAGAACGATCTTTTGTTTTTGGAAGTGGAATTACTTTGGCATATTTAAGTTCGTTAGGAAAAGTGTTATGCTGGATACAGAGATTATAAATATAAGTTAAGGATTCTACAATGTATGGGAGAGACAGTTTAAGTATTTTCGGGCTGATGTCATCAGGCCCCGAGGACTTTTTATTTGGAAGGTTACTTATAAGTAAACCCACTTCATGAACAGCTAACATAGGGATGTTGAAGGGGGCTGTGCCCATTGTTCTTTGTTGACAAAACTCAGACAGCAAATTTGAACGGTGATAAGTGTTATCCTGGCTTGGCGATATTAGAGATTTGGCAATCGAAAGAAAATGGTCATTGAATGTATCAGCAGTAAGATTAGTGGGAATGGTAGTTGCGGTACTTGGAGACCCCCTAGTAAGTGTGTTTAGAAGGCGCCATATAGTAGAGGTATCTTTGCTGTCTTTAACCGTGTCACGAACTAACTTTTTTCTTGCCTCTCTGATCATGTATTTAACACGGTTACGCTGTTGCTTATATTCAGTGAACATTTTATTGCTACGTAGATCGTTTCTAAGCGCCATCGCCTGCATGATTTCCGGAGTAAGCCAGGGAGGAAGAGTGTTAGATTTTACCCTCCTCTCGCGTAGAGGAGCATGTTTATTAAGTACATTTAGGAAAAGAGAGTACCAAATACTGAGGGCGGTATTAGGATCATAGGACAGGAGCACGTCATTAAAAGGAGTATTTTCTAGATCAAATAGAAATTCGTCTTTCCTGAAGTGTTTGAATGTCCTATACGTTATAGTTGTATGGCCGTTCTTTTTTGGTTTAGGGAGTTTAGAAGACCAGGAGCAAGCCACAGGATAATGATCACTAACACTAAGATTTGAGACATCAACGTCAGAGACGGCTTTGGGTTTATTAGTATATATGTGGTTAATAAGCGTGGAAGTAGTTGGAGTAATTCTGGTGGGTGATTTCACTAACTGTACTAAGCCAAACAGAGATGACGTTGAGCCCCAGGCGGGGTGCGGCTTAAGTAAATCTATATTAAAATCGCCCAATAGAAGAATGTCGGCCTTCTTTTTTAAAGCTCTGTCAAGGTTATGACTAAACTGATCGTACCACTCAAAAGTTGAGGCGGGATTTCTATATAAGAACCCAATTAATACCGGTTTTGATTTCGGACACTTGACTTCGACCCATACGCACTCCACCCCCATCATTTCTAGGTCGACGCGTCGATGAACTAAATGCTGGATAGAATTATGAATATAGACAGCGATGCCAGTTTGACCGGGAGACAAGGGGTCTCGTCTAATAACTGAAAAATTAACATTCTCATATGAGAAAAAACTAACACAGTCTCTGGTGGTAACACTCAATGTTACTGTCACATCAGTTTATGACCAACGCGGCTAGAAGGTAGAACCAAAGTAATCAATAAACAGCACAGTGGATGCAGACAATAACGTTGGTAGTCACTCTAACTGATTTACGGTAAGAACAAGTTACATCTGTAACAATAGCAGTCAGCTTGCCGTGCTCGTGTTCACAATCACCAAATATAAACGTCTAATTAAAGCGTCAGTAAATCAGTGATGAACTAGTTCAACAAATGAAAATTAACCCTTTTGTTCATGCATCCACCGGTGCTGTTTGCAGCATCGGTGGTTGCATGCACAACGGGGTTAAGCAAGTTAGTGGCAGATAAATCCCTGTAGGAAAGGCTGCGGTTAACTTGTCAGTTGATATCGCAGCTAATCAGTTAATAGTAGACACCACCTATTAACCCAACAATGGACAATTAATCCTCCTGTTCATGCATCCATCGGTACTGTTTGCAGCATGTACTGTTTGCAGCATGTACTGTTTGCAGCACCGGTGGTTGCATGCACAGGAGGGTTAATGAGATTATTAGCCGGTAAAGCCCTGAATGAATGGCTGTAGGAGCTGCGCAAGCATGCGCATCCTCTGCGTTGCGTCTAATCCGGGTGTAATGGCAGGGCTCTCCCACCCTCTGGTCGGTGTGGGATTAGCGGTGGCGAGGGCGTGAAGGGCGCTGTTAGAGCCTTGGTCGGAGGGTGGAATGCGCGGAAATTCGCGTTCTGACGGAGTGAACTGCCCGGCGTGACCTTGCTGGGGACAGAATGTCGGGGGGTAACCAGGCTGGGCAGAGTTGTAACTGGCATTGTCAGACATGTTGAACTGGGTTTGAGCAGAATGGGCTTGGCAAATTTGAGACTGTTGAAAATGGGCTTGAACGTGGTTGGAATTAGCTTGGCTGGGAGGGGTTTGGTTGTTGTGGGGGTGGGCATTGATGTGGGCATGGTTGGGGTGGGAATGGTTGGGATGGGTATGGACTTTGAAATTGTTTCCTCCATTTGCTTGTCCCCATCCTGTGCCCCTGCCAGAAGCCTGATTCTGGTAGTGCTGTGGTCCTCGATTTTGAGGGTTGGTAGGCGCATGACGATCCGCTTTCGGCACATCGTATCCCGGTGAGCGGCGTGCTGCTCCGGCGAACCTGATGGCGAGTGCCAGTCGCTTGGTGCCTTCCTCTGTCAGGTGACTTCTGTCTCTCTGGAACAGAGTCTGACGCGGCGCAAGATTAGCTGTCAAGAAACGGGGGACATGGTCGATATAGGGGATCTTGACCTGCTCACACACAGCCCTGAGATTGTCGTTGGAAGCAAACACAGCCTTTGCCAGGTAATGTTCAGTTCCACCTGGAATAATGCAGGATATGTACACAGCGGCGCTGGGAAAGGCTGAGCGTAGGAAACGGAAGAGCTGGTCCCAGGACTGCTTGCTGACGGCGCCCACTTTGCAGCTGTTGATACCAACATGCGTCGTCACACGGCGGATGTGGGGCATTGGTGGCAAAGTGCGGAGCCACTCAGTGACATCAGCTACAGTCAGGCCGGAGACAGACAGATTCTGTACAAGGGCACCGTCGACAGACATCCTGCGCTCGTCAACACCTTTCAGCACAGAATCCCCGATTAACAGCGTGTTGACACCTGGTCGTACTTGCAGGAGCTGAAGCTGTTCTAGGGGTGCATTGTCCTTAGCGCTGATGTTACTGTCGTTGGTAATGCGGGTGGAGGTATCGTGTCCTCGTCTGTTCTCGGGTGCATTTTCCTTAGCGCTGATGTTACTGTCGTTGGTAATGCGGGTGGAGGTATCGTGGCCTCGTCTGTTCTCATCCAACTCAGACAATACAGAATACCGGTTTTTAACTGGAACTTGCACGAGGAGTGTGTTGTCGGTCGTGGTAGAGTCTTTAGGGGGAGGGGACATGAGGGATTGTGAGACACTATCTTTTTGGGGTGAGCATTTGGGGGCGTTGGGGGTTTCGTTGGCTGGTTCAAAATTCTGGGTGTTGCTGCAGGCACTGGCTTTAGACAGGGATTCCACTTGCTTTTTTAGGTCTTTTAGTCTACTGGCATGGTTGTCTCTACTGCTAGCCAGTTGAGTCACTTTCTCATTTAGCCTGACGTGGTCCGCTGAGAGTCCTTCTACAGCTGAGTTAATGCTTTCTGCATATTCCTCAACTGCCTTTCTCCCACTTTTCGCCTTGACCTCGTTATCTCGCACAAGGCAGTCCATCTCTGCAAGGGTCTTAGTGTGTGCAGCACACTGGTTCTTGACATTAGCCAGTTCAGTTTGCACTTCTTGTAGCTGGATTTGGAGGCACCTAATAGTAGCTACGTTCAGGGCTAGTTGCTGCTGCATTCGCGCAACGCACGTTAGTTCTGGGTTTTGTGCTATTTGTGCTAGAGTTGCGAGTGAAATGGGCTGATCAGCGGTTGTTGTCGAGAGGTCGCAAGGCTGGTAAAATGTAATGGCCGGCTGGCTGACCTGGGTTAAGGACACATGAGTAATCAGGTCAGATAAAGAGGGACTGCTGTTATCACCTGAGGCGCTGCTGGGGACTGAAGAGTCGGCATCTTTGGATCCACTGACGTCAGTCGTGTCACTGGCCGACACGTCATCTCCCGAGGCGCTGCTGAGGACTGAAGAGTCGGCATCTTTGGATCCACTGGCGTCAGTCGTGTCACTGGCCGACACGTCAGGATTAGTTTCGATAGCCTGGGCTGGAGTTATGTGAGTCTTGTCAGATTCAGATGCAGTGTGTTTCGCTTCCGTGGCTGGTGGCTGCGGTATGTGGGTAGTGCTTGCACTAATCTCCTTTGTGCATTCAGCCGAAACGTCACTGACGGCATCTTTGGTCAGAGATGAGACCGCACTAATCTCATCAGTGCAGTCAGACGGAACATCGCGGGCAGTGGGTAGAGGTGACGGGATTTCAGGTGCGGACTGGGATTGAGAGGAGGCCATGTTGTCTACAGTGTCTTTTAACATCCGAAATTCTTCATCGACCCATTCTTGGCAGCAGTTTCCTTGAATAGTAACAGTCCCTGTGGTGTAATATACAGTTATTGTGACGAGTTTCTTCGATCCATTCCACAGTTGCACAAGTGTTTCAAACAGTTTGTTGGTGTACGGAGGGTCAATGGGAACAGGTGCACTCAGTACGCTTTGCTTCTTGTCTCTGTCTTCCCAGCGCAGATTCACACCTGTGGGCATAAGCTCTTCAACATACAGCGTATGCAGGACACGTCGCCATAGGGGAACTCTTGCTATGTCGGACTCAAACTTTACTTGGATCGGGTCTCTCGTTCGGATAATCTTTTCAAGGGAAAGGCGAGAGTTTGATGAAGAGGAGCGTGTGGAGGGGCCCATTGTAAGGGGATGGTGGTGTCGCCATAGTCACTTACTCGAGGTGTGACGACATGTTGGTCGCTAATCAGCTGGACACCTACTTGAAAGGATAAGTCGCCAGCCAAAGCTGGCCGACAAGTCAGTGCGTCCGTCAGTCTTACAAGGTCACTCAACCATGATGCCACTCAGCTTCACAGATCACGGCTAAGCCAGAGTTGTATCACACACGAAGCGTGAGGAGAGTGTGGCGCAGCATCCGCATGATCGTGGCCGATGTTTGTAAACACTGGCGAGTCAACAGCAGAGCCGAGTTTAGCAGAGCCGAGTTTTACTGTAGCGTTTGTGTGGCGTTATCAGCTCTGACTCGGCTACGTTTGACAGACTCAGAGGCGGTGTGATGTATGCCAGACCGGCACACCACCTACAACAGAGAAATATAGGAAGCGCGGTTTTCGACTGCGCGCCGTGTACAGCCGTTGTAGACCGGGCCCATATCAGTGAAGACTGAACAAAGAAATCTGTGAAAAGTATAAATAATCCACGAGAATCGTAGAATGTCACGAAAATAACATCACCATTGTGTAGAGGATCATATCACAAGTCCACAGGTATAAAATTCCAGCATGTGCACCTTGTATAGCCTACACAAATCACTGCTCAGTAAGAGCGAAATCAACTGCGTGCGATCGCACTGAGAGAGAGAGAGAGAGAGAGAGAGAGAGAGAGAGAGAATGACAATGACAATGACAATGATCCTTTATTTGACAACGGTAAAAGTTTTGGTAATAACAACCATTTTTCGAACTTGCCGTTGCTAATCTACTGATTACAGAGTTACTATCGTTCTAATTGTTTTCTACTAGGAAGAAAAAAAATGACATGACACAGCACAAGCCAAGAATTAAAAAAAAAAAATTAAAAAAGTAAAAATAATGTTGGGGGGAAGTGACATAGGAATTACCAACTTTACTGGTCGGGCATAATGACATGTTGTGAGGTTTAATTAAAAGCAGTAATATAATAGGAATACAGACAACCTAATACGCATACATAACGCATGCACATTTGAGCACGCCACTCTCTATCTCTAATATACACGTGCGCACACGCACACACGCACAACGCACACACGTGCACACACACACGCTTACGCGGCTTAAGCTAGTCAGTCATATGAGTAGCTGGCTACATACAAGCTGTACCGAATAAATATGAGTCATCAGTCGAAACCTGTGATACACGCAATTAATGATCTAATAAGAAATAGTATTTTTCAATATGTGCACAGTCACGGGGATGCTGCTGACAAAAATAAGTACTTGATGAGACTGACTTTAAACGAGGAGGAAGTAGCTGATGTCGTGACGTTTCTAGGCAAGGCATTCCAAAGACTAGAGCCAGAGAACGTCAAACTCGTTTTATAGAGATCAATTCTAGGTCGCGGCACAATAAGGGATTTTCTTGATCTGGAGTATGTTGATGACTGGACGGTAAATAGCGATGTGATATATCGGGGTAGCTTATCGTTTAATGCCTTGAACATAACCATTCCCTTATTGTAAATTAGATGATCTTTCAGGGGCAGAATTTTTAAGGCTGCCAATTTTTGGTCAGTAGTTAAGCTGGGATCAGGGAGTATTAGTTTGGCAGCTCTCCGATGTAGAGAGTTCAATCTTTTCAAATTGACATCTCTCGACCCATCCCACACAGTAGAAGCATAGTCTATATGCGATCTAATATGGGCATTGAAAAACAGTTGACGTGTCTCCATATCAGTAATGTGTTTAAGTTTTGCTAAGATGTACAGATTTCTGGAGACAATTTTACAAACGTTACTGATGTGTAGCTGCCACCTAAGCTGGTTGTCCACCGTGACTCCTAGCAGGCGATGGTTAGTAACTTGGCTGATGGGTTTGCCTTGGAGGGACAGACTGAGTGAGAGAGAGCCAAGCTGGTGTTTTTGGCGAGTGCTAATTACCATGCTCTCCGTTTTTACCGGGTTTAAAATCATAATATTATGACTGCACCATTCATCAATATCTTGCAGTGTGTTTTGCAGTCGTGAATTGATGTTTGATATATCCTTATCTGGCGTGTGTACAGCAGCATCATCTGCAAACATATCACATGTAACGCTTTCATTTTTTATCGCAAGAGGAAGATCATTTATGAACAAGCATTAATAATGGAGATTAATAATAATAATAATAATAATAATAATAATAATAATAATAATAATAATAATAATAATAATAATAATAATAATAATAATAATAATAATAATAAAATTAATAATGGAGATTTGTTAAGCGCTTATTCGAAGAGTAGTAAGCGCTGATACAAAAAAGAAAACTAAGAGCTAATACAACAACAACATACACACACACACACACACATGGAGACGAAAGCCTCAGAGTGGGTTACCTACCATTTTATGTGAAAATGGGTTCCCATATTTCTATTTATTCTAGGGCTCTGAAATTGATGCGAATGTTTAGAACTCACCCTTTAACTAAGCTCTATAACTTAAAATAAAATTGACATTTTCTACAAACAGAGCCACTAGATGGGAATAAAATGGGTTTCTACCAATAAAGTGGGTGCCTTTCACACAAAAACTGGCATTACAGTGCAAATGGGTGTCTTCACAACATTAGGCGTCTGTAATAAGGTCAAGTTCATGGAATACTTCTTTTTCACATTAATTTTTTTTTTGTTGTTGTTTTCTTCAACTTAATGTTGACATGCTTTAACCTTTTTGACATTGTATCGTGCAAAATTCAATAAACACTGGCCCGTAACCTTTCGATTATGATTTTTACAGAGGAAATCTTGTAAACATTGCTGCGTTTTGTCCTTATGAAGCAAAACAGTTTATCATGGGATTTATGTGAGAATCAAGATAATGTATTCTGGAAATTAAAGGACTTTTTTATGTACTCTGGAGTTTCAGACAAACAGCAACAGAGCATTTTGAATATTAACCCTTATCATTCGGAATACACCAGTGTGTGCAACAAGTGTGACTGAAATAGTCCAAGGGTAGTGCCAGAATATAGCTTGGCGCCTCTAGGCGCCAAGCTATTGTGGCACCAGCCTTGAACTAAAGCCATTGGTCTATGTCCTCATCTGTAAGTACTGTAATGTAGCTTGCATATAATTATGGCAGTGAACAAATTTGAAGCTTTTAGCCTCAGTATGATGCGGGTCAAAAAGTGTGGAAAAATATGAAAGACAGAAAAAGACCCAAACGAAAAAATCAACACTTGACTTATTCTACCTCAGACACACCACAGCAAAATAAAGATCCACCATGATAGTTCAAGGGTGATGCCAGAATAGCTTGGTGCCTATGGATCTGTGTCCTGCACTGCAACGCAGTCTTCAGAAGACAACTTCAACATTTGGGGATTCCGGTCTTGGGGTAGAATGAGTTAAAATGACAGAACAGAACACTGACATTAATTAATTAACTGACATCATAAGAAATGACTTGAAACTTCAGCCTTTATTAATCACATCAAAGGTGCATGCATTTAAAAACACAGTAATTGTTTGTAAACACTTCAAATCAAACAATGAAGAGCAGTCAAACCTTTTTCTGGCAACTTTGTGATGAGGAAAACTAGTTCTTGCCTTCGGCACGTAAAGGGTTTCCACTACTTATGTGCCTCTATTGATAAAATGAAGAGAGAAATATAATACCGAGGTCTAGCAAGTGCGACAATAAAGTTTAGCCGAGTTGGTATACCTCGTCCAGTGGCCTAGGTTAAATGCACCAGCGGTGCCAATGTTGCTATTTTGGCACCAAACCGGTCGCTCGGACCAGTCTGGTGCACCCGATCGGTTTAGACTGAGCGTGTGCTTTCTGCACCTGTAATGGGCAACCTCGGAGAAAGAATCACGTGACCGTCGTTTGATTGCTGCAAAATAACATGAATAAAGAATAAACCCTTTCATAAGCAGACATCAAGACTGGAACCCTGGTAATCGAAGGAGCCAGACAGTTGGAGTCTTGTCGACGCTATACCGTGGGTGCAGGGTATAATTATGCAATCCGCATCCATCCTTATGCTAGCACCACGAAACATTACGCGATTTGGCAGATTTGAAAAATAGCTTTTTATAATCCTCAATGGAGGTGATTTTGTGACATATGTGTCGTTTGCGGCAGAAAGCACCGTCATAGTTGAAGTTCGAGAAATGAGCGCACTGCATGTACAATGGACTTGATTCGGTGGTGTGGGGCATGACACAAGCCTCCGTCATCTCAACACAAAACTGGCGTGTTAGGGGACGTAAAAGGCGCGGCTAAAAGTTAAAACCGCAAACGAACCTTTTTTTTCGACTGCCATCACAATCTTCCGCGTGAACGTACGAGACCACACTACAAGTGCAGAAGCCAACCTGCGCCACATTCCTTCTGCGAATGAAAATAAGTAGCGACTGATCTCTCTGTTTGTTTGTCGGCTTTGACAAAGCGGATTTCCCCGAAATATTAATAAATTGTGCTGCAACCGTCTTTTCTAAGCGTGTTTATTTCTCCGTTGGGCACTTCTTTTCAAGAGATACAGGCAGCGCAGACAGTGGGGAGAGCTTAAAAAAAACAACAAGTTAATGGACCAAGGGTAGACAGAAACACATGCCCCAGAATTGAGAGGAAAACCCACCCTGTGGGGCTGACCAGGGTGACCCTAGGAACTAAAAAGTAGTTAACCCCACCCAGGTCCCGCAGGGCAGACCTGGGTGGGGGCCACTGTTTAGTTGCAAAGTAAGGTTAATGTTACACAGTATGCAAAATGAACCAGGTGTACATCAGATAAAAACAGAGGTATACACGCTGAAAACAACCGAATAATAACGCTCTTGTAATAAGTCTTTATGTTGACTATGGTTTTCATACCCCTTATTATTTTCTTTCGTCCCCAACCATTCTTCCGTTTGCAGAGTTTTAAATGTTATGCAGTATACAAAATGATCCAGGCAGACCAGCCCCCATAGTAGCACTCTTGTAATAAATCTTATGTTGACAATGGTTTTCATACCCCTTATTATTGTCTTTCGGTCCCAACCATTCTTCCGTTTGCAGAGTTTTAAATGTTATGCAGTATACAAAATGATCCAGGCAGACCAGCCCCCATAGTAGCACTCTTGCAATAAATCTTTATGTTGACGATGGTTTTCTTACCCCTTATTATTGTCTTTTGTCCCCAACCATTCTTCCGTTTGCAGAGTTTTAAACGTTATGCAGTATACAAAATGATCCAGGCATCCATCAGATAAAAAAAAGCAGGCTATACATGCTGAAACCACCCCAATAATAACACTCTTGTAATAAATCTGTATGAAAACGAAAATGCGCGAGTGGTGGGGAATCTCAATTCATTTCTTTTGTAACTTTTGTAACTTTTTCAGTCTGTTGCGGACGTAATCCTTAATGTTTGTCCAGCGCCTATGTCTAAGTGCGGGCTCTTCTGCGATTGCTTGCTGTATCTCGGCCTTTCCAGGAAGTTTGTTCATGACAAGGTGTGTCTTGAAAAGAGTTTGAACAGCTTTCTCTTCAGCTTTCCCCCATGGTTTCCTTGTAAATCTAGCTTTCTTTCGAACAGGAGCTGACGCAATACTGTCATCATCAAAACTATCTAGATTGTCATCAGGCTCTGGACGTATTTTCTCTGTCATGCTCATTGATTCCTGTGTTGTTGACTTGCTACTTGCTTCATTCACAGGTGCTGTTTCCCCTGAGACCTCTCTGCGAGTTTCTGATGTGTCTTCATTGTCAAAGTCAATCTCTTCATCATCGCCCAGCTCAGCTCTAATGCAACTCTCAAAATCTGTCATCCCATTGTTAACTGACAGAAGAATCTTTGCCACTTTTGCCTTTTGAAGGACGTCTTGAGGTTGGTGGTAGATATGGCGATGTATCCGGATATCATGACCTAGGAAGTCTGCCAGCTGATCCTGGTCTAACTCCGAGATGGCCATTGACTGAGCCAAAGTTGCAACCTGCTTCCGTAACTGAGTAAATGTGAACATGGCTGGGTATGACACCCATTCTTCTAGGGCATGGGCCTTCAGAACATCATGACCTCTGTAAGGCCTCTGACCAGAAGGTGTGGCAAAGATGTACTGGGAACCAGCGATTGGCACTGATTGTCTCATTTGAAGGATTCTGTCCACAGTTTCATCATCTTTTTCATCAGCAAAACGGGAACTCTTTTTTCAAAGCATGGCCTATGCGCATTGCGAGATTGCCTTTTTTGAACTGATGTGTGTCCTCATCAACATCTGCTAGCTCTTTTACAGCCAGTACAACATGATCAAAGCTAGCTGAATTGATCACAGCATTTAAACTGCGATTTTCATTTCTGATCTCACTCTGATGATCTTTAATAGTCTCCCTAACTCCCGCATCCTGCAGCTGATTTGTCCAGCCGTGTGTTCTTCAATGTCCTTGCGGTCAAATAATCTCTTTCCATACTCAAGAAGCAAGGGGTCAGTTCTGATGAGACGGCTTATCTCATCATCTCTCTGCCTGGCTAATACCTTATGATAGAAGGAAAATTCAACGTCTAAGGGTATTGGAAGCATTAGCCGATCACGCCGTGCCACCTCACCTCTCTTAGTGATCTGAAACCCTCCTGTTTTCTGACAGCAACGTTTTGAGTGTACAGAGATCAGCTTTTTTTTTGATAGAGCCCTTTGCAATGGCTACAGGCAAGAAGGTCGTCTACCTTACTAGTTTTGGTGTGATACTTAGGAATCAAACATCCTGATTTGTTTTCAAGAACAGCAATGTTATGCATGTAATCACCCTCATCTTGTAGTCTGATCCATGCTCGGCGTCTCTGCTTTGTCCCTTTTTTCATCAACAAAATTTTAGCAACGTCTGCCTCATCTGCATGGACATCTTGTAAGTGCGTGCTCATTTTCAAGACAAACTTGCCACACAATTTGCGTGCATGTTTCTTGTCCCATTTGTACTTTCCTTTCCCTCTCTGCGACACGTGCACACCTGTTTCTTCTGCAAGTGCTCTTTCCCCACCCCCAACATCATGTTCCTTCTGCCTATCCACATTCTCATTGCCACCCCCTAATTCACCCCCTACCGCACACTGCACCTTGCTGGTACTAGCTTCACTGACACCTGCCCACCCTGAACCTGCCACTTTGATGAAATCTAACATAGTCAATACAATACTGTCTGTGTCAGAGATCCCAGCGATTGAGGCCGACACACACCGTCTGAATCCGGTGAACTCGAGCCAGGAACAAACTCCTCGTCATCACTGTCCTTGTATTGCGATGCGCTTGCACTCTCAGTCTCAGGTCCATCCCAGGCTCCATTTGCCAACTGGAGAAAGAAACAAAACAAGCATTAGGACAGAAACAGCCCAATTTTGGTTAAGGGGCCTTGCACAAGAATAAAAAGAGTAATCCCGTGTATGACCGATTTACATATGTGTGACCTCGGTGACGAGGGCTGGCTTCTGCAGCAGCAAAATCCACGTTTTCTGAAAATGCAAGCAGTTTTCACACATCTGTCAACCCTGCGTGGCCCTTTGAGAGAGGTCACTCAAATTGGTATGTTTAAAAAGGTCTTGCCACAAAGTATCCTTGGGCCAAGCTTGAAGAATGTGGCTTGAATAGTCTCCCAGAAAATGTCACCGTTAACTCATTCTACCCCAGACACACCACAGCACGATAAGGATCCACCATGATAGTTCAAGGGTGATGCCAGAATAGCTTGGCCCCTGTCCTCTCAAGACTGCATTGCAGTGCAGGACACAGATCGACCATGATAGTTCAAGGGTGATGCCAGAATAGCTTAGCTTGAACTATCATGGTCGATCTGTGTCCTGCACTGCAATGCAGTCTTGAGAGGACAGGGGCAAAAGTTAAGGATTTTGGTGTTGGGGTAGAATGAGTTAAAGTTTACCATGGATGACGTACGGACGACCAGTGGCCCAGAACTCACTTTTGCTTCACACGCGAGCCAATAAAATGAAGATGATCATAGAATCACTTACCAGTTTGTAATTGGGGGCATTCCGCTGCCGTCTATGCACCCTCCTACCAGACGCACCCTCTGTGGCAGAGGCTGGGGGGCTATGATGCTGCAGCGGACTAATTTTGCCATGGGCCTTGGTCATGTGCCAGGAAGGGGCGTGCTTGTCCACTTCCATAGATCCCGATGGGTTTGGACATCCTGCTGCCATCCGGCGCTGGGTGTGTGCAGAAAGTGCTGAGTGTGACCAAAACGGTGTTGCTGCAAAAATGTCAAATACAACCATGTAAACCATTGACATTTTCAATCAGATATATACATAATTATTGCAGTACCCCCAGCCCCCTACGAACAATAACTGGTAATACAGTAAAAAGCGACACTTCAGTTGCACAATCCGAAAAACCTGTTCGTGGAAGTCTGTTCTTCAAATCGCGAGGCAGTTTTGCATACTAGGATTGAAATCTGGCGCCATTTTTGAAAAAAAAAGTCATAGTGCATGCATGTGTCAAGTTACTTTTCGATCACAATCACACATGTCAGAAAAAAGCAACAAAATCGCGTGACAGATTGACCTTGTAATGGTGTTATTGAACGAATTCCTTTCATTGAAGAAGAAAGCTTTTATTAAAATCGTGGGGTTCTATTATCCTTTACTACAAGACTGAGCCAGACACTGACCGTCGACCCGAGGCTGAAGCAGACGCTTCAGTTTTCTGGGCCAAACGGGTCAGTATTGGCTGAATGTGCAATTGTATCGGACTGGGAGCATCTCTCAGTTAAATAACTGCACTGAACAAGTATATTTGGGCATGCTCTTAACTAAGAAATATTGCATAAAGCTGGTACCTCTGCAAACGGAGAGAATGGCCGGCGGGGACAAAAGGAAAAGGGAAACAACTCAGTTCATCAGTGTCACTGAGCAGCTGACCAATCAACGATCATCAAGTTGATCTCAAAACACTCGCTTCCGTGTGAACACACAGGCCCAGTG